>VYZX01027599.1:0-14822 GCA_013401335.1 Brachypteracias leptosomus | reverse complement strand
CGTCCTGACAAAGATCTAACCCATGTTATTCCAGCATTCATAACCATCCATAGCAAATGGTATGAAACCAGGGAGGCCAGATGACTAGAAAGGAGATGCATAAATGTATAATAAATTATAATGTATAATGTATATAATACGTCCTATTTTCTAACTTTGTTAGGTTTTTTATAATCAAGAAAAAAAAGTCTACGTTCAAGCCCCACGTTGGGCGCCAATTTTCTGTCTCCGTTTAAGGCTCAGGGCAACCCCCCAAGGAGCAGAATTAGTTTCACCCCTCTTCCCCCTCCCCTCTTCCCTCCCAGGGGAGGAAGAAAGGCCTCACACAAAGTTGGAAAATTAAGATCACAACTTTTAACAGGGAGTAATAAAAGGGATATCAAAGGAAGGGGAATATACAGAGGTAACAAGGGAAGGTATATATACAAATATATACAACACCGATCCTTGGATGTTGTTGGATTCCTCCTGAGCCACGTGGAGTTGTAGCAGCCATAGAGACGTGTGGAGTCAGCTGCAATTCCAGCGAGGAGGGGCGAGTGGAAGTTCCTATGTCCTTTTATAGAGTGTGGCAGGAAGGGGAGTGGAATAGCTGCTCCACCTGTCCCTCCCCTTCCCCAAACCTTAAACCACAACACCTGCAAAGTATTAGTGGATGAATTAGGGGTATTGGTGCATGAGAAAATGTGTATGATCTGGCAATGTGCACTCACTAGCCTGGAAAGTCAATAGTATCCTGTGGCCAGCAAGTTGTGCAAGGTGATCCTACCCCTCTACTCCACTTTCGTGAGACCCCACCTGGAGTACTGCATCCAGCTCTAGGGTCCCCAGCATAAAAGCAGGGCTCCCTGTTAGAGCAGGTCCTGAGAGGGGTCACAAAGATTATTAGAGGGCTGGAGCACCTCCTTTATTAGGACAGGCTGAGAGAGTTGGGGCTGCTTAGCCTAGAGAAGAGAAGGCTCTGGTGGGATGTTATAGCAGCTTTCCAGTACTTAAAGGGGGCCTACAGGAAAGATGGGGAGGAACCCCAGGGAGGGAGGGAAAGATTTGGGAATCCAGACAGAGCTCCCACAGAAAGATGTGACTGTGCATGTGACAGGCTGCAGGGAATGCCACAGCCTCTCACTGATCTCAGGGAGCACCTCTGAGTACGGCTGTGTGTGGTGTGAGCAGGTAGATGATCTAATCAGCCAAGTGGCACAGCTGCAAGACAAGGTCATAAGGCTGCAAGCTAAAGTAGAGGGGCTCAGGAGCATTAGGGAGGCTGAAATGGAGATAGACTGGTGGAGTCAGGCTCTGCACTCTGTGCAATGGCGAGATAGCACCCAGGATCAAGAGGCCCCAGTATCCTGCCCATCTCAGATGGAAGACAGAAGTCTAAGTAAAAGGGGTGAGTGGAGGCAAGTTCATGGCCTTGGCAGAAGGCGAGCACCCTTCTTGCCTGCCTCACCTACCCAGGTGCCTCTGAGGAATAGATATGAGGCCCTCCTGGAAGACAGTCAGTCTAATAGGGATATAGATGATAGCCAACCTATTCCAGAGGTCTTACCACAGTTGGATAGGCCTTCCAGCAATACGACCACCTCTTCCACAATGAAGAAGAGAAGGGTTCTAGTTGTTGGTGGCTCACTCCTGAAGGTAACAGAGGGCCTATGCAGGATTGACCCTCATCATAGGGAAGTCTGCAGTCTACCTGAAGCCCAAATCAGGGATATCACTAGGACACTTCCCAACCTGGTGCAGTCGACAGACTACTACCCACTACTGATCTTCCAGACAGGTGGGGAGGAAGCTGCATCCCGTATTCTGAGGGGAATGAAGAAAGACTTCAAGGCCTTGGGATGGTTGGTGAAAGAGTCTGGGACGCAAGTTATTTTCTCTTCCCTCCTTCCATTTTTGGGTGATGACATCGGACGGATTCAGTCCATAAATGTCTGGCTGCAAGACTGGTGCTACAAGCAGGGCTTTGGGTTCTTTGATAATGGCTGGTTTTGTGAGTCATCAGACCTGACAGTAGTACATGGGAAAGGTTTATCTCACAGGGGAAAAAGGAATCTGGGACCAGAGTTAGCAAGGCTCATTTGGAGAGCTTTAAACTAGATTCAAAGGGGGATGGGGTTGCAGCTGGGCTTGCACCAGAGGGGCTGCGCTCTAATACTGATGAAGACCAGGAGGCCTTCCACACGCCAGCTCTTCAAGGAGTTCGAGCTTTTCAAGGAGTTGATCAACAATACTGCTTGGGAGGCAGTCCTCAGGGATGAAGGAGCAGAGCAGAGCTGGTAGATCTTTAAGGAGGCTTTCCATAGAGCACAAGAGCTCTCAATACTCATGTGCAGGAAATCAGGCAAGAAAGGAAAGAGACCGGCATGGGTGAGTGTTCCCGGTTCAAGAAGATCTCTGTGCACAAACTCACTCAGTGAGAAAACAGTGAGATTTATTGCTCTGTTATAGTCCTGTAAAAGTGATAATTAGTATGGTGCATTCCCCTTTAAGAAAAGTCTGCTCTGCGCCAAACTTCGAACAGTGCATGTATGCCTTTAAAAGAAGCATTAATTAACTGAGCAGTTGCAGGCTGTGCATAAGCAGTATGCTAACAAGATGCGCTGTGCGTTCCTTGTTAGTCAAATCTTACCAACCCCATTACCGGCGAAAGACTGCTGAAGAAGAGAGTAAATAGGATGATCTGGATCATTGCAGAGAAGACAGAGATAAGGGATTGTATGGAGTGAGCCAAGGCGTCCCTTGTATAATGTGGTGCTCTCTCTCCATCGCCCCCTCCCCCCTGCCTAGCTGCTCTATCTCATCCCTGAGATGGACTTTAATACTTTCAGCAGATTCTGGAAAAATACTGGCAAAACATCATCTCACCCGTGGCCAGCTTGTGAGATGATGTTTGCAGGTGCATGATCTGCTTAACTAACAGCGGTTCCCACATTTCTACATGTTGTTCACAACAACTCAGAGTCTATTGTTGTTCAAAATAACCTGTTTTCTTACAGCTAAATCTAGTTTGTAACTCTCTCCCGAGGCTGCTTTCTCACGGCAAAGTCCAGCTTGTAATTTTCTATCCCTCACACAGTGGATCAAGAACTGCTGGTTAAACTAAACAGCAAGAAGAAACTGCACAAACAGTTGAAACAGGGACAGCTATCCTGAGGGGAATACAGGGATGCTGCCCAGCTATGTAGGAACAAAGTCAGGAAGGCCAAGGCACAGCTAGAGCTGAACTTAGCGAGGGATACAAAGAAAAACAAAAAGGGATTCTATAAGTATCTAAACCAGGAAAGGAAGGTCAAGGAAGGTGTACCCCCCTTGGTGACAAACAATGGCAAATTAGTAACAACAGACAAGGAGAAGCATGAGATACTCAACTGTTTTGCCTCAGTTTTCACTGACAACCTCTCTCCTCACAGCCCTCAAGTTGATGGCCCACAAGACAGAGATCAGGTAGACAAAGTCCCTCCCACTGTAAGCAAGGACAAGGTTCATGACCGCCTGAGGAACCTGAACATAAATAAACCCATGGGACTTGATGAGATGGATCCCAGAGTACTGAAGGAAATGGCCAATGCAATTGCCGAGCCACTCTCCATTATATTTCAGAAGTCCTGGCAGTCAGATGAAGTCCCTAGTGACTGGAAAAATGGTAACATCATGCCCATCTTTAAAAAGGGTAGAAAAGAAAACCCTGGGAACTATCGTCCCGTCAGCCTCACCTCTGTGCCTGGGAAGATCATGGAACAGATCCTCCTGGAGGATATGCTAAGACACATGGAGGACAGGGAAGTAATCCTAAGTAGTCATCATGGCTTTACTAGGGGCAAGTCCTGCCTTACCAACCTAGTGGTCTTCTACAATGAAATGACTGCATCAGTCGACAAGAGAAGACCTATGGATGTCATCTATCTGGACTTCTGCAAGGCCTTTGCCACAATCCCCCACAACATCCTTCTCTCTAAGTTGGAGAATTATGGATTCGATGGGTAGACTGTTCAGTGGATAAAGAACTGTCTGGCTGGTTGCATCCAGAGAGTGATGGTCAATCGTCCANAAAAAGTTCTTTAACATGAGGGTGATAGATCACTGGAGTGGGCTGCCCTGAGAGGTGGTGGAGGTCCCATCCCTGGAGACACTCAAGGTCAGGTTTGATGGGGCTCTGAGCAACCTGACCTAGGTAGAGATGTCCCTACTTGTGTAGGGAGGTTGGACCAGATGACCTCTAGAGGTCCCTTCCAGCCTAAAACGTTCTATGATTCTGTGATTTTATGATAAGCAGATCTTCTCTGCTCTAAACCTACCTCTGTTCACCTGAAAAGAGCATTTGAGTTGTATTATTTACAATTATCCAACTCAAGGCAAAACTGCTGTCCTTGGACTGTGTGCAAACACCTGTTCCTCAACAGAACTGGTTGAGCTGGTTGGTCAGGGTACTTTGGGCCTTAGAAGGTCATTTTTCTTCACAGCCTTCATGTGCTTTGACAATGAGTTTCTTTCCTTTCTCACCTAGAGATTAACGAGGGCAAATAAAATTTTTGAGTGCTGAGGCATAATGCCACTTTTGTATGCAGAAGAGAGAGAATGGACAACACAGCTGAGAAAAATTCCCAGAAACAGGTAAAAGCAACAGCCTCAGAGACCTAGTTTTGGAAGGTGGCAAAAGGACAGAGGTATCCTTCGACTGGAATGCCAGCTGTGCCATGGTGTGCCAGGACAGCTTATGCAACAGAAGCTGGTGCTCATATGAGGTCTAAATTGCCCCAGACTGCCTCTGGACTCCCCCACATCTCCCTGCTCTCTGCCTGCTAATAGAATCAAATGAGGTACACCGGGAAACACGGTAGGGAAGGAAGGGAGACATTAATTTCATTCAGGTAAGGAATAATATAACCACAAACTTTTGCTAAAACTGACAGTCTGAAAACGATGAAGTCTTTTGTCCTTATGATCTCACCTGACAGCTGTGCCTTACTCAGGACTGGATGTCCAGGAATGCACCTCCTTGCTCTGTGTTAAGCCTCTGAAGACCTTCCTAGCACTGAACTCAACATTGCTGAAGCTGGGTCTCTGAAGGATGGCACTTTGGGAGAAGAAGACTATCTGTTGCTGTAAGGATCTAATTTGCTAGTGGATTGAATCCCCACCTGCTCCTCCAGTGGCTTTTTGAAGTTGTCCAAAATAAAAACATTGGCTGGAACAATGTCCCTCCAGTGCTCAGTGCTGACCATACAAAGAAAAGGAACTCAATGTATGCTTACAGCATACTGCTATATTGCTGTTCTGTTGTTACCATAGAGGAAGCATGTGTTATAATACACAAATATTTGTCTTGCACATGGAAAATCCTTAGGTTATATGGTACTGTTATAGATCAGCTGGTGAGAATCTAGTTGAGAAGGTGACCTTCCCACCTGTGGTACTGTGACACAAAACACTAGCCACTTGCTAAGGTAGCATGTGCTACACTGCCATAATCCATGGCACTCACAACAGGCACTATCAGAGTATATAATAAAAACTGCATTGTTAGCAGAATAAAGCATAACTATTTGAGTATTTTACAGCCACATGATAGCAAAGACATATTCAATAAACAAAATAATAATGAAAAATGAAGGATTTCACGGAGGGTGCTTCATTATTAAAATAGACACATATTCACAAAACCCCCAACATTTAGAACTAAATGGCCTATTTTGTGGCAGGATAGGAATACTCATACTTATGCATAGCAGTGTATGTATCTATCTACTCATTACAGGATATGAAACCTTAATTGACAGAAAGATTCTGATTACAGTATACCCACCCTTGGTCTGGAAACAATTATCTGCTAATGAATTTTTAATAAGGCACAAGAATGAGTACTGAGCAGTACAGGCCAGGTGAGTGACCAGAGTGACAGGTTGAAATTGTTCTCCCTGTCTTGAATTGTAACAGACAGTTGTGGGAAGTGCAAGGGATACAAAATAAAAAGGTCCCATTTCAGATGACTAGTAAACATGTTTAAAATATTTCTATAATGGTGGTCAATGTTAGTTTTTACCACTGAAGGGCCAATTTGAGACAACCTGGACTCAATGGCATAATGAAATCAGCTTCAATAGCAAGTGGTAACCATGCAAAGGTCTAACAGAAGAGAGCTTTAAGAAGCACCCACCTGCTGGGAATGGTTCCCTCCAGCACCCTTTCAAAATGAGATTTCCTTCCAAAGGAGTATTTCTTATTCACAGCTCATCTCCAAAGAACCTACTTTGACATTCTGTTAGGAATGTAATTTGAAGCATATATATATAAAAAAAAAAAAAGTCAACAACAACAAAAAAACACTAGAAAGAAGTTTTGTAAAGATACTAAGCACGAATAAAATCCTCCATTTTTTCTCTACCTACATGTCATGTGGCAGCTATGCAAAAGTGTGATAAAGGGCCTGATCCCCTAGCCACAGTAAGAAATCATTAGCTACAGGAAGGAATCTGCAGTATCAGGGGCCCTGGATTCATTTGGGAATTTACCTGGTAAAAAGTGAGTGTCTTAAAGAGTACAGGAGAGGATGAGTTTCTAGAAGGTTTTCTCTTCAAGCAAAGGCAGATTTTTTCTGCCATGACTTTCTCCTCTGTAGTGCATCCGGTCTAAGCCTTTCAAGCTGTGTGCCAACTCTCTGGCCTTTTCATTCAGTGTCAGTCCCAAGGGGTGGGAAGTGCTTTTGTAATGCACCTTTCAACTCATGGCGAGCTGAGCAGCTGATGTGAGCTTTTGAAAACATCTAGAGGCCTAACCATACATACTTTCTAATTTGAGGAGCTTGGTGCACCAGACTGTGGAGTTAAGCTGATTTGTTTCTCATCTAGAAACAGATGCTTGTTTAGAACAAACCCATTGACATAAAATGACTCCTTTTTAGTAGTGTGAGCGATGCGGCAATGTCATTTGCCTGTATGTTACTAATAGAGATTGAAACTCAATGGGAATAAAAGCCTGAGCTGCAGTAAATCCAGATGTTATGCCTTGAAACCTTAGGGAAGTTCCTCAGCTTTTATTCTTAAACCTTAAGTACAAATGAAAACATTTCAAGCTTAGTTTTTTTCCCTGATATATATTCACATCTTTATATGTGTTTCCATGTCATTTTATAATACGGCATTCCATAACAGTAATTTTCTCTGTGACATTACTAAAAACAGGACTCAGCAATCACATATATAGATACATATATATAAACACACACAAGTACAAGAGCCCAATGATTTAGAATCCCATTCACAAGTATTTAACTTACTTCAGTAACGTAAGTTACAACAGAATAGCATTTTCCCTTCGAAAATTATTTTTAAAACACAAAATGGTAAAATGATCACCTTTGGCTACCTTTTCCATCACATGGCTACCTTTTCCAACAATTTAATAAAAAACCTCTTAGAGACATCATTTGTAATATATTATCAACAGATCAGGCTATTGGCAACCTGTCACCCAGCAGGTAGACACATTGGAAAGTAACTTAAAAAAAGAAATAAAAACCTACTTAAAAGACAAAAAGCACATAAATAAGGTAATTTTCATTTAATGCATCTCTGTCTTTAATACATAATTTCCTGAAAACTGTAATCAAACATTGTGAGGGACTGAAAAGGATATAAATAGGAAGATGGCCTCTGCAGAAGATAGCAGGTATTTGCCCTGGAGGAGCCCAAAGCTGCTGCTTTGTCCTTGAGGGTCTAGATGGTGATGAGGGTATATTTTGTGCCAGCATGTCACACAAGGCCAATCTACCGTCTTGGACATGGAGTACAATTCCCTGTAACTTTACCCATTTCCTAATCTCTTTACTCCCAAGCCCCATTTGTTAATTCCTGGCCAAGTGTGTGTTTGGGAAACTAATGATGCACCCTGATGCACCCTGCCTGCTGTCAAGAAAGTCAGAATTGGGACATTTAGGTGAAATGGCTCTAACTCACGGCCTCAGCTCACTTGCACAGTGTTGGAATGTGTTGTTATGAACATAGAGGAGCAAGAAAATCAACACAAATTTGGGCTACCATTTGGGTCAATGAGTAATTGATTGCTGACACATGTGCCTTTTTGTAGTGAAACATCATAGAACAATGTTCCACTAGCAAGTACCAGCTATTTAAGACACTCTTAATTTATTTTTAGATCTTCTGGGGTGAAGGGGATGCTAATCTGCATGGAACATTCTGCATATGATTAATTTAATAGACTGCACCAGGTAAGGGTAGATGGATTTTCTGATTTATATATGAATTTTAATAAAATTCATGTTGTTTATTAGCTTGGGGATATAGGGTAACATTTTGTTGGTGTCTATAAGTTACTTCCTTTTTTTTATAATGCAGTAAAACATGGTGGCATAGCTACAACATCCTGTTCCCTTACAACTGAACAGACAACAAGAGCTTAAAGAAACATAACATTATTAAACTCACAAATGCAAACAAATAGAGTTTTCAGATCCACTTATTTTGAAAGAAAATACACCTTATCTTTAAATTTTCATTTTGATATGTAGGACAATACAAGATTGTCTGGAAACTCAGGCTGCAAAGGGAAAACTAAAAACTGACCAAAACCTAAGTACTTTTAATACCCAATGATTTTAACGTCAGTTTGCTAGCACTATTAAATCCCTGAGGTTGAGAAAAGGAAAATCACTGATAAATAGCTTTCTAGTAGAGACCTGAAATGTTACATGGGGGCTAGTGAGCAGAGATTTGTCTTTTTCTCTCCCATTAGAGCTGTAAAAGTCTCTAGGAACCACTGAAAATGATACTGAGCTCTACAGATATCAACAGAAGGAAGAAAAAGCCCTGCATTACTTTTTTTCCCCAGAATTATGAACGAACGAATCCTTTTCCTATCCTCCTGTTGCATGTAGTGATGGATTAATTTGATAAGAGATGCATTCTAGTCAGTCCTCAGAGATTAGAGGGGCTAGGGTTGGCTGGCCTTATCTCTGAAATAGATATGCCAATTATTGCCATGACTATAGGACCAACACCAGATGCACAAACAGCCTGTCTGCTGTAAGTCTGATTGCATTAAAAGAAAGCAGTTGGGTGCACAAATAAGCATGATTTCACATGCAACATATACAGATTATTTAAGATTGCAGGTGATAAATGCACTAAGCTGTAGACTAGCTATATAGCTCAAAAAACCAATTGCAATCACAAGCTTGATTTTCTGGGGAAACACTCGGAGTAACCAAGGTCACAAATCTTACCAAAAGTTGTCCCTTCTGGGGAGGGCAAGCAGGATAAGACCATTGATCTGTCCCTGCAAATTCTCATCCCCCAAATTAGGTCCAAAATAGGAACAACATTTATACCTTTTCATTACTATTCTGTAAAGTTCAGGGGTGGGACTGTGGTCAAGCTGTTTTTATCCTTATGGTCAAGCTCTTCAAACTGTTTTCTCCTGGTGGTCAGCCTTGAGCCATGGCACAAAACATCTAAGAATTCTTCAGTAACTTTTGTGAGAGCAGACAACTGCTGGGATGAGCAGAAGAATGGAACAGGC
This sequence comes from Brachypteracias leptosomus, assembly GCA_013401335.1. Lineage (NCBI taxonomy): Eukaryota > Metazoa > Chordata > Aves > Coraciiformes > Brachypteraciidae > Brachypteracias > Brachypteracias leptosomus. The sequence continues at coordinate 5,285 of VYZX01027599.1, read as the reverse complement.
AGCCTTCCCTCCATTCCACATTTCCTTCTTGGTGCCATGAGAACACAGACCACTGGATCTTCACCCAGCTCCTGTGTCTATTCTAGTCACCAGATGCTTTTAAGTAGTGTTGACCTCTGCAGTTTCAACTGTTTTGTGCACCCTGCTTCCAACACTTCCACACTAGGTTGCAAAGTTTTAGATAAGTTCTTTTTTTTGTGTGATTTGGGTTCCCTGAAGTTTGCACAGCAACAGGACAGTATACCAGAAAACTTTCCCTCACTGTAATGATAGTAATTGTTGACTGTTTGCTGATGTTCAGCTGAGTGCCTAGTGCAGCATGCATGCCCGGGTGGATATATCTTTTGGTATTTTGGAGATGTGTGAGAGGAAAAGGGAAGCAATACTGAAAGTCTGAGGAGTTAGCATTGATTTAACATACCAGTGAAGGTGAGGGCTGCTGTAAGATACAGAGCTAGAGCAACAATATGAGCTTGGTCATTTTAGTCTAACTGACCGTGTGCTCTGTTACAGAAAAAACAGGTCAGTTCATTCACTTGGAGAGTGCCAAACAGAGTTTGGAGACACATTCCTTCTGCCCAAGTGCAAAACTTCTTTTAGCAACCTAGGAACTCCATTAGAGATTCCTTAGAAAAGGAAAATATATTTGGGTGATAGACCAGTCATCCTGGGAGCTACCTTCAGCCTTTGGGAAGGCTAGCAAAGAAGCCCAGGAACCATAAAAGCTCCCAGTGTTTTCACCTCCAAGTGTAGGAAACCTTCCTTTGACCTTGTCTTCACGCATATAGAGACATGTGTATACTTAAAAGATGCCCATCAGAGGAAAATACAGCTATTGGTCATTCTCTCTCATAAAAGACTGGGAGAACTAGAGGACATGAGCAGTGCTAACCAGCTGATGTATCTGTAGAAAGTGTTTGGCTTCAAGTAATCATTCCTACTCAAAGGACTCAAACACCATGGTGACAAAACAATACAAAAAGCTGCTCAAGTGTCTTCCATATAGCTCCAGGAGGAAGCTCAAGATAGAGGTGAAACTGACTCTCTCTAACAAGAAAATGCTGGAACTTGCTGCAGAAAAGCAGGTTTCAGCTGGGAAATTAAATACATTAGAGAAAATCCCAGTTGTAGACAGTGACATGTTTCTAGCCTATGTCAAGTTCCTCCTGGTGGAATCTTACCAGGTGGGGAAAACTTCCCCAGGTGTATGATTTGCATGAGATGATGCAGGCCATGATAATTCTTGTTAAACTTTCATACAGTACTTTATAATTCTATGATCTTCCATCTACAAGTGACTGTGAGAATAGTTATCCTTGACACACATGTATCTCATTAAACTGTATTAACTTTGTTTAACTGATTTCACCTAATGGCATCTGAAGTACACAAGATATAACTTTGATGGTCCTCCATGTAATCTCATCTTTCAGTGTCTCATATTCTAAGCCCTCAAAGAAGGAGAAACTGCATAGTCACATAATCTGTCCTATTCTATTTTATCCCCTGTACTGTGTGCTACAATAATATCATGTGAATCAAGTATGTGTATTCCTTCTGGTACAGCTGGCAACAGTCAGAAAAGGGCTCTCTCCCTTATGTTCCTACTTTCACAGGAAGTTACCTTTGAAAGAAGATCTCCAAGGGGCATCTGGTCCTTTCTTCTTCAAACCAGATGGGTAGAAAGGACTTTCAAGCAGAGATGCAGAACTCTGCCTCCAACAGATGCTGGTGTCATCTTCAACTCCCCAGGTAACTGCTGTGGCTGTCTAGCAGGAACATTGCTAGGAGCTTGTTGTAGAAAGGCTCTGCATGTAAAATTATTTGCAGAACAGCAGAAGAAACTTTAGTGGACCTACAAAGCTATATATGCTTTGCTACTATCTAATGATGACCTTTTACATACAAAATAGAGATTAAAAAAACCCCACTTTTCCAATAACCAATGACTTGTCTTGCTCCGATACTAACCTTTGGTAAATTTACATGTCAAAAAATGCTTGGTGGAAGGAAATAATGTTTTATGACACATGTTTATGCCTAATCCTTTTTGTCTAAGCTGCCCATCCCTAAAACTGCCTTGTCATGCTCCTTTTTCTCCTTTTTTTCTAACTGTCTTTGGAATTTTTTTTTACCCTCTCCATCAGTTGGGTTTGAATGATGTGATATATTTCATCATAATTGCATTTATGCTCAAAAAGTTAATAAATGTATACAGAAACAGAAGTGACTAAGAAAAATGGAGTTATTATGGGAACATACAGTACAATTGAATCTGCTGTGACATCTAAAGGACTTCTAGGAAATGCAAGAAGGTGTTCTTTCATGTCAGAATTACTTGAGTTGCTCTTTACTTCTTTTTGGGGTTGGATTCAACCTCAGTTACTCCTCCTGATTTCGCCAAGAATACTCAGTGAGTACACTGGTAAAATCTGGCACTAAGGATCTGATTTGAGTTGAGGTGGTGTTTTTCCTGTTCCACACAAGCTGGCAAATGGGAGAAATTTAATGAACACTACCCTTTATTCTTGTGAGGGACTTCAGCTTCCCAGATGTTTGCTGGAAATACAATACAGCAGAGAGGGAACAATCCTGGAGGTTCCTGGACTATGTGGAAGACAATTTCCTGACACAGCTGGTGAAGGAGACAACTAGAGAAGGCACCCTCTTGGATCTGCTGCTTATGAACAGAGAAAGACTTGTGGGGGATGTGATGGCTGGAGGCCATCTTGGACATAGTTATCACGAAATGATAGGGTTTTCAATACTTGGAGAAGTAACGGTTGGGAGTCACCAAACTGCTTCCTTGGACTCCTGGAGGGCAGACTTTGGCCTGTTCAGGAGACTGATTGACAGAGTCTCTTGGGATGCAGTGCTGAAGGGCAAAGGAGTCCAGAAAGGCTAGACATTCTTCAAGAAGGAAGTCTTAAAGGTGCAGGAGCAGGCCATCTCCATGTCCCAAAAGATGAGCTGGCATGGAAGAAGACCAGCCTGGCCAAATAGAAAGCTTTGGTTGGAACTCAGGAAAAAAAAAAAAAGAGTTTATTTACCTTTGGAAATGGGAGAAGGCCACTCATGAGGGCTACAAAGATGTAGTGAAGCTATGCATGCAGAAAATCAGAAGGGTCAAAGTTCAACTAGAACTCAACCTGGCTACTGCTGTTAAGGACAAAAAGTGTATAATATATAATAATTATATAAATATCTTTACAACAAAAGGAGTAGGGAGAATATTCATCCTTTACTGGATGCAGGAGGAAACATAGTGACCAAGAACGAGGAAAAGGCTGAGGTACTGTTGTGTTAAGAGCAGTAAAGTAATTTGGCAGGAAATAAACCCCCTTGCTTTCCAGCTTATCCTCGCATAGAGGGGCTGGGAGCGGCGAGGTTTAAATCCTGAATAATGTGCAATTTGGCACTATGAGTCCAGTAACACAGATTCACTCAATAGTGCGCTGTATTCCCATCCAGCCACTGTCTATGGACTTAAACGGCTCCCAGTGAGAAACGATGCGGCTGATTATGTGAATAGTGCAATTTATTCAAAGCAACAGGAATACAGGTTCTTTGTGGATTGCTGGTGATGAATACACTGTCTGTAAAATATGTATTAAAAACAACTCTATAGAGTCCCAGTGAAGTTCTCGAGGAAGTTCAGATCTTACCCAAAGGCATCCCTATGGGGTGGAAGAAAGGCTCAGCCCATCGACTGATCCCAGAAGTCAGAGATCTGCGGTAGTATCCTTCCTGACTTGTCCACGATGATGTTTTCCCTAACATCCCCTTTTTCTTAGGCTACTTTTATATTGTTCTTTACCTTAAAGGTGGAGTTTGAGTGACTCTAGACATACATAATTTTGTTATGATTGGTGTAAAATTTTATTGCTTTGCTTTTAAAGGTATTGTTTTGCCAATTATCCTGCACAACACCAGGAACACAGCCACCAACAGCAGGATACAGATGGAGAATTTATTGTCTACTTCTACAAAACAAAAAGCTGACGCTGCATGGCCAGAAACAGAGGTGATGAATCTGCTAACCACAGGTGATATAATGAAAGGGAAAATAAACCTCAATACAAACTCAATAATGGAAGGGAAAAGAAACCAGTCAACAAATTCAACGATGGATGGAAAAATCAACCACACCCCGTATACCCCCATGGCTATGCACAGGTCTCCCCAGCAAATGCCAGAGAAGTGCATCAACATAATATGATAAACACTAAAAAAACACATTACCAAGCTGCGACCTATTCCAAAGGGACAGACACTCAGATCCATTGCCTTTGTCTCTTCCAATGTCTCTTCCAATACCTCCCTCTGTCCCGCTGTCGCTGGGGAACTCCGGTTGCAGCAAGCAGTCGGGGGCCTTCTCGATAATGGGGGAAAATCCTGCGTGATCACCTGCAGAATGGCTTCCGAATTCTCTGCAAGCAGGATCAGCTCTTATACTACTGAATAAACAACTCAGGTTGCATAGGCAACCTCAAAAAAATGCATCAGGACATCTGCTGTTTTTCCTCCTCCTTGGATTCCAAACAAGGCTGGCCAGACCTGGGAAAGAACAAGGAGGAGGTACATTTTTCTGCTTTGGGTTCCACTCATGCTTTTGTCAGGCTAGCTGTGTCTGTTCTCACAGACAATCAGCTAGTTTCCCATCAGAGAAAAATCCTCTGCTGGTTTCAGTATACTATTCAGTTGTGGGATTCATCCATATGTCAGCTTTAATTCAGGGCCTGCTCTGGCCCTAGCACTTCAGGTATAGATTATAAAAATCTAGGGCGCAAGCTCAGTAGTGAGTGGTCACACCTTGGAGGCGGGTAGATTTTGGGATGGAGGTGTGTTTTGGTATTATAATGACATTATAATGAGCAAAGTTCACACAAAGGACAGCAGTTCATCAAAAGATGACAGACTGTTGGCTTAGGGTAGCAAAAGTACAGCTTATCAATTTTCGAAGTATCACTAAGTTCCCATCTCTGCAGCGTTATCACAGAGCCTGGCCCCTGTGTCTTCACCCTTCATGCTGTTTCAAGGGCTGCAGGTTATGTTGCTTAGGGAACCACCATGGAAGGGATTCCTTGCATACCAGCTGCACGCCACACTGGAGGCCTCCTCGATATTGTAACTTTTCTTTAATGTGCAAATAATACCCTGTCTTTTATATAAGTTTAATTTCCAAGTCACCCCCAGTAATTATTCCACAGGTACTTAATACCTTCTTTGCCTCAGCCTTTAGTAGAACTAGTTGTTCCCCAAGTACCCAAACCCCTGAGCTGGAA
>VYZX01027598.1:96785-110662 GCA_013401335.1 Brachypteracias leptosomus | reverse complement strand
AAATCCCATCCCAGAGGTGCTCATCCCATTCTCACACCCAGTTTGCCCCTGGTTTTGTGTTGCCATGGAGGTAAATGTCACAAGGCAGCCCCAGTGAAGCTGAACCAGTTTTCTACTGAGTTTGCAAACTCAAAACTTGGCTGTGAGTCCTGGAAGGAAAAGGTGACCCAGAAGAGACCAATGAGCTGATAAAATGTGTTCCTGGAGCTGGTGGGGCTGACCAGCAGTGGTGGCTGTCTCCAAACCACCCCTCTGTAGTTTCCTTTGCAGAGTGAGGTCAAAAGGACTGTTACATGCTGAGCACTCTTGAACTTCAACCCACCGAGTCCTTGAGCTGGGATCAACGTTTTGGAGCTGAACTTTAGGTTCTTAACTTGGATTTGTTGGGCTCAAGCACCAAAGTTTAAGTTCTCCCTCCTGTAGCTGTGTTCCTTCAACCCCACCTTGGGCAGCCTTGCCTGGAAGGGGTGGCCACAGCCCCTCCATTTGTGACCTTGTCACTGGGGGTGACTCAAGCAGCCTCCTCCAGACAGAAGGAACAAAATGAGGTTCCATTCTGCAAGATCAGATGTAACTGAGCACACGCAAAGAGCAAACCCATTTGCTACCACAGGCACTTTTCCTGGTCATGAATTTGGCCATATATCAGTCAAGATCTGCTGCATTTCCACTGGAGAACCCAGAAGGACTTGGCTTAGCAGATTTCTCCCACCTTCAGCAAACGATTTGACAGGGTTGTGTGGAAGGAAGACATTTAGCTGTGCAAAGCAGCCATTAATCATGAATAATTAATAATTATTATCCAAAATATCAGGGCAGGAAAAAGTCCCGGTGTGGATATTTTTGATCTGTAAATGCCAAGCTTTTAATTTGGAGAAGGGGAACGTCATCAGCAGCCAACTGTTTGTAACAACTGCCCTTCTGGGGTTTGGCTGCTGGATGCTCCACACAGAACTTCACCAGAGCAGGGAGAAGTTTTGAGTCTGAAGGATGCGCCATAGAATCATTTAGGTTGGAAAAGACCTCCAGGATCAGCAAGTCCAACCTTTGTCCAACACCTCCCTGACCCCCAGACCGTGTCCCAAAGCTCCACATCTACTCGTTTGTTGGACCCCTCCAGGGATGGGAACTCCAGCACCTCCCTGGGCAGAATTAAAGGGTCTAGAGAAGGCAGCAGGAGTGAGGGACAACAGGGAAAGCCCAGGTTGAAACTTGCACAAGCAATTAATTCCAGAAGCAAGGAAGGGAGGAGGGAGGCACAGGAATTACCTGGGTCATACAAAGTGTTTGGCTTCCTTCTCCAAATGGCCCTGTCTGAACAAACTTGATCAGCACTCAGCAATGATTTTGCTTGACTTGAAACCACCACTCTCGCTGAACATCCTATTTACATGAAAAGAAAACCAGCCAAACTTCTGCCAGCCCTCCTTGGCCAGGCTGTGAGCTGAAAAAGATCCCCCTGCAGAAATCCATTGCTGGCTGGGAGGGTGAATGACCTTCCAGAGTCACTGAACAACAGCAGGACACTGAGACTGCAGCAGCACAAAGCTGCCATGTCCTGGTGTCACCTTGTAGGGTGGGAAGAAGATCCTGGAGAAGACACAGCAGGTCTTTAAATGCATCTACACCCTCATGAGCTGGTGCAGCCCACCCACCACAGCCTTTGAGAGCTCAGGCAGTGCTCTCCTCCCAGGTGCTTCATGACCTGCTCACCACAACACTTCAAACCCTGGAGAATTTAACACCTTCCACTCCCCAGCCCCAGGACATTAGCCCCATTCAACAGCCAAAGGCCACATTTTTATCCACCACATCAGCCTCCCTCCATCACCATTGATCTACCCCAAGCTGCTCATCATGCCCTGGTGCAGACATTTCACAGTCTTCCTCATCAGGCAAGAGGCCAACAAAGCCAACCCAGCTTCCTCCTCATCTTGTGTGATGAAGGCAGCAGAGTGACACAAGAAGCAAGCTGGAGAGTCTGCACCCAAGCTTGTAGATAGGTTATTGGTTAATCAATAGGCTTGATCCTTTTCAGACACTCACAGAAACCTGCCTAAACAGAGCAATTAGAATTAGGTGGGTTTCTAGTACCTCTATTCCCACTTAAATTACCCGTGATTGAGAAGCAGCTGCAGGCTGGGTCTTTTCAGCATGAAATAGCTTGTAAAAGAAAGGTGGCAGATCCCTGACACTTGTTTTGCAGGTGAAGAGCAGCAGCATCCTATGCTGGAAGGTAATAGAGGGCTTTTGTACAAAGAATTCCCACCTGAAATCCTAGAAGTCATATAAGTAGACTGCATTAGCTACACATCATAAATATTGATGCTGTTGCTAAGGGGAAGGAGGGCTGGGTTCAATGTTAATGGACTGCTGTTGGTATGCTGAAAACACTCCAGGGAGCAAAAGGGACAAAACAGAGCTGTCAAAGAGAGCTGAGAGCACCTCCCGGGGCTGCTGGGCAGGGCTGGTATGGCTGGGACATAGATCAATGTGTCCATGGGTTCCTCCTCCCACTCCTCCTCCCAGTGTTGGGATAATTGTGTGACCTTGGGAGAACAGCAGCGGGGTTAGAGCTGGTCTTGGGCAGGGCACACACCAGGGCCTGGGTCATGGGTCTTCACACCTGGACACATCTGCAGCACCAGCATCTGGCTTTGGATGTACCCCTGGGGAGGGGGGATCTGCCAGGCTTTGGGTACACCAAGCCAAAGGTGCCTCTGTGTGGGTTGTTGCAGAAGGTACTTGATGAGCTTGTGCTGTTGCTCAAGGAGGATGAAGCTCTTGATATTCATCACTGGGCTCACTGGTACAAGCAGTGCCAGAGGGTCTAGCAGGGTGTGAGTGGCTCTGGTGGAGAATAACACCCTTCCCAGTGACCAGAGGCTGGGCTGTGTATGGAGAGAAAGCATGGGGAGATGGCCAGAGATGGGCACCAGCCAGCCCTAGGTGGACTGGTGGAGGATGGCTTTGGAGAGGACCCCAAGAGGTCTGTCCTTGGGATTTTGTCCTTGTTCCACAGAGCTGCAGGGATGGGGATGTCCTGCCCTGTGTGACCCAGCATCCCCTGCCCTGCAAGGCTGTGAAGCCCTGAAGTGGGAGAAGAGGATTAATTAAAAAAGGAAGCTTCTAAAGGGAGATGCTCCACACAAAATAAGATGATGACCAACCACAACAGCAACCTGAGCTGGTCGGGGGTGCCAGGAGGAGCCAGCACTGCCCTGGTCCTGCTGCAGAAGCACTTTCACACCCTGCTGAATCAGTGCCCTCTGCTTGCCCGCAGCACTCCACAACCTGGAGAGCCCTTAATGGATTAGGTACCTGAGAAGACGCTGCTGACAATCAATGGCTGTAATTCCCCTCCCTCCTTCCCCTCGCCGTGTTTTTCCGCTCCCTGCCTTTTACAATCCCCGATGGCTTCCAAATTCCAAGTGCACAAGGTGTTACACAGGCCAAGCTTCCACAGCTGCTTATTATTCACAACAGAACAAGCCCTAGACAGCAAATTGCTTTGTTGATCCTGTGAAGGGAATCGATCCTTGCAGGCTTAGTGCATCTGACATGTTTATTGCTGGCTGGGCACAGGGAAGGATGCTCATGGCAGGACCCAGCCTTGGTGCTCTCCCAGGCTCCTCAAGCTCTGGTGTGGAGCAAGCATGAAGACTGGGCTTAACTGATGGGCTTTTGAGGCCAGAAGGCACCGCTCTGGTTGTGTGAGCACTTGAGCAGGTATTAACACTGGTATTCCATCTGCAGACACTGAGTGCTGAATGGGAATTAAAGCACAGGGGGTGTCCAGTGGAGTGTGAGGGGTTGATCCTGAGGAACTGGGGGTTTCTTGCATCAAGAAGTTAGTGGGACCTCTTCAAAAGATTTAGGTGTTCATGCTTTTCATTGTGCCTTAGTCATTACATCTTGGGGTTTGTGGTGATAAGAGCTGCCCCCACTTTGCATCCTCCAAAGACCAAGTCCTCTGCTCACCCCTGAATGAGACTGGATGAGATAAATTCAGAGAAACCAAACTGGCAAAGGGACTGGAGGGGGGGGGCTGGGTTTTTTCACTGATTCCCAACCCACAACACAGTTCAAAGCTCACTCTGAGCTGAAGAAAATGAGCTGAGAAACAACCACAACCCAAATCCGGGCTGGAGAGAAAAAGTGATTACTTGTTAATGGACCAGCCCCAGATGAGCTTGTCCCAACCCTGCCATTCAGGCAGTAAAACCCACCCGCTGGGAGCCTCTGCCACACAACTTGTAAAGAAACCCCAGTTCTTCAGAGAGAATAACAGATCAGAAAGCTGCAGGACACACACAGATCATTAACGAGACGGCACCGGCTGAGTCTACCCAGACAAAGCCTGGGGAGCTGGGCAGGGCTCCCCAGCACCAGCATCCCTGGAGAAGACCCGACCCCGACCCAGAGGTGGGGAACCCTCACATTAAAGCACCACGAGCAATCAGCAAAAGATGCAAAGTGCAGGCAAATATTGCAGGAGAGCAGCAATTTGGTACCAATCCCTAAATCTCAGTGACTGCAAACCAGGGTGGGATAGAGGTTGGTTCAGTGTTTGGCCAGCTTAGGGTGGAATCAGTAAATCAAATAATTTTCCAGCCCTCACACTTCTCAAAGGCAACTGCAAGAGTCTGATGGTGTCTGATTTGACTTTTGCTGCTATAGACCCAGCTCTTTGCCACTCCAGCATCTTTCCCCCCGACAGTTCATTGATTATGAAGCTGGAAGGGACAACAGCCATAAATTCATTTGATCTTGTTTATAGTATTCGTCTGTCAGACTTCCCTGGATCGATTCCCATTTAAACCAGAGTATTTCTTGAAGGAAGAAAATAAAAATAAATCTATGGGTGGTGGAAAACTCTCACCTCATGCTCCAGCCCTTGGGCACAGCCAGGCACCCACCAGCATCACTTTGGGAGCACCCAGGGATGAGTTGGGGCAGGCAGGGGGTTGGTGGGATGGCAACAGAGCCAAAAATAAATGGATGGATGGGGATTGATGACCCTGGAGTCCCAGCAGGTTGGGATTTGGGGTCACTGGTTTGGGTCAGTGTTGCTGGAGGCTCAGGTTGCTCCAATATTAATAAGTTACTTTCACTCCCATGCTCCCCACCTGTGATAGAGGAGGAATAATTGGGTTTTTTTCTAATTTTGAAGAAATCACCCTCCTTGTGACCCCAGGACTCAACTCCCCACCTCGATGTCTCCCCTTCCCTAAGGAGCTCAGCCAATTAATGGTGCACCCCTCGTGCTGCTGTCATTGTGCCCTGCATTGCTCTAAACAGTAACAACAAAAAAAATAAAATAAAAAATGGTTGCTGGGACTCGAGGCTTGAAAATCCATTAAAGGATTTATTTTTTATTTTACCCAATACCTTGGGGCTTTGAAAGCTCATCTGCCTGTTACTGCTCCAAATGGAAAACCAGAATAAATGCATATTTGAAGTAATAAAAACCCTTTCGTACTAAATCTGAGTACAAATTAACAATTACTAGTGCTGTCTAATGCCTTTCTGCTTCAACATTTTCATTTAACAGCCGTTCTTTTATCTTCAATGCTCCAGTCAGGTTTTTTTTTCCTCCAAGATACTTATTGTGAGGTTGGGGAGGGGAGTGTTGTTTTGTTGGGTTTTTTTTTTTTCTTTCCTTTCTTTCCAATTTAGCAGCAGGAGGAAAGGATTTTATTTGCCGTTCAGGCAAAAAAAAAAAGCAAAAAAGCAAAGCAAAAGAAGGATTCTCTGCTCCAGCTGCTGGCACTGATCCCACTCTGTGATTTGATGCTAGAATGGGATGGGCTGGGATGATGCTGCACCCTCACACCACAGGGGATGGGACCAGCATCCTCCTCCTCAGTGTTATTTTGGGATGGGGGGATGCTGGTGGGTACCAAGGACTCCTCATCCCACAGCTACCATGGCTGGGGGGCTCTGCCCACCCTGGGCATCGTGCTGGCTGCTTGAGGAGAGGGGGGAGTGGGTGAAATGCTGCATGGGTGGCACTGGAACTGCTGGAGAGAGTCCGGAGCAGAGCCACAAAGGTGATGGAGGGAGTGGAACATCTCCCTGCTGAGGAAAGGCTGAGGGTGCTGGGGCTCTTGAGCTTGGAGAAAAGGAGACTGAAGAGTGACCTTATTAATGTTCATAAATATGTGAAGGGAGAGTGTCAGGAGGATGGAGCCAGGCTCTGCTCAGGGACAGCCAGTGACAGGACAAGGGGCAATGGGTGTGAGCTGGAGCAGAGGAGGTTCCACATCAATAGGAGAAGAAACTTCTTCCTGGTGAGGGTGCCAGACACTGGCCCAGGCTGCCCAGGGAGGTTGTGGAGTCTCCTCTGGAGATGTTTAAAGCCCCCCTGGACGTGTTCCTGTGTGACCTGCTGTGGGTGATCCTGCTCTGGCAGGGGGGTTGGACTGGATGGTCTTTGGAGGTCCCTTCCAACCCCTGACATTCTGTGTTGCACATCGATGGCCAACAACCTCCTTTTGCTGGCCAGTAGCAAGGGGAGCTTGGAAACAACCCAGGCAGGGGTGGCTTTGCCTATGAATAGAGGTGGAAAGATCTCCTAGGAGAAGGAAAATCCCAGTGCTGATTCTCCACCCACCAGCAGCATCACAGCAGAGAGACACTGGGGGGGAAAAGAAGGTGCTGAGAAGGTCTCCTGCCTTCCTCCAGGGCTGAGGATCCCAAAGCACTGATGGAAAACAAGCGGAGGAATTAGGAGCAGAGTGAAGCCAGGGCAGGAAAACAGAAGGTTACCCCCAAGCCCTGCTCTGTGCATTTCTCCACACCCCATTAGGTTTATGGGGAGGCACAGGAGGCAGCTGGGCCCCGGGAAACTGCTGCCGATTAGAGCTCTGCAAACAAGCAGCTCTGACAGAGCTCAGAGGAGAAAAGATAATCCATGGGAAAGCTCCTAAAATATGGGAAGGGATGTTATCCCATTTCCAGCAGCTCTGCAGGTCACGGTAAAGGGTTTTGGGGTGGGATGCTGGGGTGTTGAGGGAGCCATGACATAAATCTCTTGGCAAGGACCCTGCTGCCATCACCAGTGACGTGCGTGAGCGTCAGCGGGGAGAGAAAAGGAGGGATCCTGGAGAAAATCCGTGTTCTAAACACTTCCACTTGTCTCAAGCTTTTGGAGAAGGGCAGGGAACGTTGTCTTTAAAAAAAGAAACCCATTTGCATATTCTGCATCTCTTAGCAGGAGGCGCTGGGTGGGTTTGCTCTCCCTCAAGAGCTGTATCGAGCTTTGCTTTGATCTGGCTCCTCACATCATCAATAAAGCACCATCAGGGAGGTGTTCAGAGGAGCAGGGACCACCCTGGGATCCCTCACACACCTCCCTGGGGGGGATTCTACCATGAGAGTCAGGCTCAGAGTAAAGCCCAGCTCAGGGACGGGTCAAAGGAGGAAGTTTTGGGGCATTTCCTTGGCAATGAAGTTGTCTGAGTAGTTAAAAACACCAAGATTCCTGAGTGTGCTCCTGAGAGAGGGGGACCCCATGGCCAGGACACTGACCAGTATCTCAGGAGACCCAAGAGCCTCTCCTAACTCTGCTGCTCATTCATTAAGCGACCTTGGGATTGCCCCATGGGTGAGATGGGGACAGTAGGATGCTCACCTCCTGCTGGGAAGCACTTGGACATCTCAGACTGAAGCACAGGGGCTCCAACAGCCCCTTGCCCAGGGGATCCCATTTGATTCTTAGGCCTGGTTTAAAGCTGCAGCTCCTATCAATCACCTCTATTCCTCCCCGTGCTCTTAGCCAGGCCATAGCAGGCTTTGAAACCCAATTCATTGCAATCAGCAGCAGCACCCAGGGCACATGGAGGAAGCCAAGAACGGCGCCTCAGTTAATAAGATAACAATTTAACATGTGCCAGGGTTTCTCTCCCTTTCCCCTGCCCCCGTTCAGCCCCACCAGCAGACACTGGGAGTCTCTTCAAAGTAATTTAGGAGAAAGGCTGCTATGATTTCAATCCCCCATCCACCCTGTTACCATCCAGCAATGCTTCTTGTCACCAGCACACGGCATGTAAAATATTTACAGCCCTGTCTTTTCCCCGGGGAAGGATCAGAATAAATCATTGCGGGCGACAATAAATCAAAAATTAATCTCCAAAAGCGAGCGGCCCGTCCGATCCCTCAAATAACAAGCAGCAGAATTTATCAAGTAAATTGGGACTGGTGTCTGCACGGCCCTGCTGGGGGGGTAATGGATGGGTTGGGAGGGCTCAGCCAGCCCCAGGAGCTCAGACACCGGGGGAAAGGGCTGGGGTAGGACCCTGAGGTCGTTCAATGCCACCTTCCCTTGCCATCTAAAGTGAAAGCTCCTGCTCCTGTGTCTCCAAGCCCAGTGCCAGCTCCCTGCCCCAGCTGGGAGTGCTCCTGCTTGGATGGAGCCACAGGGAACAAACATCCAGTTTTCTTCTCAGCATCCCTGTATCTGTGCAGCTTTCATGGGGACAACACTCAGAGCTCACAGGGACCAGCAGCTTGGGCTGCACATAGAAGGGAAGGGAAGTTTTTTCCCCATTTCCCCGTGGGGAGGGAAGTTCTAAGGTTCTTTACTAGTTCTTTGGACTAGAGAACCTTTAGAGCTCCCTCCCAACTCAACACATTCTATGATTCTACACCATTTACGTGGTAATGATCAATATTTTTGTCTTCTCCAACATATAAAACCTAAATATACTCATCTTACAGGCGTGTCTCAATAATGACTCATTTATACTGTCAATGTTTTGTAGCATATTGATCTTTTCCATGTCTGTTGCACTATATGTACACGGACAAAGATGCTTCCTACAAAGTTTTCTGCTGAGGTACCTCCCTCCAAAGCCTCTCAGGTACCACAGGAGGGGCTCAGCACAGTAGGAAACATCATCCAGACCACAGGCTTGTGGAAAATCAGAAGATAAACCAGCCCAGCTCCTGCACATAGGAGCAAGAGGAGCCCTGATGGCATGAGGAGAAGAGACTGAGGGGGTTTTTCCTTCTAGAAACAGGAGATGAGATGCACAGGGGCTGACCAGAGCTCTCCAGGGGTGACCTGCCCCATGGAGGGATCTCTGCTGGGGTTCCAGCCTTCCCAGGAGAAGCCAACCTGTCAGGTTTGCCAGTGAGGAGGAGCAGGAGGTCTCTGCAGATCTCTGCTTGGGGTGGAAACAACTCGCTCTGCAGTTAGTGCAGCTCCAAACAGTTGTGGGATGCTTTGATGTGGATCACATGTGAGAGCAGTGTGAGGTGCCGAGCAAAAAGCTTTGATGAAATCCTCTCTTGCAGTCCCCAGAGAGGTTTTTCTCTCCCTGGTAGGAAGCCCATGCAAGAGGAGATGCTGCCCAGCTCTGCAACCACAGGACCAGTCACGAGAGAAGGTGTAAAACAACCACCCAGGGAGCTGCCAACAGCCTCCTCCTCCACTGCTCCACCCCATTGCCCCCATCCCAACACCCATCCATCCATCCACGCCTCTGTCCATCACTGCTCTTTCAAAGCTGATTTATCTCAACACTAAAATAGCTTTTCCCCCCCTACTTCACAGCTGATGTTTCTGCTTTTCCTGCAGAGGACAAAAAAAAAATAAATTCCTTTTGATCCTTTTTTTTTTCCCCTTCTCTGCAACAAATTAAGACTAAACTCGTCTGTAGTAATTGCTCCCAACAGAATTAACTGTGGGCACCTCCTCTCTTTCTGCTCCAGCTCAGGAGCTGCTTGTTTAGTCAATCTTCTAAAAGAGAGACAGATGAAGAGATTAGAGGAATTTATAGAGATGACCCCGACTGTGCACAGGCAGCACAAATATTTAACTGGAGCTCAGTGCTGGGCTACACGCTGGAGTCCCCTGATGCTCATGGGGACAGCTCTGACACTTCTGCCTCAAACTCCCTTTTTGTGTTCAAGCTTCTCCTCACGTTTGGAGTCTCTGAACTGTGGGGAGGCTGCAGATTCCTTGTGATGCTGCTAATACACATGTGCAAACATTAGTTTTGAAGAAGCATGATTTATAAGGTGTCAGAGCTGTGGGGCTGCCGAACCCAGGCAGCAAATTAACTTGGGAAGTGCCCGGGTGCATTAGTTTGACTGACAAGCAAACAGCCCCAACCAGGTCAGCAAATTTGTGAGGTGCCTTCATTGCTTCCCTTAATGGAATCAGAGAGATCTCCAACTATAAATTAGTCTCTGTCAATAGCACACATAATAGGGTTTCCCTGATAGACAGCTCCCCAGGATGAGCCTCCTTCCCCCCCAGCACAGGACCATTTATTGTGGCCTTCCAGGGTCTGAAGAGGCTACAGGAAAGCTGGGGAGGGACTTTTTAGTAGGACTGGGGGGAATGGGTCAAAACTAGAGGTGGGGAGATTGAGATGAGACGTTAGGAAGAAGTTCTTGCCCGGGAGGGTGGGGAGACACTGGCCCAGGTTGGCCAGAGAGGGGCTGGAAGCCCCATCCCTGGACATTTGGAAGGCCCGGCTGGCTGGGGCTGTGAGCAACTGATGTAGCGGGAGGTGTCCCTGCCCATGGCAGGGGGTTGGGACTAGATGATCTTTAAGGTCCCTTCCAACCCAAACCATTCTATGAAAAGCCTTGAGCACATCCCTGTTGCCTTGTGAAGTGCTACAGAACAAGGTAGGCTTCCCAACCCCTCTTCTCTTCCTCGGTGCTAAACACCAAGACAGCAAAGTTTATTTATAAAGTTATTCTGAGGTTTTAACAGGATTTCACAAAAAACTGCCAACTGTATACACACGTGGGTGTGTGTTGACTTGAGTGGTTTTCTTGTTGTGAGTTACACAGACGAGAGATTACTCCATTCAAAGGAGCCTCCTTCCATCTCCTCACACCCGTATCTCCATCTACTCATCTCTCTCCAGCCATCAATCATCTGGCAGTGGCACATCCATCTACCATGTAATTATCTACCTGTGATATTTTATGGCTCAGCTCTCCAGCCCTATTCCTATTAATCTTTCTCCACACAAACACCCAGCTGCTTAGTCTAATTGCTCTTCCAAGACTTCCCTACTCCCCTTCCCCTGGTTTGACCAGGGGCCACTTAACTCAGCAGAGCAGGAGCTAAAGCTGAGTTTAAACTCAGCTCCAAGTCTCTTCCAGCAGCAGAATCACAGAATGTCAAGGGTTGGAAGGGACCTCCAAAGATCATCCAGTCCAACCCCCCACCAGAGCAGGATCACCCAGAGCAGGTCACACAGGAACACGTCCAGGGGGGTTTAAACATCTCCAGAGCAGGAGACTCCACAACCTCCCTGGGCAGCCTGGGCCAGTGTCTGGCACCCTCACCAGGAAGAAGTTTCTTCTCCTATTGATGTGGAACCTCCTCTGGTCCAGCTCACACCCATTGCCCCTTGTCCTATTGCTGGATGTCCCTGAGCAGAGCCTGGCTCCATCCTCCTGACACTCTCCCTTTACACATTTATGAACATTAATAAGGTCACCCCTCAGTCTCCTTTTCTCCAAGCTAAAGAGCCCCAGCTCCCTCAGCCTTTCCTCACCAGGGAGATGTTCCACTCCCTCCATCACCTTTGTGGCTCTGCTCTGGTCTCTCTCCAGCAGGGAATGTTTTTCTCAGTCACTTTGGCCATTATGAACACCAGGTACCCTGTGAACACACGTGGCATCCACAGCAAAATGTTTGCAGCGCCTCAGGACCAAAAGCATCCCCATATCCCACCCAACTGCACTGCAGAACAACCCCAGCAAGGACAGAGGTACAAACACCCTTCACCCAGACAAATCTAACTGGTTTTCACCCATTCTTCACTGGAAATCACTCCAGCTCCCTACCCAGTGGTGCATGGAGCCTGCCAGGTACACTATTTATGGCATCACTTCTGATTTACACTTGTTGGATTTTATTCTCCCCACATTTCAGGTTTATGTGACATTTCTTCCGCTCCTATTTGTCTCTCCTTTACAGATGGAGATGCCAGAGTGGGGGCAGGATTGGATTTTAGGGCTGGTGGCACAACAAACATCTCAATCCATTGAACTGGGGGCTCCAGCAGCCCTGCCAGTGCCTTAGCCAGACTTTCTCCTCCAAACAGCCACAAGTTGTTTACAATTATACAAAGAGACTCTTTATTTACCACAATTACTACCATGAATGTATAGGAAAAAACCCTCAAATTACCACAAAATTGCTAGACTGCATTTTCCTGCCAAAATAAAAGCTGCTTTTGGCTCAGACTTTGGTCGTCTTGTACCACACAGACTGAATTGCTCCTTCCCTGGTGGAAAAGGGAAAGTGGCCCCATTGGGATGTCACTGGGATTAACTGGGATGGGGTTTTATCACTGGAGGAGAGGTTGAGATGGAGGAGGGAGGATGGAGCCAGGGAGGGGAGGACAGAACGTGCTCCCCCTGAGCATCTGAGCTTGTCAAGGCGTGAGGAGCTAAAATTGGTGCCTACCTGACACACCAAAAGGAACCTGAGGCTGCCACACCATTACTCTTCCAAATACACTGATGTTTATCCTGCAGCAACTCTCCATAATCACACTGACAGCCCCTGACAGCCCCACAGGAGCAGCCCTGGCAGCTGATGTCCTCACTGCCCTGCTCCTCTCCCCTCCTTGGTGCTGCTCTCCAGTTTTCTGGCTATTGTGAGAAGAGATCCCAAGTGAGGAGGATCTGGACACATCTTGGTTTCACTAGAGATGAGGAGTTGAGCTACAGGGGCACCAAAGCCACCTCCAGCCACTCCGGGATGGCTGCGAGCACCAAGCAGCAGCAGCTGCAGTTGGCAGCAGGGTTTGTTTTCCAGCTGGCAGATAATCAGCTCAGGTTTATCCTGCCACAGCTCTGGAGCTGAGCTACCTCCCTGCCAGCCCCTGATTTCAAGGGAAACCAGGAGATTATCCCACCTGGGGTCCCAGCTCCCCACTGCACAAGGATGCTCTTGGCCCCAGGGCAAGTTCCTCCCCACCCAGTAACTCTTGCAGCTCTCACAAACCACCTACAGCTTTTACCTGTTGCATGGCTGGTGACACGAGGTGTTACTCCTGGAAGGGAGTTCACAGCCTGAGCTGGAGCAGATTTGGATGCAGTACAGCTCCTCCCAGCACTGAAAGGCTGGAGAGCTGGGAAAGCATCTCCCCTTTCTGCAGCCATCCCCTCCACGTGCAGGCACCAGGAGCTGGGCTCATCACTTCCACTGCAACTCAGCTTTCCCCACTGCTTCTGCTTGCATTCAATTTTAAATTGCCTTGCTTGCTTTCAAACCTCACTGGGGGCTTTCCCTTAAGGCTCATCTAAAATTTTCCATCTCAACGAAAATTTTCATGAAATTTGCCCTCTCTGGGAAAAAGCAAAACACTTTTTCATGAGGAAAAAAAAACCCAGCCAATGAAAGTTTGAATTTCCAGATGAAATGTTTCATTTTCCAGGTGTCAATCACCTTCTGGCTTTTCATTTTCCCAGGCTGTTGATGAAAGCAGGGTGTATAAAGTGAAAACAAGCCCCCAAACCATGCAGTCACCCTGGGGAATCTTGCCTTGCAACCTTCCCAGCTCCTTCTCCAGCCTCCCCTTTGCTCTGCTGTCCATGCAACGATGCAGGAATCCTCTCCTGCAGCCCCATGCATTGCTCACAACACTCCTGCACCCCAACCTTCCCCTCCTGAGCTCCACATCTCTGCTGAAAACCTTGCACATGACTTTTCCCTTCTCCTCACATTGATTATTGATGACCATGGCCATGTTGGACCTCTGCAGAGCATCCTGCTGGATAGGGCAGACAAGACAGCCCCAGGGCTCATTTTTGGGAGGCAAGGAGGTCCTAATAATTTCCAGTGGTGTTGCCAAGTCATCTGTCCTCCTGGTTCTTAATTAGAAAGCTGCTCC
>VYZX01027598.1:0-96778 GCA_013401335.1 Brachypteracias leptosomus | reverse complement strand
CCCCCCCCTCCTCCTCCTTCCCCAGGGGAAGCCATCTGGAGGAGCCTGGTGAGAGACAGAGGAGAAATGCAGGGGACAGATGTGAGCTTGTCTTGAACACGCTCCCAGAGAGGCTGCTCGGTGCTTATTTTTGATCAGGACAGTGGGTAGCTAGACAGCAGGTTGGGGGATGTAAATAACCTCCTTCAGCTGAGCTTTTAAAATTAACTCACTTGGCTGAATTTCACTGGTTTGCTCTCAAGCCCATAAGCCCAGGGTGAAGCACATGGATGGGATCCACAGCCCAGGTCCTCACCACATCCCTGCCTCCAGTGCACCAGGCAAAAATAAGAGCCCCCCGAGGAGCTTGGTGGCAGGGATGATCTAGGGCTGCCCAATTGGTTTGTGCAGGGAGGTGATTTAGGAGGACACTTCCAGGCTTTTGTCCAACGCTTAAAGTGCAGATCAGCAGGAATTTCAGTGTCCAGCCCCCTGCTGTCCATGTGTCTTCAGCTGCCTTCAACAGGAGCTGTGTGGGCAGCAGAGTTTGAGCCCCAGCTCCATGAGGTGCACCCTAAAAGCCCAACCCTTGTCCTCACCACCCCAGGATGCTCAGCAGGGAAAGTTGTGGTGTTCAGGAGACAAAAAACCAGCTGGGGCTGACATTCCTGGATAAACCCACCAGAGCCACCATCCCAAACAAGCCCTACACATTCTGCCCAGTTCACCAAGCATTAATGTGCCCTGATCCTGCCAGGACCATTTGGGATGCTCAGGCCACAGGCTTTCTCAGGCAATAGGTGCTGACAGGGCGACATAATGGAAGGAAATAATACAGCAAAGCCTGAGGGATGCAGTAATGGAAGTTTTATCACCCTAACTACCTCTTCTTCTGACCCCAGCAGCCAGGTGGATAATTGGGTTTCCACAGTTAGAGAAATAATTGGGATGAGGAGTGGCCAGGATGCTGGGGACAGCTCAGGCTGGGTGCAGAGCGATGCTCACAGCCAGTGTGTGTGTTCACCTCTTGGTGAGAGGATTCACTCTCAGGCAGCAGGTAAAGGAACCAGCCCTTTACTTCAGCCACTGCTACATGATTTACACAGTGGCAGCTCCTCTGTTTGCTTAGAGGAGTCGGAGCCTGTTTGCACAGGTTGCTTTGCTGAAATGTCTTGTGTGGTGAGCAAACGGCAGGAGGAAACCTGAAAAGAGCTTCTGGCCCATCAGGCAGGGGTTTAACCCAGAGCAGAACACTGAGGATGACTTTGGAGGCTGGGGGGATGCAGCAGCACCCATGGGTGCACCTCAGCTGGGGTGGGGGGAGAGTTCTCCAAGCTGATGGAGAGCTGCTGATTTACACCAAGGAGGCACCAACCCAGCTCCTGCTGCTGATAAATCCCCCACCAGTGGCAGCCACTGGCTCTGTGCTCAGCATTAATCCACACCTGCCCCAGCCAGGTGCTGGGAGCTGCAGAGCCCCCTGGGGCTGGGGAGAGGGACCAGGCTGGTGGTTAATTACTATTCCTGCAGGAGAAGATACTTTATCCCCACGTCAATGGCAGAGACACTGAGCGAGTTGTACAGAATGTACACACACAACTAACTGCCTCATTTATAATAACCCAGTTTATTCTATGCTCAACCCCCATCTACAAAATGATTCCTGAGGCAGCTGTCAGATGAGGATTAAGAGCAAGTTCTTGCACAGAATCAGGATGGTAGAAACCTCCTGTTCCTAAACATCCATCCTTAGATGGTCCTTTTCCACCCAATGCATTCTATGATTAGACTCAGGGATTTTGATCATTAAATCTTTTGCTGCTTCTCTGGTTTTCAAGGTAGCAACCACCAATCCACCAACACACCACAGATCTCCCAGGACCTGTCTACAGATGCCTACACACACACACATCCAAACCCATGCCTGGAGAACACTCAGACATGAGCTTTGAGCTTGTACTGATGGTATTTATAAGATAAAAGCAGTTTAGAGGCTCCCACGTGTAGTCAACTCACTTATATCATAGAATGTTTGAGGCTGGAAGGGACCTCTAGAGCTCATCTGGTCCAACCTCCCTACACCAGCAGGGACATCTCTACCTAGGGCAGGCTGCTCAGAGCCCCAGCAAGCCTGACCTTGAAGGACTCCAGGGATGGGGCCTCCACCCCCTCTCTGGGCAGCCCCTTCCACTGATCTATCACCCTCATGGTAAAGAACTTTTTTCTAATCTCCGGCCTCAATCTCTCCTTTCCCAGCTTAAAACCATCACTCCTTGTCCTGTCATTACAAACCCTTTTGAACAGACCTTCCCCTGCCTTCCTGGAGCCCCTTCAGGTATCACCCAGGATGAACCCACAACATGCTGTTGATGTGGCCAGGGCTGGCAGAGCCACCCCAGATCCTACACACGATGAGATGCTGCTCCCCCAGCACTAGCCCACACCTCCATGGACATCTCACACCTCTTCAGAGGCAGCTTCTTGCACCTCAGATTTAACCGACAACATAATGTCTAATATTTAGCACCCGTAGCATGGCACATCCACTTGCTGTATGCACAAACATGAACTAATTAGCAGCCTTAATTAGCATGCTGCTGCAAAGGGAAGAGAAATGAAGGAGGGTTATAGAAAGGAGAAGAGACAGACCAGAGAGGGGGAGGGATGGGGAAGAAAAAGGGAATACAAAAGACCACGACAGTTGAGAAAGACGGATAGATAAAAGGTCTATATAAAAATAGAAGGCAACTTGTTCTCCCTTATTTATGCACAGCATGGCTCTGCATATCAACAGCCAAAGAGAATTCCCACCTAGGGCTCTGAGGCAGCCCTCCCCAGGGGAACATCCATTGCTGGGAAGGAGGGACAGACAAATCCTACCCCATAAAAGATGGGGATGTTCCCAGGAGCATCTCCCCACCCTCTGGGCACTGCCAGCTGAGGGTCTCCAGCCCCTACACCCCAGCCCCTGTGTTTCTGGCAGCACAGTTTGGCTGAAAGGACCAACCTGCTTGTGAGAGGAGATTTGAACAGCAAACAGAGGCTAAAAATATTGTGATGTGGTTGGTAGACAGCACAGGAGCCCCACCAGCATCTCAGCTTTGAGGCTGTTCTTAGGCAACACTTCACGCCTGGAATCCCAGCCACGTAGCAGGGATGTATACATTGGATGTGCATTAAGCAGGAACATGAACACTGAATGTGCATTAAGGCTCACAAGAGCCCAGAGGATGAACGTGCCAACCCTCACATCACCCTCTGCTCACCTCCCCATCCAAACTTCACTCACAAAGTGCTCAAGGTCCCTCATTGCCAAACCCACCCCTCGCAGGCAGAGCAGAGCACGTGGAGGA
The DNA here is from genome assembly GCA_013401335.1 of Brachypteracias leptosomus. Classification (NCBI taxonomy): domain Eukaryota; kingdom Metazoa; phylum Chordata; class Aves; order Coraciiformes; family Brachypteraciidae; genus Brachypteracias; species Brachypteracias leptosomus. The sequence continues at coordinate 93,446 of VYZX01027598.1, read as the reverse complement.
GAATAGCAGCACTCAAATTTTACTTCTCTCCCCCAGGGAGAAGTCATTTACTTTTCCAGTTTGGGTTTTCAGCCTCCTCACTACTCATCCCTGAGATGAAAGAGCTCGAGGATTTCTCTCTGCCTCCCAGTCTGTATTGGCCTATACCACACACTGTGGATGAGAAGGCATTAAGGCTCTTAAGCAGAGAATTTCTCAAGGCAATATTGACTAAAAGGTTTCCTTAAATGTCCCCTGATAGGCAGCATTTGATGGGGTTTAAAGGCAGTGGCGAGCTGGGGCTGGATTTAGGAGATGTGCTCTCAGCACCCCGCAGGCAGCCAGCTTGCAGACACCCCTTTAATTGCAAGTAACCTCCCTTGACCTGAAGCACAATGACATTTAAAACAATGAGCTTGTCCCTGCATGTCTCAGTGAGCCAGGGTGAGGGAAAGAAAAAGAGACCAGAGAGGTACAAGGAGCCTGGTGCCAGAGCTGGGGAGCTGCCTTGGATGATACAAGTAGTTGAAGATCAGGATGCTCCTGCATCCCTCAGCATCACCCACACTTAACCACCTGCTTGTATCGAGTCTTTAGGCTAAGCTGAAACTGGCTTGGATCTAAATCCAGCTCAATTTGTATGGGAAGAGATGAAGGGAGGGAGGAGTTGAGCTCATGCCCATCTCCCTTCCCAGGCAGCAACCCCATGGCTGCAACAGCAGCTCAGAGATCATAGAATGTTTGAGGTTGGAAGGGACCTCTAGAGATCATCTGCTCCAACCTCCCTACACCAGCAGGGACATCTCTACCTAGGGCAGGCTGCTCAGGGCCCCAGCAATGACCTTGAAGGACTCCAGGGATGGGGCCTCCACCCCCTCTCTGGGCAGCCCATTCCACTCATCTATCACCCTCAGGTTAAAGAACTTTTTTCCTAATATCCAGCCCAAATCTCTCCTTTCCTAGCTTAAAGCTGGAGGAGCCAAGGCTGTCAGGAGGGAGCTCTGCCCTCCCCTGCCAGGCAGCAGCAGAGCCATGCCCAGGTCTAGGGGAGCAGAGCTCCAGACAGACATCCCCTGATTATTCCACCCCTGGCACGTGTGGTTAGAGCTCAGAGCTCTATTGTCAGTCCTGCTCCACTAAACCCGATGCTGGTGGGGTTTAAATCTTATCTATCCCGTGCAGGAAAAAAAGCCCCTTATGTGACAATGACAACAGCTCCCACACATCCCCCCTTTTCAGTACATCTTTAATTACAACCCTCTCTGGTGCCCAGCCCCACTGAGGAGCTGAGGGGCTGCTGGTGGAAGCAGAGGAGCCCAGGGAGGCTCAGACCTCTCACCAAATCCCATCCCAGGGCTTTTTGTTATCACTGAGTACCCAGTACCTGGGTACAGCCTTAACCTCCCCCTCAAAAACCTGCACCCCCCAGGCTCAAAATTTGCAATGAGTTTCCATAGGAAAAATATATAATTTTGTATACAATACAGACTGAGCTATGAAACCAGTGCAGAATAATGATGTTAAGCTGAAAACAGAGTCCCAAGAGGTCCAGCCAGCACTGGGATGCACAAAATCCCAGGGGCACTGGGCACAAAGCCTCCAGAGCTCTCCAGGTCTGAGCTATAAAACTCAAGCAAGCTGTCCTAGGTTGCAAAACCCATGAGCACAAAGTCCCTCGGAGACAGCAAAGCTGATCAGAGAGCTCTGTTAAGCTTCAGTGTCACAGCCAGGCAAACATAAAAATAAGATAAAAAAATATATTTAAAAGTCTTCCTTAATAATGCAACCTGGAAACCAACTGGAGCTGGGACTATATTTAGATGCTGGGTGAATTCTTGTTTGTTTTCAGCTGCTCTACTCCAGGTGAGGCTCCTGGAGCTGCCTCAGCCCAGTGCCTGGGGGATATTTTGGTACCTTCTGCTGGGCTTTCACCAGAGCACCCAGCCACAGGTGCCTGAGCTGCTCAGAGCCTGCAGGAGTGAAAGCAGCACTTCAAACTGGGGACCCAGCTCAGCATCCCAGCCCAGAGCCTCCTGACAAAGCCTAATTAGATGACACCAGAGCTAATTATCTGCAGTGTCGGGTGGTGCTGGCAGGCCAGAGCTGGCTGTTCTCACCAGCAGGCTGCTCCCCAGGTAGCTGCTTTCATCTCTCCCTGGTCTGGCACATTTGGGAGGCTGAAAATTCTGCTCAGCTGGAGCCAGTGCATCAACTTTCAGAGCAGACACATCCCAACCTGCCCAGCTCCATCTCCTGGCCCAGGGGAGGAGAACAAGGTGATTAAACACTCCAATTTTCAGTGGTGACATGGGAGTGGGTCCATCCTTTGCAAGCAGGAGCTCTCCAGGACTGGGAGTGGTGCAGAGGAGAACCTGCCAGCAAGCCCAGTCCATTGGCAGGAATCTCCATTTGGAGCCAGCCCTCCTCAAAATGGATAAACAAACGCCAAAAGCTCCACCCAAAGTGCCTCACAGGCATTAATTAACGTTTAGTCTTGTGTGGAAAAGGACAGGACCCGACTCCTCAAAGGCAGCCAGTCCCTCCATGTGCCAGCAGCCAGATTTACAGCATCATCCCAAACCCCTCATGGGCTCATTTCCCACCTCACTGTCTCTTATCAGCCCCCGTTATCTGATACATTTACTGGGGCAGCCAGAAAGAGCTGATTAGCACCAGCAGCAGAGCCCTGACACCTCACCAGAGACATTACAAGGAGCACGAGAGATAAGGGAGGACCCTGGGCACACCAAGATAATGCAGGGCTGTGTTTCACCACACTCACCCTTGTCTGGGTAGCACAGAGACCTTCACTTGGGAACATCAGCATGTTCACCAGGACCTGAGGATACATATTTATCCTGACAGATGAATATATAAGATCCAGGGAAAGCAGCAATGTCAGTCAGGGGTGCTTTCTTCTCCACAAATTACAGGAGACAAGGGAAATCTATAAATAATACCCCTTCAAACTCCCTGGGAGGGACCTGGGTGAGCATCTCAGCTACTTCAGAGGTGACCACCCACCTCAGAGGTGACCACTCACCTCAGAGGCGACCCCAGGGAGCCCCAAAGCCCCAAGTCAGACTTGATGCACAAGGGAAGAGCAACTGGATTTTACACCCCGAGTGACCTACTAGAACCCCGAAAGAAACCTGGGGAGGGATCTCTGTTTATACCCATAGACCTGGTGTGCACAGCTCCAAGCACTGGATGAAACCCTCTCCAGAGGGGTTAAGCCTTGGTGTCTGTGCCATGTGCTGATCCATCCCTGCTGCAGGGAGATACGGAGCTTGACTGATCCACGGCTTCAGTTCCTGCAGCAAATCCTCAACCTGTGGCCACCAGACAAATCTGAGGCTCTCGGGCTGTAGCTTTGAGGCTGCAGTTAATGTGCTTCCCTCTGTCTGAGCCCTTCTTGCAGACAAAGGCATAGAGATGACAAATTACACCCCCCCTCCTGCAATTATGGTCACAACACAGGATGTATTTCTGACCTGGCAGCTCTTGCAGGGCCCCCTTTGAAGGCATAAAAATCACCCCCTTGGTTTATTATGAGACACCTCTGATGACACCACACTCATCAGGGTGGCTAATTGCCTGGACTCTTCCAAGGGGTGCTGCTCAGCCACTCAAACTGTCAGGGAAGGAAAATTACTGATAAACACACTATCTTGCTTCATCATATAAATAATTGGGACTATTATGAATGCATGAGCCAGCACAATTAGAACCTGAAGGTTGTGCCATATGTCACAGCAAAGCTAATTTCTCCTAGATTTGCAACAAAGCTTATTACTCAATGTCACAAGCTTATTTAGAAGTGGATTCTAGTTTGGTGTAAATCAGGAGAACTATGGTAGGGAACGGGGCAGCTCTGATTTATGCCAGGTGATGAGCTAGTCCATAATGTCCATATGGGTTTGCAATTATCCATATGGACAGGGATACAGGCACTCTGCGCAAAGCCACTGCTGTGCCTGTTCCAGTTAGGGTTCAAGGTAATAAAACAGGCTGATGATGTGTTATATGCCCATCAAAAGCCCCAAGTTAGCAGGAAAATAAAATATTCCAATTGCCACAGGTGCTAAGGAGATAAAGTAATGTCCATTTTGTTTTGTAGGTTGATTGAAGCTGAGTTATCAAGAAAGATTAAGTTAATAAATACAACACGCTGAGATTGGAAATGTCACTTACTGATGATGGGTACAGACACCTCAGAACAGGCATTGCAAGGCATGAAAGCAAGAGACCTGAATCCAGACCTCCCCAAAGCCACCCCAGAGCCTGGACCAGCTTCTCACCAGTGCTGCCAACCCCTCATCCCCAGGAGGTGGGAGGAGCAGGATGGCAGGAGATGATTCAGCCTCCTCCACCCTCCAGTGGAGACGCAGCGTGAGCAGGCAGGGGATGTTCTGGGGTGTTCCCTGTTCTATGTTGTGCCTACCTGGGCTTTGCAGCCTCCTCGCAGGGAATCCTGGGGAGCACAGGGTGCTCAGGATGAGGACACACTGTGAGAGAATCTCCAGAAATCCCAGGGCTCAGAATGTATGGGGTAGGTTCAAGATAGTTTTACAATAAACTGAGCACGGAATCATAGAATTGTCAGGGTTGGAAGGGACCTTAAAGATCATCCAGTTCCAACCCCCTGCCATGGGCAGGGACACCTCCCACTACATCAGTTGCTCACAGCCCCAGCCAGCCTGGCCCTAAAAATGTCCAGGGATGGGGCTTCCAGCACCTCTCTGGGCAACCTGGGCCAGTGTCTCCCCCCCCTCCTGGGCAAGAACTTCTTCCTAACATCTCATCTCAATCTCCCCACCTCTAGTTTTGAGCCATTTCCCCCAGTCCTACCACTACCCAACAGCCTCCAAAGTCCCTCCCCAGCTTTCTTGTAGCCCCCTTAAGATCCTGGAAGGCCCCAAGAAAGTCCCCTCTGAGCCTTCTCTTCTCCAGCAGGACAGGCACGAGGCACTTCTGTCTGTAAGGTGCAGATTAACAAGCAAAGGAGCTGGGCTGGGCTTGACCTACTCAGAGATCCCATCAAAAAGCTGCTCACAGGGCTTTGCCAGGCACTCAGATCTGGTTATACCCCACAGCAGCTTCCCAGCCATCAGGGGAGCAGAGCATCACTGGTTTGGATGGCAGGAATTTTAATCTCAAGCCCAAAGACCTCTTGTTTTAGCCAACAAGGCAGCTCTCCCCAGCCAGTGACTCCTGGGCAGCACCAAGAGCAGGAGGACCACAGAGGTCACCTTGTCCCTTGCTCCAGGCTCAGCAAGGGGCTGTCACCCTTGAGGGCTGCAGAAAGCCACACCAGGGACTCTGCTCCTGCATCCTCAGAGGCAGGGCCTGGCTCGCAGCTCCTGGAGCAGGACACTTGCCAAAATTCATCTCAGACACAAAATGGAGGCTTGGACCATTCCTGAGGATGGATTTTCCTACAGGAGTGAGCTTAGTAAGATAGTACCAGCCTTTAACAGCCTTTTCATGCACTGACATCCCCATGGCGGGCTCAGCATCACTCTCAGCCCCTCTCAAGCTCCAGGTCTGCATGGAGGTGGCAGACAGGTGATTTCTCACATCACTGTCCTGGGGTCCCTGGTGGCTCAAACAGGCTGTGCCATAGACACAGGGCTCTCCCCCTGCCTCCTCCAAAGCCTTGTGAGCTTGTTTTATTCAGGGGAGGACAGCAGAGCTAATCAGCACCAGCAAAGCAAGCATTAATAAGGTACTATAAATACCAGTGTCCCCCTCAGAGGCAGTGGGGGGGCTCAGCTCAGCTCCATGCCTCGCAGCCAGCCCAAGGCTTGGAACCACACAGAAATCCCCTCTGATCAGTGCTGGGCTCACATTATCCACAGCACTAGGGCTCTTTTAATTTGACATTTTTCCTCCAGCTTCCCCGGCCTGATTCAAGCTCCAGCCATCGAAAGAGAGAATTTACATTTCCAATTCATAGGCAATCCAGTCCATTAGGTTTAACAAGTGAATGAACTTCACATGTAACCTACAGCAAGCAGCAGCTCTGTGGCTATTCATTTTAACTGATTACCTTGTTTGCTATATCCAGGAGCCCCTGGCGTGGCCATGGCAACTGGTTTTGCTTAAATGCAGCTGAACAGTGAAGTTAATTTTAGATTAGGTGAGGAGGAAGCTGGTGCACCAAGGGAGGCTCGGTGCTAGATTTCACTTCCCAGCTCCTCTGGTGGGAAAGGCTCTGCCTGCCAGGTCCTTGGGGGTTGGATGTACCCTTGTAGTCATGGAGCAGGCTCCCAGTTCTTGCACTGGGGAGCTAAGGACAACCACATGCAAGCTCATTCATCATGGAATCACAGAATCAATCTGGTTGGAAGAGACTTTAAGATCAAGTCCAACTGTTCCCCCACCACTAACCCCTGTCCCTCAGCACCACATCTCCACAGCTTGGAAACCCCTCCAGGGATGGGGACTCCGCCACTGCCCTGGGTGACAATCCTTGCAGGGAAGAAATTGTTCCTCATCTCCAAGCTAAACCTGCCCTGGTGCAACTTGAGGCTGTTTCCTCTTGTCCTGTCATTTGTTCCTCATAAGAAGAGACCAGCACCCACCTCAGCACCCAGAACTCCTCCAAACCACCAGCACATCAGCTCAGACTCTGCTGGAGGGATCCTTCCACAACCAGCCCTCTTCAGAGCTCCTCAGCTCAGCCTCATCTCCAGGCATGGAGGGAAGCAGATGGTTTGGTTTCTCACATCCCAGGGTAGGTCTCTCACCCAAGTGGGCTGATTTGCCCTCTCCTTCCCAGCACTGAGTATATCACTGAGATTATTTCCTCCTGGTATATTATAAAGGTGTCAAAAATGGCTTTAAAAACCCAGGCCTGGGGACAGCCATGTCCCAGCTCAGTACACTCATCTATATATATGGATGTGAATATTCATACCTTGGGCAGAAAAGCCCATAAATAAGCTAGAAGTGACCTTAAACATGATTAGTACTTTGGACATAAGAGGTGTATTTTACTTGTCCTCAGGAGAACATGGAGTAGGTGGTAAATGGGCATTTCTTTGAAGCAAACCTGCTTATTACTCAAGTCCTTCCTCCAGGTCTGCAGGAAGCAAGAGTGAAAAGGCAGCTTCTGAGGCTACTTTCAAGTTTCTTGTTCCAGGCATTGCTCACCCTGGAAAGCTGCTCAGGGGCTGGGTTAGCAGGAATTTCTTTGCTCTTTGGGGTTTCTGCCTTCTTCACTGCTTGCTCCTGGGATGTTCAGCCAAGGAGCACCCATCCAGCCCTGGAACCCTGGCACACACACACTCTTCTCTGCCAGCTTGGGCTGCTCCTTGCATGATTTCAGCTATTTTATCCCAGCTGGAGCTTTCACACATCACCTGAAGGAAGAGCAGCTACTACAGGCATCAGTGTTGAACCCCAGCACAACATCACACTGAGCTCACAGCAACCAACACACGTGAGCACTTCATAGAATCATTTAGGTTGGAAAAGACCTCCAGGATCTCCAAGTCCAACCTTTATCCAACATCTCCCTGACCCCCAGACCATGGCCCAAAGCTCCACATCTACTCCTTTGTTGAACCCCTCCAGGGATGGTGACTCCAGCACCTCCCTGGGCAGCCCCTTCCAGTCCCTGACCACTCTGCCAGTGAAGAATTTCTTCCTAAAATCCAATCTAAACCTCCCCTGGTGCATCTTGAGGCCATCACCTCTTGTCTTGTCATTAGTTCCTTGAGAGAAGAGCCCAACCCCAGCCTCGCTTGCTGCTTCTGGTGCATCCACAGCCTTGACAGAGGGCAAGTGAACCCTCCTGACAGGGACACTGCAAACCCACAGGCCAGAAAATGGGTCAGAGAGACCCACATCAACCCAGTGGTGTGTGGTATGTAGCCATACATGAGATAAACAGAGCCATGTGCTAACATTTGTGTTGTGCCTCCACACGCTGCCTGCAAACCACCACTGACTTAATGCATAGACACATATGCTCCCATCAGAAAGCAGCACTGAGATAAAAACAAGACCCAAGCATGCCTGGCTGTTGCCTAGCATAAAAAAAATGCCTGCCTGCATTTAAAATGTATATTTACTTCTAAAATTGTACATTTACTCGGGCAGCAGCTCTGCTACTTCTCTGCAGCCTCAAATCATAGGTTGGAAAAGAGCTCCAGGATCCAAGTCCAACCTTCATCTCAACATCTCCCTTGCCCACCATGACTCCAGAGCTCAGCCAGGGCTGAACCAAACCCTGGCTCTTGCTGCTTGCACAAGGCTTGGTGCTAGATGAGCACATTATAGAGTCCCTTTGATTTATGGCTTCTTTGGTTTGTATTCAGACCTCCACCCACCCAGAACTTGAAGAGAGAAATACCCAGGGTTACTCTCCAGCAATCCCAGCTGATGCAAAAAACCTGGAGGAGAAGAGCATCAGCTGCTCCAGCCTTTTTCCAGGAGACAGTTAAATAAACCCTGATCCAGAGAAACCTATTGAGATTGATTAACCAACATCCTGATGTGTAATTTTGCTTCATGCCATTAAAGCAAAGCATTGACCACTCGCCCAAGAGAGAGACTGGTGGGGAGCCAGGTTTTTGCATAATGAATTCACTGGATTAATCCTATTAGTCTCCCTCCCTTCCCCACCCCTCCCCAGCCCCTTAACTTCTCTGAAGAGGAATCAGAGATGCAAAAACCCACCCAAAGAGCCAGATATTGGCTGAGCCACATCTGATATCTGGGAGACCTTTGCACCCACCCTGCAGGAGAGCAGAATGACTCAGAGGAGCTGTGGTAGGTGAGGAGAACAATGGTGATGCTATCAGAGGCTGGCAGACGGCTTCAAAGCCTCCAGCAGCTGAAATACCCAGAACAATAGAAGAGAAGGGGGGAAAAAATAAAATTGTGTGGTTGAGGAGTAGGCACAGGGATATTATTAGCAGGTTTCAAGCAGCGTGTGTGAGGGGGTCTGCGTGGGAAAGGGGCTGCACCCCATTGCATGGTGACACCCTCCATGGCTTGTGTTGATGGGATCTGGGGGTTCTGCCTCATTGCAGAGGCACCAGCAGCTCAGTGCTTGCCATAGGAGGTGTTAATGTCCAAGGGGTCCCCCTAACACCTTGCAAATGATGGAGGATGTGCAGGAGGAGAGATGGAGGATCATAGAATCGTCAGGGTTGGAAGGGACCTTAAAGATCATTCAGTTCCAACCCCCCTGCCATGGGCAGGGACACCTCCCACTACATCAGTTGCTCACAGCCCCAGCCAGCCTGGCCCTAAAAATGTCCAGGGATGGGGCTTCCAGCACCTCTCTGGGCAACCTGGGCCAGTGTCTCCCCACCCTCCTGGGCAACAACTTCTTCCTAATGTCTCATCTGAATCTCCCCACCTCTAGTTTTGACCCATTCCCCCCAGTCCTACCACTACCCGACAGCCTCAAAAGTCATAAAAGTATCTCCTTGGCCCATCTCACCTCCCCTCCACCTTTGAAATACCAGCAGGGAGCATTGTACAACAGCCCCAACTCCCCCACACATCCATAGTAACAGCTCTGGACACTTTCTGCTCCCACCAAGCCCGGAGCTGCTGGTGGAGGACAAGCCTGAAGAGCCTCCAAGCAGTGTCCTGGGGTGTTCCCCCCCACTCACAGAAGATCCTGCAGCAAGGGATGCTCACAGGGGGAGAGATTTCACCTCAACTCCTATCTCAGAGCCATCAGAAAGGCTAAACTAATTTCCTGAGCTTCCCCTCCCTTATCTTTAAACACCAGGCTGGGGAGAAAATCTCTCTTCTCCCCCCAGTCCCCTGGTCCTCTAGGTACACATGGAGCATCCCTAAAGCACTCTAGCAGGGATGTGAGGAGAGCACTCACTGCTTGCCTTTGGTGCAGCGTGTCACCTATAGACAGCACCACATTAGCTGCACGTCATTACATGTGACAAACTCCTGCATTAGGAGCCATAAATATTTATATGGCATGAATGCAGACAACAGAGGCGACACCTCGCACGGGGAAGGGATCCAGGCGTGGAATGTTATTTACAACTTCTCCTCCAACACTTGTGTGGCACCACTCGAGTGCCTCCCTCTCTGTTATGCCTCCCAGGAAAGGGGGATCTCCATTGCCAGGCACCAAGAGTGACATTTCTCAGCTAGAACTGTCTGTACAGTCCTCTCCTTCTCCACCAAGGACATCCCACACAACCACCAGCTCTAAGCAAGCAACCAGAGAGAGATGGAGAAACCAGGGCCACCTACTGCAGAGGAACACACCAAAGCCTGGCTGGCAGGGCTGGGTTGAGCCACCACCACCACCACAATCTGCTCAGTGCCTCCCTCTCCTCAAGAGTCCCTCAAACCTCACACCACCAAGCTCCACCTTCCATTTTGAGGAGGGTTCAGCCATTTCAGCAGCACCTCCTGGCTGCTGTGCCCTCCCAAACCCAGCCAGGCACCACTGAGAAGAACCCTTTGGAAGCTGCTCCTCTCCAAAAGCTCCTGTTTGTCCATGAGCAATGACTCTACACTCCTTCCTCCCACCCACCCAAAAGGTTTTCTTCCTTACCTTAATCATAGGGCAAGTCCAGGATCACCACCACACCTCCTATCCTCAATCTTCTACAAGAGCTGGGGGCAAGTTGCACCAAGAATTTCTGAGTCCAATCGTGTCTCTTAGCAGCTATGGTCACCTCAATCTGCACCAAGGCTTTCTCTTCATCCATGGCCTGCTCAGGAGAAGGGACATTCCACCCCAACCCCTCACCAGGGCTGCAAGGAGAGAGGGAGGGAGGCAGAGCAGCCCCAGCACCCCTGGGAGGAGCAGCCCCCTTCCAATCAGCAGTTTTATTTGCTCCCACAAGTGCTGGTGTTTTGGATCATCAACACCCCTCAGGTGCTGGGCATTAACCCTGATGGCAGCAGCCACCTGCCAAGTGTCTCCTTTGTGAGCTCCTTTGTGAGCATCCAGACTTTGTGTTCTTCTCCATTAATAGTTTACTAACGGATTTCTTGGCTCAACAGCCAAATTCCAAGCAACTTCCAGAGATATTTCCAGAAGGTGCATTCAGAGCTCACCACCACAAGCATCCAAAGAAGCCACCCCACTGACGAGCTGAGGCACAGGGGGGAGAACTGACCCAGAGCTCAGCCAGGGCAGCTCCTCCTGAAAATCTCCTGCCTGCCCCTTGTGCATCAGCCACTGTTGGAGCAGCTGCTGCAGAACTTCTTCCATGGCTCATTTTTAAAAGGAGCTCTGCCCAGGAACCTCATAAGCTGCAAGTTTCAAGCCAGAATTTGTCCAGAAAATGATTTTCTGGGAGGTATTTACTCAGTTGCAGCCTTGCCCTAACAAATCCAGGATGGTGTCCATGATGCTGCGGCCCAAAGGGGCTGTTGGTCACCCAGCCTGTGCTCCAGCATCACCAGCCATGACATTCCTGGTCTTACACTTATGGGTTGTGACTGAACTGGAGCATCTGCCTGGACAGAGAGGAGCAAAAGGAAGGTGGGCACCCTCCAGGGTCTCACCCATGGATCCTGAGCCTCCTGGGCACCCCAGAGCAGGGTTGCACCCTTGGGGTTGTCTCCTGGCAAGCAGAGCTCTGCAGATTCAGCTCTCATTTATCCTCATCCACTTCCAGTTGACCGCAGCATTAAATTAGCATCTGGTTAAGCAAGCACAGGAGCTGCAGGAGATCAATCAGTGGGAGTGAGTCTCTGGTGGCCATAGATCAGGAGTGTTGAGGACAGTGGGTGAGCAGGGAGGTCCCATCACTGCAATGAGGGCATCCATGGGGCAGTGCCTGGCTGCCCCTCCACGGGAGACATGCAGGACCATGGCACGGGGTCCCAATGCTGGTGGAACCTCATCAGTATCCAACACTTACATGTCTAATTTTCCCAGAGGGTTGAGGGGAATCGAGCAGCTCAGTCCTACCGGAGGCACAGGGCTCAAGGAGGAGCTGCCACCCCACATTTCACAAGTCTGGCTCCTCAGGAGCCACTGGAGGTGGGACAATGCAGTGAAAGGTGGAGCGAGATGGACCTGAGATGGTCCTGATGAGCCCATAAGTGTGTCATATTAGCAGGGATATTAGCAGGGACCAAGCCATGGATGATCCACAGCAACACAGTCCTGACAGTGGTCGCTGCAAGAGGAAGACCAGACTGTGCCCTTGTCCATTCTCCTGCTCCAGAAACCTGCTCTGGACAGGTGAACACCACCAAGAGAAGCCCCATCAGATCCACCTGCACGTCTGGTGCAGCACAGCAGGACAGGGGGGGCACCTGGAAGCTGCTGGCAGCCAATGCTCAGCACTGATACTCATCGGGGTTTCTGCCTGCAAAAGAAACACCCGAGAAAATTGTTCCTGTCTTGTATCCTCAAAATGTTTTGTCATGAGTCTTGCAAGCCATAAAATTTTCACTACTACGATGGTTCTGCCTTCTCGTTCCGAGCCGTGTGTCTCTAAGAATTAGCTGCCTGAGTTCCTGAAGACAATCTGTGCTGCAAGAGGCTGGTGAATGCTTGGTAGGGAATCATCTGAGCTTCCCAGGCTCATTCAGGCTCCTGCCCAAATCTGCACCCAGGACCCATCATCTGCTCCTCAGGAGCAAACATCAGATCTTTTTTTCCAGCTTTCCCCAGCTTCTTCATAGAATCATTCAGGTTGGAAAAGACCTCCAGGATCAGCAAGTCCAACCTTTATCCAACATCTCCTTGACCCCCAGATCATGTCCCAAAGCACCACATCTACTCCTTTGTTGAACCCCTCCAGGGATGGGGACTCCAGCACCTCCCTGGGCAGCCTGGGCCAGTGCCTGACCACCTTTAAATAAAGAACTTCTTCCTCCTATCCAATCCAACCTCAAGCTGCAACCTTGGCTTCTAACAATGGCAGGTTTCAATGTCTGCTTTCTGGAAGAATTTCTACTGGGGCTTTAGCAGGAGTTGTACAAACCCTGGGCTGGTGATGGGCTGATGTTCTCCAGGTTGATCCACTGGCTCCTTTTGTCCTCAGGGGTCAGAGCATTGGAGAGATGATGGTTTGTGGTGCCCAGTCCACCTTGTCACCAAACTGTGGAGACATCGAGGGAAGCAAGTGAGCACTGAGCATGTTAAGCAACCACCACTGTGTCTTACGCCTGCCTGAAGGCTATTTACACAGCTCCAATTGATTTGTTGGAACCTGTAATTATTTTAGTTGATTCCTTTTTTTTTTTTATTTCATGTTCCATTTGTTCTCAGTCATAGGGGGAGGAACAATATTTCTCCCTGCTCAAGTGATGTGACGTAGGCTGGGATGGGGAGGGGGTCTGGAAAACAGCAGAACTGATGGGCATGGGTCTGGAAAAGAGCAGAATTGATGGGCATGGGTCTGGGAAATAGCAGAACAGATGGTCATGGGTCTGGAAAACAGCAGAACTGATGGTCATGGACCTAGAAGAGCAGCAGAACTGATGGTCATGGGTCTGGAAAACAGCAGAACTGATGGTCATGGATCTAGAAGAGCAGCAGAACTGATGGTCACAGGTCTGGAAAACAGTAGGACTGATGGTCATGGGTCTGGAAAACAGTAGGACTGATGGTCATGGGTCTGGAAGAGCAGCAGAGCTGATGGTCTCTCCTCTGCACCCCACCAGCAGTGCCCCTCATGCCCTGCCCTTCAATTGGGGTAGCAGAAGCTTGGCTTCAATAACTGGCCTGATTCCTTCCTCCTGGTTCTCTCACATCCATTTTTATCCTGGTCATCTGTTATTTTTCCTATTCTTTCTTCCATGCCACCTTAAAGCAATAAAACAGCATCTTTGCACGGGAAATTGGTGCTTTCTGCCCCAAAAGAGATCATGTAAAGCCAAGTACAGCCCAGAACAAGCCACACTCCTAAGGATGGAGCCTGGATGTGTCCCCAGGAGCAATCCCAGTTGTTTATTATTCAAGCTCCATTAGCGAGACACTTCAGTGCTTGCAGGAGCTGCTCTCACCTGAGAGCTGTGGGGAAACCCTGGCCGGGAACGATCTTCTCGTCCTGGTTTGGGGAACAGGTAAACATCAGATTTATTCATTTCCCTGATCCTTTTAGTGGGTCACCTTTCTAATTTACCTTGCCTTCTACCCCTCGGTTTCCCGGGAATGCTCTGCTGCTCTTGCAAAGGAATTATTATTCAGGAAAGAAGTGGGAGAGAGATGCTATAAATGTACAAGCGCAAGAGCAATCCTTAATCATCCTCATCATTAGTTAATTGCCGGAGCCCAAGTCCATTCCAAGGAGAACACAGAGTGTTAAATATAGATGTAGAAAGCGGAGCTATTTTGGTGATTTTGTGCTCTTTGGAGCAAATCCTGCCCCTGCTCCTCTGAAGGATGCCAACAGCAGGGACCGTCAGGCAGCAGGACATGGGCTCCTGCCCAGAGCATCTGGGGACCTGTTTCGCTGGAGCAGCGCCTGACAAATGAGAGCAATTAGGCTCCTGCTCTATTTTGCATCAGCTTTTGGGGAAAACCTGTGAAACACCTCGTTCCAGCAGAGCCCTGGCCAAAGGCACGTCAGGAAATCAGTGGCAAAGCCAGGAGCTGGGTTGAGGAAGGCTTGGTGAGATGCTGGTTGCCCAGAGAGGGGGTTGATGCCCCATCCTCACATTGCAGGTGAGGTTGGGCTCTGAGCAACCTGCTCTAGTTGCAGATGTCCTTGATCAGTGCTGGGGGGTTGGATGAGATGAACTTGAAAGGTCCCTTTCCACTTAAACCATTCTATGATTCTACGATCAGCTGAATCCTGCCTTGGTTCTTGGTTTCCTCCACATAAGGAACCATTTGCATCCATTCCTTGGGCCTTAGACTAGCAGAAGTCCTTGCTCTCCTCATTGCACACTCCTTATTTTCAGAGCCCTTTGTCCTGAGTCCTTTCTGTGTTTCATCCCTCCCTCCCTCCCTCCTTCATCCCATTCAATCCACTAAACATTTCCTACCCCACCAGGGCAGTGGCACCCATGGAGAACAGAAGAGGAGAGGGCAGAGAGGGTCCAACAGAGCTGGGGGAAGAGGAGAACGAGGAGCAAGCATGGCTTTGCCAGCTCCATCCCCTCTCAGCCAGAGTTTCTCCACCATAATCCATGTGTTCTCTTATTTTAGGAGGCTCTGTGACCTGCAGACAGGAGCTGTGCCATCCAACTGCTCCTCTCAGCTGGAGAGGAGACAACCTCACATGAGGAGACATCCTGGAGAAGCTCAGTCCCTTCATTTGGATGCTGATGCTCCCAGGGACATTGCTGGCAGTGGCAGGGGAAGCTTGGGCAGAGCATCTCGGAGGGGATAGGAAGGGAAAGTCAAAACTTAATAAGACATTAAGACAACAGATTCATTAAAAAGTCATTAGTCTCTGTCAGGAGCGGCTTTAATTAACAAATGCCAGGAACTGCAGCACTGCCTCGTTGCTGCCACTGTGCCTCCACAGCATTGTGACCACCTGAATGCCACTAATTAAATGCCATTTAAAGCCCCCCCCAAAACCTGGCAGCAAATTTTCAGCACCCTGCCAATTTTTTCTCCGCAGCCTCCAAATTCACCTCGTTTGTCATTGTCCTCCCCACATGGGCGTTCCTTGGAAAGCCTCCCTGCCCCTCCTCCCAAGACAGGCTTTCTAAAGGTTGTTTCCATCTCCCAGTCCTTCAGCCAAACCTCACACTTCTCCTGTGGTTTTTTCAGCTGTGGGAGTGTTGGGTGACAGCCTGGAGAGCTGAGCTCTCAATGGAAGGTGGACCCAAAGGCTCTCGGGCAAGGTCTGGTTGCAGATGTCCCTGCTTACTGCAGGGGGGTTGGACTAGATGAGCTTTAAAGGTCTCTTCCCCCCAAAACCAGTCTGTGACTATGGGTGTTCCTCACCTAAGGCTCCTTCAGCATCATCAGGGGAGGTCCTCACTCCTCCTCAGCATCATCAGCTCACACCCATCCTTACACACCTCACTCCTCCTCCCACCCATGGGTGACATAGAATCAGAGAATTGTCAGGGTCAGAAGGGACCTCAAAGATCATCCAGTTCCAACCCCCCTGCCATGGGCAGGGACACCTCCCACTACATCAGTCGCCCACAGCCCCAGCCAGCCTGGCCTAAAAAATGTCCAGGGATGGGGCTTCCACCTCTCACCTTCAGCTGGGACCCTTGCATGCCCCAGCACTGGGCAGCCCCCACCCTGCAGATGCTCCTTGGCCATCTGAAGGCATCTGTTGATACGGGACGTGGTTGCTGCTTGTGGGGAAGCTCTGTCAGCTTCGTTTATTCCTCTGCATTGCACTTGTACAGAAGCTTCACTGTCGGAGCCACAGCAGCAGAAAAAAACCCGAGGTGCCCGTCTGCCAACCACCCCCCACCCCAGAGCCTTTGGGGGGGCTCTGAGAGCAGCTGCTCTCATTGTGAGCAGAGATCCTGGGCAGCCCTGGGCAGGGGATGGCCAGGGAAGCTGATGGCCTGAAATAGCTGAGCAGGCACCATCTGGAGCATCACGGCTCGCCCGGGAATACCCAGGGAAACAGAAGCTGCTCAAAGCAATACAAGAAGGGCAGTGAAGCCCTTTGGAGATGAGGTCAGAGCAGGAGAGCTCGTGTCCAAGAGCTGAGGAAGGAGGTTTGTATCTAGATGTCCTTCATTTTCTTGTAATCAGTTGCATCCCAAACCAGCTCTCCTCTCCCTCTTGGCCTGGGAAGCTCTGGGGCTGGGGTGAAGGAAAGAATTGCCACAGCTCTTTCTTGACTCCCCATCATCTGGTGAGACTGGTGATGGTCCATGAGCCACCTCACAGGAGACACAGGGCCCCTGGGAGCCTCAGGCTCTCAGCTTTACCAGTGTGGAGTTTGCACCCAGAACATTTCCATTTACAAGCACAAGAGCTCCTCCTAAACCACCTTGAGCTCCTGGGCTCTGGGCACCTTTCCCTCGCTCACTCCCTCCCATCATTTCCCCTGTGAAAACAGCCTGTCTGCTCCTTGAGTAATGGGATTTCTTTGTATTATTTCAGGAGCCTTAATGCTTCGCACTGACCTCTATTGGCAGCATCAAATCGAATCAATTTAACCACAGGCTCCTGATTTCCTTGAGTTTTTCTGGCGCTCGCCTCGTCCTCAGCGCTCCTTGTGATGCTTTGATCCGACAATCAAAGGGACCCCTTGAGCTGCACACACACACCCGGGGATGTCAGCAAACACACCATCCATAAAATATCCAGCATCCCCACCCCGGGATTTCCATAACAGGGACAATGAAGGTATCAAAAGGAATCACTTATTAGACAGGAGCAATTACAGCAATGGCTCCTGCAAAGGAGGAGGCTGGGAGCTGACAGCGGGTGACACGGGCTGGGAAACACTCGGGGCTCTCCCAGCTCTGGAAGTGACACTTATTCTGTTTTACACCTCACCAAGAGGTTCCCAGCTCCTGGCAGCTCCAAACCTCCCAAGTTTTCCATAGCCTGAGTGACAGCAGATTGGCAGAGACCAGCTCAGACTCATCGAGCATCTTTAATTTCTGCCACCAGCCCGGTGGGCTCAGCCCTGGAGAGGGGGGACATGGGCTGAGGAGGAACTGGCAGCTGGACACAGCTCAAAGCTCTGGTGCCCCAGCAAGGGAGGTGGTGGGAAATACCATCAATCAGAAGCTCATGCAATCCCCTCTCTGGAGTTTGGGAAATTGCTTTGGAAAGCCTCCCTAGCACACAAGCCACCCAGCAGCAATTCAGCCCCGTGGGCCAATCTAGGGCCTGATCCAAATCGATGCAGACACCAACATTAACTAATTAAAGAAGCCCAGACCTGTGTGGCATGTGGCAGATTTAACAGCGTGGCCTCGTGGTGCCAGATCGTCGACGATCTGTT
Source organism: Brachypteracias leptosomus (assembly GCA_013401335.1). Taxonomy (NCBI): domain Eukaryota; kingdom Metazoa; phylum Chordata; class Aves; order Coraciiformes; family Brachypteraciidae; genus Brachypteracias; species Brachypteracias leptosomus. The sequence continues at coordinate 75,615 of VYZX01027598.1, read as the reverse complement.
GGAGATTTGGGGCTACAGGGTACAAAACCCAACATTTTTTGCTAGAGTTCATACTTGTGAGCTCTTTTTTTTTTGCTAAAAGTCTCCTTCTTGGAGCTGAGCAGCCGACTTGCAGCCGAGCCTTTAATTTCATGTCTTATCTCCTCTGCTGAGCGATGGAGCGATGGGCTGAGCTGCTGCTCTTGCTGATAGCCCCCAGCCCAGAACCCAGACTCGCTATCGCTCAGCCAAAACAAAACCCAAGATAAATAATCTGAGAATTTGTAGGAGCTTGATTGCCATGGCAACCCTGCAGCCCTTCTCTTCCTCCTCCTCCTCCTCCTCCTCCTCCTCCTCCTCCTCCTGCCAGTGCTGGGGAGCTGGCTGGAGCTCCAGCAGGGAGCATTTCCCCAGCTCCCATCTGCTCTCCGGGGATGTGATCCCCCCCCATTGCCCCAGCCCAAGATGACACTGGGTTGGTCCCCCAAGCACTGTCATGGGCAAGGCTGGTGGCTCTAAAGGAGCTCTGGGGTGGCCCTAAGGATGCTGTGACTGTCACCAGCACCTTCCCCATGCTCCAGCCAGGAGCAGGGAACAGAGCGGGGTCGAGGGATGGCAGCACCCTGAGATGCGTCAAAGCAGCACGAATATGTTTTAGTGCACCAAAACCAAGCAGGTCCCAGGTTTTTCCACCCGGCTTTGCACAAGCAGAATGTGCTTTATTCTCCCTGCTCCATCCTCTTAATTCTGATGGGTTCTGCCTTCCAGCAAAGCAGTGCTTAAGCCAGCTCACAACAGGCAGGGAGAGCGATTGCTCCCACCCCAGCTCGCTGGCATTAATGGCGACTAAGATCAAAGAAACTAAGGGGGGTGAGCCCTGGTCCTGGGGTGCAGCTCGGAGGGTCCAATCCTGCCTCCAGCGAGGGTACCCAGGGCTGTGGCTGAGCTCTGGAGGCAGGATCAGGCCCTTCCAAGTGCTCCTGCTCCTCTGCAAGGTCTGAGCCAGCTGTGGCATCGCTGCCTCTGGGAAGAGATGCTTCGAAACCCTCCTGAAAGGCAGGGCTGGCACTCGGGGGTTTAATTGCATGCTTGGTATTCTGTTCAGTGCCAGACCAGGTATTATTTATAAAAATAGAAAGCAAGCAGCAGAAATGGGTAGAGAGGGGGAAAAAATATCAAAGGGCTCTTGAATTTTCATGCTGCGTGTGAGCAAGGAGCCTTTTGGATCAGAGCAGGGGCCGGTGCCTCTGGGAGGATGCTGAGCGCTGATGCAAGGAGCTGAGACCCATCAGCACCGGGCTCAGGGGGGGACCAGGGGGTAAATCCTGCCCTTGGGGCAGCCCAGGCTCTGGTGCAGGGCTCATTGCACTTTGCAAAGCAGCTGAGGCTTGAACTTTGCCCCGAGTGCTTTGTGCAGGGCTGTGGATGGCAAACTGGGGGGAAGGGGCTGAGCACTGGTGGGTGAGGGGACAACGTTGTGGCTTTTCAGAGAATCATTCAGGTTGGAAAAGACCTCCAGGATCTCCAAGTCCAACCTTTGTCCAACATCTCCCTGACCCCCAGACCATGTCCCAAAGCTCCACATCTACTCCTTTGTTGAACCCCTCCAGGGATGGTGACTCCAGCACCTCCCTGGGCAGCCTGGGCCAGTCCCTGACCACTCTATCAGTGAAGAATTTCTTCCTAAAATCCAATCTAAACCTCCCCTGCCACAACTTGAGGCCATCACCTCTTGTCCTGTCATTAGTTACCTGGGAGAAGAGCCCAACCCCAGCCTCACCACAACCTCCTTTGAGGTAGTTGTAGAGAGCAATGAGGTCTCCTCTCAGCCTTCTTCTCCAAGCTAAACAACCCCAGTTTTGGCTGCATTGATGGGGAGCTTCTTACCTGGCTGGGCTCAGGGATCAGCCCCTGGGGTGCTGCAGGAGCTGGCAGGACAGGCAGGGATCACCACTGCTCCTTCACACCCCATTACCATGACCATGACCATGGCGAGGCTGAAGATGAGGATGAGGAGGACAAGGGCTGTATGTAGATGAGTCACTCACCATGATTAAAAAGGGCTCTTCTTTTTTTTTGTGGAAGGATGCCAGTGAACATAACCCCTGTGACTGCCGGAGGAATCATTCTGGGGAGAAATTAGCAGCACAATATTAGTTGCAGGCAAAGAACTTAATTAGCAGATTCAGCAGAGATTCCAAACAGAAAAAAAACAGGATGGGAAGAAAGCCCCACGCTTGCCTCCCTGGGTAAGGGGGGTGGGAAGGGAGAGCATCCCTGTGCCCAGCTCCTGGCAAGCCTCTGATAAGAGGAGCTGGCAAGGAGAGGCTGAGGGGATTAGAGAGCCTGGGGAGGTGGTTAATGAGGGATCTGTTTCATGGAGGCAGGGTCACAACGTGACAAGGCTGGGGCAGCCTGGCGAGGTGGCCAGCAAGGAGTTTGTTGGGGATCCTGCCTGAGGAGGGTGCAGGTGATGGGATTTCCAGCCCAGCATCACCCAGCTTTAACATCCCCACCCATACTGGGCTGCTCAGAGGCACCCCCAGCTCCCCCCGTGCCCCTTGGCTCAGCATCACTGCCCCACTTCTCCCTCTTACAGCAAACCTTGGGGGCCAAATATTCCACTCACGCCCCAGTGGGATGCTGGTTTCAACCATAATACTCACCAGAGCTCCCCCAAATAATTAACTCCTTTGCTGGAATCTGCATTGGGGAAAAAATGGATTTTTAAATTTTTTTTAAACACCAGAAATGAGCCATTTTCTGGTGACCTGGGGCAGTGACAGCCCCAGCAAGCACCTGAACAGCAGCGATGGGGAGTGAACAGCCCAGCAACAGGGAAACAAATAAATGCTGCATCTTGTAACTACAGCCTGTGCCTCTGTAGCTCTATTTTATCAGCTCTCGCCAGTGCAGACACCAGCAGCAGCAGCTGATGGTGCTTGTAGGAGCGAGCAGAGCCCGGGGGCCTGAGGAACCTGCCCTGGAATGGGAGGGGAGCAAAGGGAGGGGGAGAAAAGCTCTGGGTGTGCATGCAGGAATAGAATCATAGACTGGTTTGGGTGGGGAAAGAGCTTTAAAGCTCATCTCATCCAACCCCCCTGCACTGAGCAGGGACATCTGCAGCTAGAGCAGGTTGCTCAGAGCTCCATCCAACCTCCCCTGCAATGGTGCCAGGGCTGGGGCAGCCACCACCTCTCTGGGCAACCTGGCACAGGCTCTCACCACCCTCAGCCTCCAAAATTCCTTCCTTATATCCAGCCTAAATCTCCCTCTCTCAGTTTCAAACCATCCCCCCTTGTCCTGTCCCAACAACGCCTGATAAAAAGTCTGTCCCCATCATTTTTATAGACCAGAAGGTCTCCCTGGAGCCTTCTCTTCTGCAGGCTGAGCCCCCCCAGCTCTCCCAGGCTGTCCCACAGTTGAGGGGTCCCAGCCCTCGGGCTGCTCTGAGCACACACGTGTGTGCAGGTGGGTGCCCACGTGTGAGCCCATGAGGTGCCCGCGGCGCCTGCGTGTGCGAGGGGGGAGAAGGTGCCTCCATCGTCATGGAAACACTGACAAATACAAATCCTCTCTCTGCCTCACGCTGAAATTCTCCCCGAGCAGAGGCTCTGAGGCAAAGAACATCAAAAGACACCCAGGGGCAGTGAGGTCCCCATGATGGTGATGTCCATGGTCTGGCCTGGATGCCCAGAGGGCTTTCTTGCCCCTTTTGCTCATCACTAGGGTGGAGGACCCCAATCAAGGAGGTTCAGGAGGATACGGGTTCAGCAGTTGCCCCAAGCTCTGGTGGGGGACACCAACTCCCCAGCATCACACAAACCTTCCCTCCCGGGCCATCACTCTTGTTCTTTCCTCTTGTTCATGCCATCACTCTTCTGCTGAACTTCTCTCCTCCATGGGTGATTTGTCACCAGGTCAATCCGATGTCCCCAGGGTCTCCTGCATGGCTCAGGAGCCCAGGGATGTGGAAGGGGCAGGTTTTTCCCTTCTTGGGATCTCCACATTTATGTCCCTGCAGAATGTTGGGAGAAGAAAATAAAAGCAGATGGTTAATTTTTGAGTCCAGAAGACGGGAAGGAAGCAGAGCCCTGGAGCCTACGCGGCACCATCCTCCTGGTACATCCCTGCAAGGCTGGGGATAGATCTTGGAGGCAGGAGCCAGTGGAAGAGATACTGGTCCTGAGAGATTAAAAGCCCCTCACACAAAAGGTGTTAATGGTCCTGTCTGGTAACAAATGCAACAAGTTCAGCCGCAACTGGCTGACGCTGCAGCCTTTTAATTACATTTTCGTCTGGCAATAAAAGAAACAAATTTGACTCTTAAAGCAGCACGTAACACATGAGGCATCGTTACCATTTCCTTGGCTGGGGTTTTTTTCCCTTCCTTTATCAGCAAACGCTGTGCTCTTTAGGAAGTTTATTTCCCCCTGGACCAATCTCCTGCCTGTAAATTCGAGAGCGGGTGGGGGCGAAGACAGCGAGAGGGAGAGGAAGGGAGAGTGATAGAAAATTTCTGCAATGCAAAGTGCAGGCCATAAAAAAGGAGCCACATTATTCAGCACTCCTTGGCAGCGGGTTCATATAACAGGGGACTCCATCAGGTTCCCCTCACCTCTGTAACTCCCTTCCCAGGATGCCCATAAAGAGGATGGGGAGGGGGGAAGATAAACCGAGCTGCTCCTGCCGCATTTCTGGGGCTGGCAGAGGCAGCCGAGTCTCTTTTGGGCTCTAACTGGTTGTTTCTGCATTTTATAGTATCACCCCTGATTTATGAGCAGCTTTTATGGTAGCTGTAAAGCAGCCCCAAAGCAGAGGAGTAAAGTAAGCAGGAGAATGTTTCCCACCCAGCGAGGCTGGATGGAGAGGGATCGGAGGGAGCCACGATGGATGAAGAGCTGGGGATGGTGCTTTGGTCTGAAATGGTGTGGGAGGGGTTCATTTGGACTCGATGATCTTGAAGGTCTCTTTTAGCTGAAACTCTTGATTCTATGATTCTATGGGGTCTTGCATTGATCTCTTGAAGGTGGTGTGAGGCTGGGGGCGAGTGTTCTATCCTAGAATCATGGAATCATAGAATGTATCAGGTTGGAAGGGACCCCTAAAGCTCCTCTAGTCCAACCCCCCTGCAACAAGCAGGGACATCTCTACTTAGGGCAGGTTGCTCAGAGCCCCATCAAGCCTGACCTTGAATGTCTCCAGGGATGGGGCCTCCACCACCTCTCTGGGCAACCTCTTCCAGTGGTCAACCACCCTCCTATTAAAGAACTTTTTCCTAATGTCCAACCTAAATCTACCCTTTTCTAGCTTGAAATCAGCTTGCAATGAGCTCCTGTGGGTAGGGAGAAGGACAGCTCCATAACCCACAACACTCCCCTCTGACTTGGGAAGGAATCTTGAGCCCTTCCCTGCTCCAGGCTCCTGGTGTGACCTTGGCTTGGCCGTATAGACCCAGTGTTCCAGACATAATTAGATGCTGAAATCAATGGGGGCTCGGAGGTGGATGTTTAAATGTCTTTATTGATCTGGCCCTTCGCCTCGCTGGGCCTCATTTCCCCAGCTCTCCTACAAACTGGGACTCATGTCCACGGCCAAGCCCCAGAGCCCCCACCACCCATTGCTTCCATCCCCTCAGGCTGGTCCCCTTGTCCTGCTCCCTCTTTTCAGGAGGGGATGGGGAGAGTCTCTGGGGCTGATCCTGAGGGATTTGGAAATTACCTTCAAACAAGAATTAAAAGACATTATAAAAATATATCAAAATATGATTATGAACAGCATAATGGTAGCGTGTTAATAGTGCCTGATACCTGCAGTGGGAAGGGAGGATTAGCTGATAATCCCCCAAAAGCTCAGTGTTCCTACATGGCAGCTTCAGATGACACGAGGTCTCCCCAGGACTTGCCTCCCAAGCCCTGGGTGTGTGTAACTCCTCCAGACCAACAATTGTTCCAACGTTCATCCTGGGTGCAAAGCCTGGGTCACAGCACTGGTCCTCCCTTAGCACCCATGGGTGCATCCCATCAGGACCCATGGATTCATGTACATCCAAATCACTTAATTAGTCCCTAACCCAGTCCTCATCAACCAGGGCAAACTCCTCCTTTGTCCTCCCTCTTTAGCCCAGCTCGTTGCTCCAGGTGCAGAGCATGAGAGGTGGGATGAGAGCAGATGGGCTTCAGCTGGGGGGAAAACCAGGTGCTGACCCTGGCCTTAAAAGCTGGAGAGAAAGGAGGGAGAGGTTTTGGTGGCTGGGTGTGCAGAGCAGGCTGGGCTCCAGGGAAGGAGGAGACCCCTCAGGGAGCTCTGGGGACATGATGCCAGGATGCTGCATGAGCAAAGCTGCAACAGCCAGAGGACCCATGGCAGAGGAGCGTTGGTACCTGAGGAGCTAAGGTCAGTGGGATGTTTCTTGCTTTTTTTTGTAGCTATTCTTTATGCTGGTGAGTTCCTGGTGGGGTCTTGTGTGTTCTCTGGCCCCTGTGGATGGAAAATTGAAGCTCGGTGGTGTGATGTTAGACCCTGAAGGCACAGGCAGCAAGGAAAGGCACCTAGTGTGTGGTGTTCCCATGTGAGTTTCTGGTGGTATCTACCCCTTGTTGGCATTGGAGGTGTGGTGAGGCAGTGCCACAGGGTTTGTGTCCTTGGATGCTTGTACAAGGATTGTCCTCCATGAATGGAGCTTGGTGAGCTCGTGCTGACCCAGAGGAGAAGCAGAGGCACCGGGTCTCTCCAGGTCTGTTGGAGCTAAGGAGCAGCTCAGTGGGGCTTGCCCAAGCTTACTGCTTCTCTAGAGAACTACCTCAGTGCTGCTCCCCAAGGAGCTAATGTCGTGTGTTAAGGGATAAGAAGTGGGATGTGAAGCTCTTTACAACACTACATGTGTAACTAAAAAAAAATCACCCTGAGACTCCAAGCTGCTTCTCTAGCAAGGCAGGTTTTTAACCCTTTGCACCAGGGGAACATTCCAAGTGCAGAAGAGGCCTGAGAAGTGCTGAAGCAGCAGAGCAAATAAATTAGTGCCATCTCGGCTAAAATCCCACACAATTAAAACCTGGATCAGGCTGTACTCATCTGCCTGAAGATAGCATCTCGAGAGTGACATGCATTAGTCATCATCTGCAGCAGGCTGGCTTGGAGCACGGGAGCAGCCTGTTTATGAGCAAGGTGGTAGACAGAGAAGGCTTCAAGGCCACCCAGGGCCAGCTTCTCCCTCCCTGGAGTGCTGCCCATGTGTGGAGCAGGGGAAATGCCTCTTTCCATCTCCTTCCCTCCCTCAGGCTGGCTGTGAATGTGTTTACAGAAAGGCTTTTCCTCCTAAAGCATGTGGTAGAATGCTGCCCATATGGGCCAGCATCTCGTGGTGCCACCAGGAGGGAGGTGACACCAGTGTCTCCCCATCCTGCAGCTGGGAAGGGGGTTGTGGAGAAAGGGACCTGCCCGAGGCTGTGCTGGGAGTCTGCAACGGGGAAGGAGAAACTCAATTAGTCTTAAAACCAAACAAGCACCTTTGAACCTTGAGTAGTTGGACTGAGAAGTGATTAAACGACCTGGGCTTAACGGTGCTGTACAAGCCTCCAGAGAGCCTTGGATGAAAGCCCTGTGCAGTTCAGCTGGGTTCAGCTGTTTCTATGGAGTTTGCTTGTCAGTCCAGCCCCGAGCGAGGTCCCTGCAGCACGGATCGATGGTGCTCTGGCAGCTGGGGAGGGAGCTGCTGCCACCCCATCTCCAGGCCCATGCTTAGGGCGATTGGTGCCCTGAAACCAGTGCCCAGGAGCTGCAGGGTGTTGCAGAGGGACCCAGCCAAGTGCAGGAGCATCCACCCACAGACACGTGGCCGGAGCAGGGGAAGCTTTGCCAGCCCTCTGGCAGTGTCGAGTGGCTGAGCCAGGAGATTGAGCCCTGGAGCAGACAGGTCAAGAGGCACCATCGAGTGCTGAGTGATTACCTGTGCCCTTGGGAGCACGGGCTGCTCTGTGCAGCATGGGGTGGACTCAAGATGCTTCTTGGAAAGTGCTCACCGAGATCTGTGCGTTCTGTGCTGCAGGCACACAAGGACACAGTGCTGGGGATGGTTTGTGGTGGTTTGGTGTGGCCGGCTGCCTGCTCAGCACCTGTGCCTGGGGTTCAGCAGGAGGGGAGGGTGTGAGGCCGCCAACCCCACAGCATGGGGGGGTTGCAATTCCAGCTCCTGTTCACTTGAAGTACCCATGGTCCTGGCAGCAGGACGTGGGTGTTGGCACAAAGACCATCTGAAAGGGCTTCTCCAGCTGACTGGGAGCTCCGGTGTAGTGAGAGAATGGTTTTGTAGGATGCTTATGGGGTTTGTGTGAAATGAAGGGGCATGGTCCTGCATGCCCCAGTGCTTGGATAAAGTTTCCCATTTCCCCCCTTGCTGTCTGAAGAGCCACGAGGGGCCCTTCCAGCTGAGCCCCCTCTTTGACTCTTGGCTTCTGCCGCAAAGCGTTTAAGTGAGGCTAACATCAAGCATGTGTTCCCATTAAGTGCCTGCATAAATGCTTTGCTGAATGGGGGCCAACGTGCCAGAACATCACCCATTTGGTTTGGGCACATGGGAAGGGATTTTATGTTATTGAAGTCCTGCCAATTAAATCAGGTCACTCCAATCTCTCCTCTCCTGGCTCTCCCGCGTGTGTGCGCGTCTGTTCTCCAGCCCCCAGCCCCAGGCAAAGGCTCTGGGAATGAGCCAGATCCTCAGCTCCTGAGCGTGAAATGGGGATTCAATGGCCACTGTCAGTCCCGGGGTGTGGGGCATCTGCAGGGCTCTGAGAGCCTCTGATGGGGCTGGGAAAAGGGCTCCTGGGGAGTGACTGTTGGAGAGCAAACAAAAGCCTGGCTTGCTTTGCTGCAGCCACCCCAAATCCTGCCCTGAATCCTGTGTCTGGCTCTGAGACTGTTTTCTCTGTGCCACATTAGGGTGTGCAGGTGGATGGGGTCTCCATCCGTCACCTCTTAAGATGGGTGACAGGCAACTGGGACCCCAGATATTTCCATCTGAGATACAGCAAAGCAGAAGGCAGCTTTTCCCTGGTGTTTTTCAAGGTTAGGAGTCTCTGAACATCCCCTTCCTGGGGAGATGAGCCACTGGCAGTGTGTCCTACTTGGGGACCCAGCCACCCTGAGATGCTGCAGAACCCCATGGGGCATCTGCAGTGTCACGCTGGGGATGGAGCAGATGCTTGGGGACCACAGGCAGCCAAACCTTTCCAAAGGCAAATAAAACCATCTGGGTGCTGGTGGGCAGGAGGCAATTTGGGCCCCAAGGCCACCCCATCCAGTCTCCTGCTTTCTTCCTAACATAAGGCCATGAATTCCTGTAGGAGAAACCCCCCAGGGCTTGGTGACGCCACCTCATGGGTTGGGGGCCCTGGAGCTGTGGATGCCATGGGCTGCAAGCAGCCAGCTCAGCTTCTGTAGGAGCTTTTCAAAGCTGATCCTGGGGAGCATCCCCCCAAGGGGCTGTTGGGGTTGGGGCTGCCCCTCGGGTGCTCCCCAGAGCTGCAGGAGTTAAGCTCGCAGCAGGCAGGAGCTGATTCAGGTGGGTGGCACGTCGTGGCGACAAGACTCGAGTGAGGAGGAGGAGGATGGGGAAAGGGAGGGGAGAAGAGGAGGAGGAGGAGGAGGGAGCGTTTGCAGGCAGCGGGGAGTGTGCGGCTGCAAAGGAGCCGGGCGAGGGGAGGATGAAGGTCTCTCCCCGCTGCCTCCGGAGCGGGTGCTGAGGGGGGACAGCGTGGCAAGGGGTGGCCTGCTGTCCCTGTCCCCCCACCCCTAAAGGGACAAGGACACCCCCAACCCCTCCGCCAGCTTTGGCAGGTCCAACGCATCCCCCTTTGTCTGCCCGAGCCAGATGTGCGGGCAGCTGTGGCGGGGAGCAGGCGGGTGGATGCCAGCGGTGCTGGGAGACCGGAGGAGAGCCCAAGGGTAAGCCGGGCTCCGGCCCCAATAACCCTGTTTGGTGTCGTGGTGGCTTTGGGGGGGGCTGATTTTCCTGGGGGTTCTGCAATACAGAGCCGGCTGCTCGGCAGTTTGTTGTTTTGTCGGGGTTTTTTTTTCCCCCTTTCCCTTCCAGAGCTTTGCTTTTGCTGATCTCTGGCATGGAGGATAAACGGAGTATTTGGAAATTAGAGAGAAAAGCAAATTAGGGATGAAAATTAGGGATGAACCCAGTACCAGTGGCTCGTTGGTGCGTGGTCCAGGAGGGGAGCGTGAGGAATCCTCGGCAGGGATGGTGGGAGCTGAATTCCCAGTTCTAGAAACTCCTCGTAGGATGGAGTCGATCCTCACCCAGGCAGCGATGGGGATGTGGGGTAACCATGGTGAACCCCGTGGGGATGGGCTGAGGATGGTGCTGCCGGAGCCTGGAGCCCAGGCTGGCACAGGGATGCTGCCAGGATGGGATCCAGCCGAGCTGCGCTTCCAGTGCTTTAACCCTTTGGTGCCCGAGCTCTGTGGAAAAGGTTGGAGGAGTGAAGTTAGCTGTAGGAAAGAGGCTGGGATAAATAAACCAACCTAGTCCTTTGGTCTCCTGCCCTCCTTCTCCTGCTGGCTCCAGGCTCAGTCACCCAAGGGAGAGGACAGGCTGCCAAGGGGGTGGCAGGCAAAAGGTGATGGCGAAGCAAACCCTGGGCCCATGGTGATGTTTTAGTGGTTTCTGTGCTTATCTCAACCCTTCCTAACCCTGCTCCTCTCTGCCTGCATCTCCTCAGTCTCTGCAATCCTTCTGCTTATACCTCTGGCAAAGCAGCCGTCCCCTCCTGCAGCCATGGGGTGTGTGGCTGTGCCTGGCCAGCCTGGGGAGTGATGGGGGTCCTGGGGGGCTGTGTGCAGGGAGGGATCTGCTGCAGGGACCCATGTACCCAGGAAGGATGCTCAGGGTTGGGAGGGACCCCCTGGCTCTGTGTGCAGCTGAGGCACCGGCTGTCCTCGCCTCTCCCTGGTGCTCAGGCAGGTGTTGCACCCTCCCCACCTCTTCTTGCTTCCTGCCAGAGCCTCAAAAATAGGATTTGAGAGATCTCAGCAATGCCATGAGTGAGGAGGGGGCCAAGCCCTTTGCCCCAAGGGCTTCTCCCAGCCTGGCAGTGGGAATCCAGAGGGAAGGAGGATGCTCAAGGCTGGGCAAAGGGGTGGGGAAAGGACCCTTGTAGCAGTGCTCCCAGGGAGGCTTTTGCTTGAAGTTGCAAGTAGGTGATGCCATCACCTCTGGGCATGAGGATCAGGTTCATCAAGCCATGATCTACCAGGGCTGGGGGCTCAGAAGCTACGTAGATACTGCCTGTCTCATCCCTGCTGTGCTGGTGCTGAGCCGGGACCCAGCCCCTGCTGCTGCTTTGAGGATGAGCAGCCCTGGTCCTGCAGCCTGGATCCAGGCAGAGCTCGTAGCAAGGCTGGGAAGCAAATGTCTCGTTTCTGTCTCTCTAAGGCTGGGTACAGTGCAGCCCTGGGGTGATGAGATGTGCTCAGCACAAGTTTCCAGAGCGTTGACTGTTCCCTGCCATGGGGCTTCTCCTGTGGGTGTCCATCAGTCCCTGGTGGGACAAGGGGCAGTGTGACCCAGCTCCCATCCTGGCCCCCCACGGCAGAGGACTCCAGTGCTGCTGGCCCAGCCCTTTTGCTGGGGACACGGCTCTTCCCAGTGCTCCTGGCTCTCCTTTCCCTGGTGCAATACTGTGATCCAGCACCCTGGGTCCTCTCTATGGGCAGCCAGTTGATGCTGGCATAAGTGGCTGTGCAGAGCAGGGCTGAGGGCCAAACCTGGGGCTGAGTCTCTGCTCCTCAGCCATTTTAAACCCCTTCCTTTGGGTGGGACCTTTCTCATCTCCTGCAATGTAAAACAATTTGCTCAGCATCAGCTGCCAGGGCTGAGCTCTGCCAACACCCATCGCAGAGCCTGAAAATCCCTGTGGTGCAGGGGAAAGGGGGGGGTGAGTTGGGCAGGATCCTGACTTAAACCCATCCCATCTTCCCAGGGGTGCTGGGGCATCAGGAAATCACTCTCCCCACAGCTCTATATGTTAAGCAGCCTAATTACCTCCCTGGAGAGCCAGGGCAGCCCCTCTGCTCGGTGCTTCAAAGGAGATGCTGTGAGGCTCCAATTCACGGAGCAGAGCTTTGGCTGCTCTAACCAGAGGTGGCTCCTCTGGCTTAGAAGAGCTGAGGGTTCATTCCTGCTCCTTGCTATAGCTGGTCACTGCCATTTCAGGATGTAATCCTAAATTCTCACCTAGAACAGGGATGGAGGATGCTGAGAAGCTCCAGAGCTGATGCCAGGCGGGCACCTGAAAGGCTGGGAACTTCACCTCTCCAAATGCAGGGAAGCCTGAATACAAGATCTCTCCCTTGTTTTATTCCCAGCAGATGATGTAGATCTGAAATCACTTTCAGGGTCACTAATGCCTCTTCCCTTCCATCCTAAAAACCACCATGGTGTAGTGTTCCTGTTTCATGTGGCTCATTTTCCAAAGAGCAGAGACCCCATCCAGGACCCAAGTGATTCCCTCCTGGCCACAAACTTGCCACCACCCTCCCTTTTTGCCCTTGCATCCTTTTTTTATCAGGAAACAGGCTGAGGAGCTGTTTCCTTGCCCTTGGCACAAGATGAGGTGTGAGGTCCCCAGCACTGACTGATGATCCCTCTTCCTCCCCTTGGCATGTGTGGGAGGTACCTGTGACTTTGGGGTCTCCTCTTGGGAATTAAATTGTTGTTCCTGAGGTGGGGGAGATGCTCTCAGTGCTCTGCATGGAGAGCTGCAGCTCTGCCCAGCCCTGCCCAGGGAAAGGCAGGAGAAGGAGAATTGCAGCTGCTGCCAAGCTCTGTCTGTGCTGGCTGGGAGAGCATCGGGAGAAACATTAAAATTAGATGAGCTTAAAAGTTTCCCTTAAGAAGAGAGATGCTCTCTGCTGATAAGGATCCACACTGAGACTTTGGGGTTGAGTTTAGAGCTTAGTCATTGATGCTGTTGGGTAATGAAGCTGGGGAAGGGTCTAGAGCACAAGTCTTGTGAGGAGCAGCTGAGGGAGCTGGAGCAAAGGAGGCTCAGGGGAGACCTTCTGGCTCTCCACAGCTCCCTGCAAGGAGGTTGGAGCCAGGTGGGGTCGGGCTCTTCTCCCAAGGAACAAGGGACAGGACAAGAGGAAACAGCCTCAAGTTGCACCAGGGGAGGTTTAGGTTGGACATGAGGAAAAATGTCTTCCCCAAAAGGGTTAAGGTGTGACCCAGGCTGGGCAGGGCAGTGGTGGAGTCCCCATCCCTGGAGGGGTTTCCAAGCTGTGGAGATGTGGTGCTGAGGGCCAGGGGTTAGTGGTGCCCTGGCAGGGATGGACTTGATCTTACAGATCTCTTCCAACCCAAATGATTCTATGATTCTAAGATTCTGTGCTCTTGAGTCGTGAGCTCCTCCTGGAGCCCAGGACATCCCTCCTTTCCCCCCCTCCTGTGCCACCTTGGGCACACTGCTCTCCATGCATGTCCCTTCCAGCATCCCTCCTGTGCTGGACCAGGGGAGCTGCTGAGATGCCCGATGCTGCTCCAGGTGGTGGAGCAGTTCATAGGTGGTGAAATATATGTGCAGGTTTAGGGGTTGTTGACGGCAGAGACTATTTTGTGATAAATATATTTATAGTGGGTTTTGTAAAAGGCTGTTCCAATGGGTGGCTTTTAGGAAGGCAATAAATGGCTGAGAAAATTGCTCTGGTTGCACCTGGCAAGGGGAGGGTCGTGAGTCCCAGTTCCTTGCATCCCTTTTTCCATCCCCCCAGCAGTGGTGAATGCTTGGGGGGGTCCTGGATGTGAGAATTGGGGTCCCCCAAATTACACCACCCCAGGCAGGGAGGGAAGGGGGTCTGAGTAACCCCCGTGCCCCCTCCAAACAAGTGGAGCCCTCCCAGCAGGAGCTCCCCAGGAGCTGTTTGCAAACACTCTGCAGAGCAGGAATTATGTGTCGGCTCTGTTTGGAGGGTAATTCTGAATAACAAATAAATATGGGAAAATTGGGATCTGTTCCCAGACAATTCACAAAGGGCTTAATTGGGACTTAAGTGGTGCCTAAGTCTTGCGCTGGCTCCCTGCACTGGGGTGCTTTTCACCCAGACAGGGAAAAGAGACAAACTTAGTCAATAAATTACTTGTGATAAATTATTCACCAGCCCTCCTCAGAATTAATGCCAGCTTCCCCCCCCTCCAGCAGCTTATAAATGCTCTGATATCTCCTGACCTGCTGCAGGCTCCAGAGCTACCCACTGGCTTTAAAAACCTATCCCAGGCACTATTATAAACCCATATTTTGTGGCATTTATAACCTGTCATAAAAAGAAATCATTCTGAGATTAAATCTGGTGCGTGAGGTCGGAGCATGACCAGCTTTGTCCTTCCTGCTGACCAAAGCTGAGCTGGGTCTGTTCTCAGGTTCAAGCTGAGAAAATTGTTTTGCATTTGAAGCCAGGGCACTGGGCTTCTCTGAGACTTTAATAATGCTTGCTTGGAATTTAAAAGCCTTCATCAGTGAGGAATTTGTAATCAGCATCAAAGGGGTTTTGCATAACCAGCCCGTTCCCAAAGGCAGGGGTGAACTAACTCCAGAGCTCTCCTCTGGGGGAAGAAAACAGCTTTGCCCCAGATAGAACCCTAGAATTGTCAGGGTTGAAGGGACCTCAAAGATCATCCAGTTCCAACCCCCCTGCCATGGCAGGGACCCCTCCCACTCCATCAGTTGCTCACAGCCCCAGCCAGCCTGGCCCTAAAAATGTCCAGGGATGGGGCTTCCAGCCCCGCTCTGGCCAACCTGGGCCAGTGTCTCCCCCCCCTCCTGGGCAACAACTTCTTCTAATGTCTCATCTCAATCTCCCCACCTCTAATTCTGCCCCATTCCCCCCAGTCCTACCGCTACCCCACATCCTGGGGAAGCTCCTCTCCCTGCTCCATCCTCTATCCCAGCAGGACCATGTGGCTGGAGATGAACAGCCTGGAAATAGAGGGAGTGATTTAAGCTGCTGTTCAGCAATGCGGAATCAGTCACTTGCCTGCCTTGAAAAGCCCGTTCAGAATTGAGACAGGTTGGCCTAAAAAGGGTCTTGCAGCATTTGATCCGAATTTGCAAATTGCTGCAGTTGATCAGGAGCTGAGGGTTCCAGCAAAGCCTTTGATTCCCATGGAAAATTCTGCCCAGCCCTATTTCTGACTCACTTTTCCCAACTCCTACGTGCTGTGGCTGGAAGCCAGGGATGGAGCTGGGCAAGATGTCCTGGAGCCCAGGCTGGTTCAGAGAGTCATTTAGGTTGGAAAAGACCTCCAGGATCAAGTCCAACCTTCATCCCAACATCTCCCTGACCCCTAAACCGCATCTCGAAGCACCACATCTATTCATTTGTTGAACCCCTCCAGGGATGGTGACTCCAGCACCTCCCTGGGCAGCCTGTCCCAGTCCCTGACCACTCTGCCAGTGAAGAACTTCCTAATATCCAATCTAACCCTCCTCTGATGCAACTTGAGGCAATTACTCATTAGTGACTTGGGAGAAGAGCCCAACCCCAGCCTCACCACAACCTCCTTTGAGGTAGTTGTAGAGCACTGAGGTCTCCTCTCAGCCTCCTCTTGTGCAGCTCCTGCAGCTGATGCCTCCTCTCATCGCTGATGTGCAGCAGGATTCATCCCTCACTGAGTGTTTGAAAGGAGCAGAGCCAGGCTTGGCTCCATCATGATGTTCTTGGGTTCAAGGGCTGCCCCGATGCCTTCTCTGTCACCTTCTCCATGCTGAAATCACCTGTTGTTCTTTATTTCTCATGCAGTTCTAGTTAAGATGGATTTTAAAGCCACTCTCCAGCTACCTTTATGGCTTTTTAATGTTCTGTTGACTCCCACTTTGCTGGTTAAACCCTCCTGGGAAGCTGCAGACACATCCCCTTGTCCCCCCCTGCTTCCTTGGCCAAGGTTTTCCTCCCTGGCTTGGTACATGTGTGCATTTTATCTCGTTTTAAGGGAAATTAAATGAACAAGGGTGTTTACATCTGAGAGACATCCCTTCTGCTGGAATCTGGGCTGGCAGTGGTGCTGCAGCTCTGCAGTGGAGGGAGCCAGGGGCTCCCACCCAACACCAGCCTGAGGTTGCTGCTGGCTTTATATTTCTAGGGGTGTGGAGTGGGATGAAGAAGGGGAGAGCAGTGAGATGACAAAGCCAGTGGGTGTGCTGGGAGGGGGTGATGCCCCATGGCCTCGTGGAGCATCCAACTCCAGCCAAGGCAGAGCTGGGGTAGCTCCACCAGCCCTTGAGGTCTTGGAGCTGTCTTATTTTTCCCTGGTGCCCTCAGTGCAGGTGATCTCCTTGGGCAGCACCTCTAAATAATAGAGTTGTGGAGCTGAGTGGGTTTAGAAACCACTTTGGGGGGGGGGAATTTTGCAGCCAGGTACAACAGATTGATGGTTCCTACCTCTATGAGGCTGAATCCTCCCTGTACCCCAGCTGCAGAAGGGGTCACCCTGATGTGGAGGGGGCCAGGCAGCCCCTTGTCCCCCCCTTAGACATCCAAGCCTTGTCCCCATCAATGCCACTGCCAGGTTGCCCCGTGGTGCAGCTCCCCAGGCTCTGCAGCATCCCTGGGCTGACTAAGAGGAGATGAGCCACTCATGGGAACTCGGAAGAGATCTAATTCTGTGAATAGACCTAAAAAAGCTCCCTGGGGGGGAGGCTGGTTGTGAGTTGCAGACAAAGTGGGTGACATTGCTGCCAGCCATGTGCAGCTGCAGGGAGGNGGGGGGGGGGGGGGGACATGCCTGGGGCCACCCAGGGCTGTAATTCCTGGAGATGATGGGAGAGCAGCAACTTCTCCTGCTCTGCCCACGCCTGGTGGACCAGCAACTGGTGCTGTGCAGCTTGGTGATGGTGGGGAGCTTTGTTCCATCTGGTGAGGACTGGGATGATGCTTTGCTGTTGGGGATGCTGGGATTGGCAGGTCCCTGTGGAAGGGTGGCACTGGTGGGGGACAGGAGCCTGGGCACCTGGCAGGATGCTGTGGGTGGAGGGATGGAACAGGAAAGAAAGGGGAGGAGAAGGGGGATGAGGAGAGGTTGCATCTTTCTAAAGCATCTGTCAAATTGAGCTGTGGGAAACGAGCAGAGCAGGAGGCTGGGTGGAGAAATGGTCCAGCAGCTCCGTGGGGGTGGGGAAGCATCACCACCCTGAGGGGGCCATTCCCTGGGGTCTCCCCAGCTCCAGCCTGGGTGCTGTGGGGTTATGGGGTGCACAGCAGCTCTGGAAACCAGGAGCTTTGCAAGTAGCATGAGGGCTACAAGCAAAAAAGCTTCTGGGATGCTTCACCTTGGCCATCCTGAAGCCCCTTCAGGACATGTGGGATTTTAGGGTCACTTCTCAGCTTGAAGCCTCCAGCTCTATCCTCAACATCCTCCAAGCTCAGTAGTGCCAGGGGCTGGGTTGTGCTGGCTCATCACAGCCTGATTCCATCTCTGCTCCTCTCCCCTGCCCCCGGGCTCCTGGCCGTCAGCGAGATGATTTTATTTAACATAGACTGGAAGTGGATTTTGCCAAGAATAAGCACAATTCCTCACCCGTGAAGGGTTATTCCATCCTCTTCAGCTTGAGGAGGGACCTTTGTCAGTCACCAAGTGACCCGAGGTTTGGCCACAGGCAGGGCAGTGCCCGATGGACCCCAGCACAGAAAATGGGGGGGAAAGGTAATTTGAGGGCTGGGTGTTGGTTCCTCCCCAGCAAGGGGGCCCAGAAAGGATGTGCAACCCCCTTGTCCCCCAATAGCAGAGTCAGCCCCATGGTTTGTGAAGGACCAAGTGGTCCCTGTCCCATTGAAAAGCATCTCTGGGGTGTCTACTGGTGGCAAAGCCCCTTTGCTCCCTGGGGAGGGGCTCAGCACCCCTAAACCCCATCAGGGTGATGCTGGTACAGCCACCCCCAACTCACTGAGCCCTTCCCAACTGTGGTGGCTCCTCAGATCATGGCACTGGGCTTTGCCTCCATCCCCACTGAGCTGCTCCATGCCCAAGGAGGGGGTGAAGCAGCCCCAAAGCCGTGCCTGGCAGTTGCTATGGCAACCCTACATTTTTCTTATGATTCCTAATGACTTATTGGCATTTGCACTAATTTATGGCTCTTTTTTGGCTGCTGGAAGTTGACTCATCTCCCCTCAGCTCCTAAGAGCAGGTGCAGCCCCTGTGGGGCCGGAGCCTGGGTTGGGCTGGGGGGGCTGATCTGCTCCCCCCTTACTCTGGGCACAGCATCCTTGGTGCTTCCCAGGGAGTAGCAGACACAGGAGCCACCAGCCAGCCCTTTGCAGGAGGAATGTGCTAAATCATGGCTTGTTTTTCCCCTGGTGAGCCTGAGAAGAGGCTGAGGGGTTTGGAGAGGAATGGGTCTTACTGGGCAGGAGCCAGCCTGAGTGGAGAACAGCCCCTGAGAAGCAAGAGGGGTCCCAGGCTGTGCAAACCCCCTAATTGGTGCAGGGTTTGATAGGATCAGAGGTGTGATCTTGGTGATGTATTTCTGGCCAGGGTTGTAGGATATCTGAGCTTTTCCTCAGTGAAATTCAGCTCGGAGAGAAAATCAATGCGCTCTTTTTTTTAAGTCCATGTTTAATACCAGAAGTAATACCTTGCTCAGATTCATGTGAGTGGATTAGATACTTCTCAGCTGTTCATGAACATCACCGAGCAGTTTGGGAGGCTGGAGCAATGCCTTGGGCAGGGCTGCCCAGCTCCCTTTGCCTGAGACAGGGCTTAGAATCAGAGAATGTTTGAGGCTGGAAGGGGCCTCCAGAGCTCATCTGGTCCAACCTCCCTATACAAGCAGGGACATCTCTACCTAGGGCAGGCCTCTCAGAGCCCCATCAAGGGTGGGCTGCTGCCCCTACCATGAGCCAGCCTCCACCCATTGTCATCATTTGGGCTCCTCTCTATGGCCTGACAGGGGTGGGACACTGAGGCTCTAGGATCCTGGGTGCTCGTCAGCAGTTGCTCCCATTCCCTTTCCAAGGTGGGCAGAGCCTGACTCCACCAATCTGTCTCCTGCTCTGCCTCCCTAATGCACCTTAGCCTTTCAACTTCTTATAGAATCAGAGAATCTTCAGGGTTGGAAGGGACCTTGAAGATCATCTAGTTCCAACCCCGCTGCCATGGGCAGGGACACCTCCCACTCCATCAGTTGCTCACAGCCCCAGCCAGCCTGGCCTTCCAAATGTCCAGGGATGGGGCTTCCAGCACCTCTCTGGGCAACCTGGGCTAGTGTCTCCCCACCCTCCTGGGCAACAACTTCTTCTGAACGTCTTCCCGTGGTTCAGCCACCAGGCTGAGCAGATCAGCCACCCGGTCACAGGAGGCAGTTCTCTTGGCTGCCCCTCGCTGCCGGTGAGAGGCTCTGACACTCCCCGCAGCCCGGGACCTGAACGGCCACATGTTTACGTGGGANCCCCCCCCCCCCCCCCCTCCGCCGAGTGTCTCCATGCTGAGCCATCACCCCCACACAGTGTAACAGGGAGAAGCTGGGGCTGGTTTACTCCTTGTCAACTGAGCTTCTAAACCTCCGTTGGAGGGATTCTAATCCTTAGAGGGGTTAAATCTCCCTCACTTAGGACTGAACGTACCTTGTACACCGGTAGAGGCTCAGTGCCCTGTCCTACGAGCTGTGGGACCGCCCGGGACACACACAAGCACCGGCTGCTCCCTCTGTGCTCTGAACCAGCTGCTGCCCTCCGGGAGTAAACATCACCTGATCCATGGGTGGGGCTGGCTCCGCCCGGGCTACCCCAGCACCCAGCCCATCACCTGACAGCCCCCAGCACAGCCAAAGGGCTCTCCCGGCTTCACAAAGCCCCCCCAAGATCTTTCCTTCATCCCTTTTTGCTGCAGAAGCCTCCCCCAGCGCGGTCTGAGCTGCTCTCCACGGCAATGACCGCTCGGCACGTTAATTGCTCGTTTAGCTCTGCCGCGGCTGTGCTGGCTCCGCCCGGGCTGGCTCAGCTGACCCCCCATCACCTGACCGCCCATCACCTGACAGCCCCCAGCACAGCCAAAGGGCTTTCCCGGCTTCACAACCCCCGCCCAAGAGGTTTCCTTCAGCCCTTTATGCCGCAGCAGCCTCCCCTAGTGCGGTCTGACCCGCTCTGGAGCTGCTCTCCACGGCAATGACCGCTCGGCACGTTAATTGCTCGTTTAGCTCTGCCGCGGCTGTGCTGGCTCCGCCCGGGCTGGCTCAGCTGACCCCCCATCACCTGACCGCCCATCACCTGACAGCCCCCAGCACAGCCAAAGGGCTTTCCCGGCTTCACAACCCCCGCCCAAGAGGTTTCCTTCAGCCCTTTATGCCGCAGCAGCCTCCCCTAGTGCGGTCTGACCCGCTCTGGAGCTGCTCTCCACGGCAATGACCGCTCGGCACGTTAATTGCTCGTTTAGCTCTGCCGCGGCTGTGCTGGCTCCGCCCGGGCTGGCTCAGCTGACCCCCCATCACCTGACCGCCCATCACCTGACAGCCCCCAGCACAGCCAAAGGGCTCTCCCGGCTTCACAAACCCCCCCAAGATCTTTCCTTCATCCCTTTTTGCTGCAGCAGCCTCCCCCAGCGCAGTCTGACCTGCTCTGAAGCTGCTCTCCACGGCAATGACCGCTCGGCACGTTAATTGCTCGTTTAGTTTTGCCGCGGGTGTGCCGGCTCCACCCGAGCTGGCTCAGCTGACCCCCCATCACCTGACCGCCCATCACCTGACAGCCCCCAGCACAGCCAAAGGGCTTTCCCGGCTTCACAACCCCCGCCCAAGAGGTTTCCTTCAGCCCTTTATGCCGCAGCAGCCTCCCCTAGTGCGGTCTGACCCGCTCTGAAGCTGCTCTCCACGGCAATGACCGCTCGGCACGTTAATTGCTCGTTTAGCTCTGCCGCGGCTGTGCTGGCTCCGCCCGGGCTGGCTCAGCTGACATCCCAGCCCCGGCAAAGGGCTTTTCCCGCCTTAAAAAGCCCCTAAAAGACCTTTCCTTCAGCCCTTTTTGCCGCAGAAGTCCCCCCCAGCGCAGTCCTACCTCCCTGNGACGTGTTCCTGTGTGACCTGCTGTGGGTGACCCTGCTCTGGCAGGGGGGTTGGACTGGATGACCTTTGGAGGTCCCTTCCATCCCCTAACGTTCTGTGATTCCGTGCTCTCCACAACAATGGTGTTAGTCTGGCTTGGACCAGAGCTTGGCCAGTTGGATGCAGCAGAGATGCTGCTCACTGGGAAAGGGAGAACATCTCCCTGCCAGCCCAGAGGGGTTTGGTTGGGCCTCGTGGCAGCTCCAGAGGCATCATGGCAATAGAGGAGCAGCTTATTATGATGTGGTCTCTGGTGGGAAGTTGTGGGAGAGTCCAGGACTCCCCAGGGCAGGGTCAGCCCCATGGATTGTGAGGAACATTTCACATCCCTGCAGATGCTGCTGAGGTACTTTGTGTGGGGCCAGCAAGCCCTCAGGAGGTGCTTTGTAGCTCCAGCCCTTTATCACAGCCACATGGCCCAAGGAAGCCAGAATGTGCCAGCAAGATAACAAGGAGAGACTTCCCAGTAACAAGAAATTAGGCTGATTTCATGGCACTTACAAGCAGCCCGTTGCCATCCTGACCTTCCTTCTGCTGAAGATCAAAGGCAGCAGGGCTGGGCTCCAGCCACAGCTGCTCTCCCCCTGCTTTGCATGTGTGATGTGGCCACGTTCTGCTGCCCATCCGCTGATGCTGGTGTCACTTTGCTGGCACTGAACCCTCCCTGTGTCCCTGGCCGTGAGTATCCAGCTGTCCCTGCGAGCTCCTGGCTCCCTTCGCTCCTGGAAGAGGAGGTCAATCCAGGGATGATGAGACAAATAAGATGGAGATGGTGAGGGATCAGCTGAGCCCTCAGTACGATGGCCAAGCAAAGTCCCTGGTCTCCTGGCCCTCACCTCTTCTCTTGGAGCTCTGTGCAGCATTCCCTGCCCGCAGCAATCCTGCTTAGCTGAAGAAATATTGTTTCCAACAACAGGCACCTCTAGAGAAATAACAGGAGAAATCCCATCATGGGTTAGATTTTAATTACACTCAGGATTTCTCTCCTTTTTTCAAGCTTTGTTCAATAACCTGTTCCTCCCGCTCCGCCCCTCCCCTGCTGAAGGAAGTTTAAAGAGCCTTGATTTATTCCTCTGAAGGGACTAACATCAAAACACTGCTGTGGAGAAACATTTCTTCCTCCAATATCCCATGGGGACAGGTTGGAGCAGTCCCTGCCCGTTTCCAGGCTCTGGACTGGGACAGGACCACTGGGATCCAGCACCTGGGATGGTGTGGGCCACCTTCAGTGTTCTCACTGTCTCATTGGGAGCCAATAACTTATTCCAGGGACCTGTTTTTGTGGCCAAATAGATGGACGTGGACATGCCCCCCAAGCAACACCCCTGGTCTCTGTCTCCTTGGAGCTTCACAGCCAGTTTACGTGGGTGGCAGAGCTCAAAAGCCTTTGACATTGCCCGGAGCATCCCCTCTGCAAAGGATGCTGCCCTTGGCCTTGGTGTGGGGAGAGGAAGGGGGGGGAGATTTGGGGGGGCTGCTCTGCAAATGGACCAGCCTTAATGGCCACCCCCCCTACACACCAGCCCTCGGGCTGTGCCGAGGGGGATCGATCGCTCCATTTGCAGTCAATCTGCTGGGGAAGGTCACTGGGGTTGATGCAGTACAAGCAGCATCTGCAGTGGTGCTGCCAGGACAGAGGTTACCCTGGACATCACTCTGATTGTTTTAGGGCTGGAGATGCCCACAGGCTGGGATGGGGGCCAAGCCTTTGTGCTGGATGGGGTGGGGAGCTTGGGACGGAGAGATGGACACTTTCCTCTGGGCTTTAGCATCTCTGGAGAGGAAGATTCAAACAGGCTCTGGGCGTGCTACTTGTTTGTTTGATTAGAGAGAGGAAGAAATAAATGGAAGAGATATGAGCATCCCTCTCCACTCCCAGCTCCTATGCAGAACTGGCTTGATTTTTCAAAAGGACTCAGCATCCAGAGCTCCAGAGCTGTCTGCAGCAGCCAGACGGGCGCCTGGGAGACGAGCCCTTTGAAAATCCTGTCCCAAATGGTTAACGAGGAGCCGTTCTTCCCCCAGGCTGGGGTTCCCTCCCACCCTTCACAACCTGTGGGGCCTTTCCTTGTATCTGCAAACCTACAAGAGAGGGAACTGTTATGACATGGAAACACAGATCATGGTTTCTTGGCATGCACCTGCCTCTCCAGCACACACAGCCCTGCAAGGCACAGACACACGCTCGGGCGGATGATGAGCTGCTATTTGCTGTCATGTTGTCGCAGCTCAACAGGCGTGTACAGCCAGAGGAGTTATCACATCCCTGTGCCTGGCTGCTGGCAGCCCCTGGCAGCCTCAGCACTCCTCACTCCCTGCCTACAGCCCCCCCTGGGCTGCTGGAGCTGCTCATGAGCTGTGTCCAGTGCTGGGCACCCCAGTTCAAGAAGGACAGGGAGATACTGGAGAGAGTCCAGCACAGAGACACTAAGATGATGAAAGGAGTGGAGCTTCTCCCTTGTGAGGAAAGGCTGAGGGAGCTGGGGCTCTTTAGCTTGGAAAAAGGAGACTGAGGGGTGACCTTATTAATGTTTATAAATACATTAAGGGAGAGTGTCAGGAGGATGGAGCCAGGCTCTGCTCAGGGACATCCAGTGATAGGACAAGGGGCAATGGGTGTGAGCTGGAACAGAGGAGGTTCCACATCAATAGGAGAAGAAAATTCCCAATGAGGGTGCCAGACACTGGCCCAGGCTGCCCAGGGAGGTTGTGGAGTCTCCTCCTCTGGAGATGTTTAAAGCCCCCCTGGACGTGTTCCTGTGTGACCTGCTCTGGGTGATCCTGCTCTGGCAGGGGGGTTGGACTGGATGATCTTTC
The DNA here is from genome assembly GCA_013401335.1 of Brachypteracias leptosomus. NCBI lineage: Eukaryota > Metazoa > Chordata > Aves > Coraciiformes > Brachypteraciidae > Brachypteracias > Brachypteracias leptosomus. Next base: position 51,730 of record VYZX01027598.1, on the reverse strand, counting down.
AAGGTCCCTTCCATCCCCTAATGTTCTGTGATTCTGTGATATGTCTGTGTCTCAGAGCTGTGTGGGGGAGAAGAACCCCCCCCCCCAGCTCTCAGGGAGCTGCAATCTGTGGGAGATGCTCTAGATTTGCATTGCTGTGGTAGCACGGGGCTTGTGGAGATGCCAGGTGCCTGCTGCTCACCCTGCCTGGCCCTTCACCCTGGGGATAACAATCAAGAAGGATGCTCTGAAGGGGTGGGTTTGATTGATGGGAGCTGGGCTTGACACTATGTTCAGCGTCGGGTGGATGACGGAGCATCAGTGGCTGTGGTGATCACAAGCCAGGAGGTTTGGAGGGCAGGGAAGGAGGTTTGGGGGCAAGACCACCCTGTCACCACGCCGGGCAAGGATGGGGGGTGCTCCTGTTGTGGAAGCAGCAGGTCATGCTGCCATCCCACACAGCCTCAGGTCCCTAACAAAGAGGTGTCCCCATGGGTGCTCTGCTCAGCCTCAGCCACTAGACCCAGAGGCAGTGAGGGGTTTGGGGGGTCCACCAGCCCCGTGGGGCTCTGCAGCCTGGCTGGAGACCCCCTGGTGCTGCAGCCTGGCAGGGTGTGATCCCTGGCACTGGCAGCATCACCGGCGGGAGCTCCACGTCTTCCTCCAGCAGGGTTCAAAGCCAACCCACCTGGGACTGGGAACAATTAATTTTCCCAATCTGCACAGCGATCAGCTTCTGAGGCGAACAATTAGCCGGTCACAAATTGTAATTGTCATCTCACTTCTGATTTTAATTTGGCCTAATGAAGGCTAAGTGATTCCGTCTCGCTCCTCCTCCCCCGGCCCCATGGCCCTTGGCATCCCCAGCCCCGGGATGGAGGGTGCTGGGGGAGGCTGAGGGAAACCATTAATCCCTATTGCAGGGCTGCTTGTTTTCAGATATCATGGCCAATAAAAGTTTTATTTAAGGGAATTGGCTGCCTGTGACTGTGCATTCTGGTTTGTCACAGCCTGTTAGCCTCCCGTGCTTGCCCTTTGAAGCAGGGGCTGTCATTTAATCTTCATCTGGAATAATGCACTGATTTTTTTTTATCCCTTTTCTGATTCTAACTCCTTGCTGCTGGCAGGTCTCTGTCTGTGCCCTGCTCCCCCCACCCCATCCCCACCTCCCCGATGTGTTATCACCCGCAGCACCTTTTGGATCTAGCGCCGTTGCCTAATGAATTCATGGTCTCCCTGAATTGCCTTTCACTTTAATACTTAATTTAGATTGAAGAAGGTGGTTGCTGGGTCTTGAGTGCCAAGTGAGCCTCTGGTGTAGCTTTGGCTGGAAGTTGCATGGTGCCCAGTGGGGTTGGGATGAGCAGAGTTTGGGGAACTTTGGGGAACTTTGCTCCTTCCTGAGCCTCCCTTCTCCTCCATCCTCAGTGCCGAGCAGACGCACGAGTTGTCATTGGGATAGGGCAGCCCCGGGTGCTGGGTCTGTTCTCACATCACATCATCCACCTCCTAGAAACCCATCCCCAGCCTCCTCCTGCTCTGCAGCTTCTGTGCATGGTTGAACACAGGGCAAAGTGACTCCTGAACAGGGATCAGGCGCTCTGCCACACGCTGAGCCTGCCCAGCTTCCCTCCCTCCCCAAGTGTCTGATGATTTCAACACGAGCACTAAGGAGAAGGCTCCTTCCTCCTGCTGGAGAGCCCGAGCTCATTCTGGGGTGAAGCATTGCAGAGCTTTAATAGCACTAATTAAAGCCGCAGAGGGAAGGAGACGTAGGCAGGCGGTTATCAGCCAGCCTGGAACGTGGCCCGGGTGTGAGTTTTAATAGCTTTGCTTGAAAGGGAAAACAGCCTTTCTGTGACCCTCGGAGGAGCAGAAACCTGGGTTGGGAGCTTACCCGAGACATGCATGTCCCGAGCCCCACGCTGGGAGGCTGCATCCAACAGCCCTGCTGCCTTCTCCTATTAAAAGCAGCAGGCAGCGAGTTGTGAGAAGGAGCCGGGCGAAGAGAAGAGGAGAAGAAAGTCTATTAGTGAGCTGAAGATTAAATGACAGCTACATAAGCCGAGCTCACGGGGAAAAATGCTGTCTGCAGATGAAATGGCTTTGAGGGGCAGTTGGAAAATCATTCCCTGCTCAGCCCCTTTGCAGCAGCAGCATCCTGGGACCCAACACTCCGTGACCAGCCTGGCAGCCCCTGCCTGGCACTGCCAACAGCTCCATTTGCTTCCCTATTTTTTCCTGCTGCCTTAGGAGGGTCTGGAGGTGATCCTGCCCCCGACTCCCTCCCCAGCCCTTGGAGTTCTGCCTAATGTGCCCTGTGCTCAGTTAGGGTTGATTCAGTTAGCTGCTTGCACAATTGAGGTCGAAGCCCATCTTGTCTGGAGCTCAAAACAATTAAAATCACTCCTGGAAGGCCTTAAGCATGGAGCTGGTTGCCTGCAGCTCAGCATCCATTCGGATGCACCCCGAGCTCCCTCCTCCTCCTGCCCAGCCCATCCTGCTGCACCTTCTCAGGGCTGCAATTTGCAATTAGAGCCGTCCTGGAGCTGCCTCTTTAATTGGGTGGTGAAGGTGCAAGGGGGTGCTGAGTGATGCTGCAATGCTGGGGATGCTGGAGATGGAGAAGTTGGGCTCTGTGCTCATTAACTCCCAGTCTTAGGGGGCTCATCACAGATACTCTGCAGCCAGCTGGAGGATTTTGGTGGCTCGGTGGATGAGGGATGTGTCTCTCCTGTGCTATTCCTAGAGCGTTTTCCCGCGGTGCTTTGATTTTTGAGAGCCTCGGGGCTGTAAATCTGCACCTTGTGCACCCTCAGAGGAACCTGACCCCAAATTTGGCCCCTTGACAGTGTGTTTGAGCTCTTCCCTCCTCTCCAGGTTGCTGTAAATACCCTGGAGTGGCCGCAGAGGAGGCATTGAAAAGGTAAAGTCCTTTATTTTGCTCTGTAGAACAACTTAGCAAGTTGCTGCTGGTGCAGGTTCTGCTTGAAAATGGCTCTTGAATTTCTCTCTGCTCTTCGCCTACATCGCACATCAGGTTTATCTTTTTTTCCAGTCCTTTTAAACCCATCATGACACATCTAAAAGCTCCTCCAAAACCAGCACCTCTCTCTCGGCCTTCGATGTGAATAGATAAAGATCTGCTCAGAGCTCAGTCACATGGAGAGGAGCCTCCATGGCTTTCTGAGAGCAGTATTTTATCAGTTCCTCCTCAGACAAGCTGGTGGTGGGGTTGTCACCCTCCCCACACAGCTCCTGGGTGCTTTGTCTGCAGCAGCACCCACCCAGGGATGCATCTTGAAAGGAGGTTGGAGGGAGGTGGGGTCGGTTCCTTCTCCCGAGGAACAAGGGACAGGACAAGAGGAAACAGCCTCAAGTTGCACCAGGGGAGGGCTGAGGTTGGACATGAGGAGAAATGTCTTCCCCAGAAAGGTTGTGAAGGGCTGTGCCAGGTGGAGTCCCCATCCCTGGAGGGGTTTCCAAGCCGTGGAGATGTGGTGCTGAGGGCCAGGGGTTAGTGGTGCCCTGGCAGGGATGGGGAACAGTTGGACTTGATCTTAAAGGTCTCTTCCAACAAAAATGGTTCTATGATTCCTTGGCTCCTGCCTCTCCTTGTTTTCCCTCCATCCACACAGACTCTCTGCACGTCCCTCCTGACCCGCCGGTGCCTACACACCAAATTGTAGAACCTTAAATAGGTGTCACAGAAGCAGTGACTGGTTTCGATTCCTCTTCCTGCTCCTATCTGGCTTTATTATTATTATTATTATTTTATTTCCCATCCCCTTTGAGTGACAACTCCATCAAAACAGCTCATTTGGAACCGTCAGGTCCATTCTTGAGCAGTCATCAGTCACCCTGATTGGTGCTGACAGATGCCCTGCAACGCTGCTGCAGTATCTAATATACTGGGCTGCAGTCTTTTGTACTATCACATTATTTTATTTATTCAGCATGGCATGAAATCCCTCCTTTAGGAAAGGGAAAGGGGAAGGGGAGGGTGGAATTAACCCTTCAAGCTTCCATTCCTGGGTAGTCCACGTGGGAAGCAGCAGAAATGAGGCTTTAATGGGGTGTTCGTGTCGTTCAAAGCTCCTCAAGTCGCTGGAGTTGGGGGAGCTGCAAGAGCCTGGATTGTAGCCCAATTCTAGTAGTGTTGGTAGCAATTTCTTCCCCAAAAGGGTTGTGAAGGGCTGTGCCAGGGCAGTGGTGGAGTCCCCATCCCTGGAGGGGTTTCCAAGCTGTGGAGATGTGGTGCTGAGGGACATGGGTTAGTGGTGTCCTGGCAGGGATGGGGGAACTGTTAGACTTGATCTTAAAGGTCTCTTCCAACCAGAACAATTCTGTGATTCCATAATTCCTTGGTTCCTGCCTCCTCTTGCTCTGGGGGAAGCAGCTGCAGCACCTCTCTGGTCCCTTCCCCAACCCCAGTGATGATTTTGGGAGCTCCAGCCTTCCCAACCCCCTTCCCAGCACCTGCTCAGAGCTGCTGGGGGGGACTGGGGAGGGCTGAGCCCCTCCAAAGCATCATTTCAGCTTCCTGGTGATGCTGGAGGGCAGACCCTGGCTGTGGTCCCCGATGCTCCTGGGATGTCCCCCCCAGAGCAAGGTGACAAAGCCCAGTGGCTGTGACCAGTGGAGCCCATCCTGGGAGCTGCTTCCCTGCGTTCCCTAATCTGCATCACGGAGCCTTTGTTTGCTCTCATTAAGGTGTCTGCAAAGTGCCTGACGTGTGAAATATCCTTTTTATTAGCTGGGAATTGGCAGGGCCGGCTGGGACTCATGTCTGCTCGGCTTGCAGGGCCAGGACTCTGCAGACAAGCCCGTCTTGGTCTTGCTCAGTTTGTGGCTGGCAGTGGGCAAAGGGCTCAAACTCAGCTCTCTGTGTTCCTCCACCCAGTAGGACAAGCTGTGGTGGCACCCACGGGTGCAACCCCCCCAAGGTCCTGCTGAGCAGAGCAGCAGAATGGTCTGTTTGGGTTGGTGCCTCCAGAGATGGGGATCCTGTGGGTTTTTCTACCTTCAGGGATCAACCTGGTTTTCCAACAGCCCCTTTGAACTGTTGGGACTTTCCCCAGAGTGCAGAGGAGCTCGAAGCTGTGGGAAACTCCCTCTGAGATGAGAGCTGGGTGGGGATCTGGGCAGTGAGAGCAGCCCCCCACAATGCCAGAGCTCAGGGGGGGTCTCTCCATCACCCTCTTTTCCCCACCGCTTTCTCCCCATGTGTATTTTCACTCCCTCTCCTCCCCGTAGCCCCAGAGCAGCAGCACGAAGCTCTGTTGACAGGCAGCAGGTTTTGTTAGCACAGACTTAACCCCCTTGCAGGAGGTTGCCAAGCAAACATTAAACCTTGGATTTGTCGCCAGAGTCAGGGAGATTGAATCCTCCCTCCTGGATGCATGTGTTGGGTTGTGCCCCCACCACCCACTTGATCCCCCTCCCTCCTCCTGTCCCCGCTGCTCCCAAGACCTCTGGGAGTTGTCACCGTGTCTGTGACACCAAGAACTTCTCCTCCCTGATAACTAATGACAGGATGAGAGGTGATGGCCTCAAGCTGCACCAGGGGAGGTTTAGATTGGACATTAGGAAGAAGTTCTTTGCTGCAAGAGTGGTCAGGGACTGGAAGGGGCTGCCCAGGGAGGTGGTGGAGTCACCATCCCTAGAGGGGTTCAACAAACGGGTAGATGTGGAGCTTGGAGACATGGTCTGGGGGTCAGGGAGATGTTGGACAAAGGTTGGACTTGCTGATCCTGGAGGTCTTTCCAACCTAAATGATTCTATGCCTCTAACCAGCCAATGACAGGCAACAACAGGACAATGTCCCATCACCCAGCTGGAAGGATTTGACCTTGAAAGAACCAGCCAGAAGAGTCCATTTCCCCACGGGGGACTTTGCACCAGGTCTTCTGTGAATTCTGTGACTCTGGTTCTGTTTTGCTCTCTCTTGCATTGACCATTTCTGCCTCGTTTGAGGCTTTGGCATCACTGCTTGTGCTGCACTCACCCGTGCAGCTCCTGCACCAGCCAGGACATGACCCAACCATCTCCATCCTGCCCTGAGGTGCTGGTGGAGCTGTGTGCATGGCCCAGGAGTTTGGGGACCTGCCAACCAGTCGTGCCACAGCTTTTGGGGACGTGTAGGTAGCCAGTGCCTGTGCTGGGGGGGAACTGCCTCTCCCTGCTCCTCCAGCCTTGGACGGCAGGTCCGTAGTGAGCTCATTAGGAAAGACCTGGAGGTGTTTTCCAGGCAGTTCAGGAGCTCGCCTGAATTATTGAAGATTCTGCTCCGGAGCACGGTGGGGAGGAGGGGCTGGGGGAGCTCATTACTGGGCTGGGCTGTTTGTGTCTCAGCCATGGCACAGCGGTGCCAGGGACGGGCAGTGCCCCTGGCACAGCTCCCTGCTGCTGGGCTGGGGATGGGAGATGCGCTGCTGCCTCGGACCGGGGCAGCTTGGAGCTGAGACAAGAAGGTCCTGGGGCAAGGACATGGTGCTTGGGAGCTGGGGGTCACTGTGAGCTGGAGGGTGGGAGTTAAGCACAGCAGAAGTAAAGGGTAAAGCTTTTAAATCAGGGAACTGGAAAACCTACTGAGAAATCTGGGCTTGAGAAGAGAAGGCTTAGGGGTGACCTTATTACCACGGACCAGTACTTGAAGGGTGGCTGCCAAGAGGAACAGGAGCCCCTTTAACAAGGAGTCATATGGAAAAAAACAAGGGGGAACAGATGCAAGTTGTTCCTGGGGAGATTCTGATTAGAGGCCAGAGGAAGGTTCTTCACGATGAGAACAATTAAATATTGGAACAGTCTCCCAAGGGAAGTGATGGATTTACCTATCTTGGGCAGTTTTAAGACTCAGCTTGACAGGCTGCTGGGCCATCTTACATAAACTATATATATATATATAAAATTTATTTATTTTTTAATGTATTTAACCTTGGAAGGTTGGACCAGATGATCCCTGAGACCCCTTCCAACCTGGCATTCTATGATTCTGTGATTCTGTGATTCTATAATTCTATGATTCTATGAAGGGGTCAGGATGCTCGGGGCATCTTGGTGCTCCAGGACATCCCTGTGGGTGCTGGTTTGGGGTGCCCAGCTCCACACATCCCCCCAGTGCTGGGGACTGGGAGCTTTGTTGATCACAGGCAGCATTTTCTGAAGCCTCTGGGTGATTAAGGAGCAAAATGCCATTTGAAGCTCTGCACTAAGCTCTGAGAGGCTCCGAGATGGCTTTTACAGGCTGAAGGGCTCTAAATTAGCTGTTGCCACTCAGGAAGAAGATGCTGGAGATAGCTCTGGAAGCAGTGACACAGTCAAAAGGGCACATGGCAGGCGGGGGATTGCTGGGGAATAAATAAAGCAGCAACCAAAGGCAGTGATAGTGTGATCTGAGCAGTGCCAGCAGCTCCTCCTGCCTCAGAAGGGTCTGGGCAGGGAAACGACGATGGCCAGAGCTGAGAAACACTCCCTGGAGGAAGAGAAAAATGGGTCAGGGCTCTTCAGATTGCAAAAGAGACGATTGCAGGGGAAAGAGGGAGATGCTCACAAACCCTCCTGCTTTCACCGAGCTCACCAGCCCTGCCTGGCCCCTCTCCCCCTTTCTCCATCCCCTTTCTGTTCTTGTCTTTGCCATGTGAAAGGGGGGGGACCACAAGGATGCTGGGAGGGGGGGGCTGCAGGGTCTGGCTGCACACAGCTGGAGTTCAGCTCCTGCTGCAGCCCCAGAGCTGGTGCCAGTTGTTGGAGATGCTTCCAAAAATGCAGCGAGCTGCAGCCCAGGGCTTGTTAACCAAATCTGACAGAGCAAAGGACAGCTCAGCTGCAAGCTGAGACCAAGACTCCATCTTCCCAGCCTCTTCTCCAGGCAATCTGGAGTGGGGATCAGCCAGCCTTTCCAGTTGGCTTCTGCAAGACATTTACAAATGCACCAGTTAACCCCACGGTCTGGAGACCAGCCCTGAGATTCTCAAGGATAGAATAAGATGGCCCCTGGGCTGCCCAGCTGAAAAACAGTGGATTTGAGGCTTCCCACAGATGTGATTGTGCCACATTCCAGGGGCAAACCTGCTGCCTTCAGAGCTCGTGCCATTTCTGCACCTCCAAAGGTGCCTTTCAAAGCAGGATGGATTTAACTAAGGAGCTGGGTGGTGGCTCTGGGTGTTGCAGGAAGAGTTGCTACCATCTCAGCATCCATCCCCATCACTGCCTGAACTGCTCCATGCCATGGTCTCAGCTTTGCAATCAAAGAGAACAAGGGAGATGATGGGCAGGGAAGGGCCCTGGTGATTATCTCCAAGAGGAATAAACCTCCAGAAAGCCTGAACCCCACTGAGCCACGTTTTGGAGAAGCTGCTGTGCAGGGACTCCCCATCCCAGGGACCTCCCCGAGCATCTCCCAGTTGCTCGGTGTCCCAGAGGGATGGGACCAGGCTTATCCCCAGGCAACGAGTCTGGGATGTGCTGGGTGCTGCGTGGGCAGCTTGTGGCTGAGCAGGGCCAAATCCTGCATGGTCCAGGCTGGAGGCTGTGCCTGGAGCTGGCAGCAGCATCTCCGGGCAGCCACAGGAACCTGTGTGAGTGTTTGAGAGGCAGGCAGAGCTGCCACAACCCTTCCAGAGCCTGCAAGCAAGAGAATAACAACACCAGGCTTATTTCCCAGCCCTCCTCATTAAAAACCATCCGAAGTACAAGAGAGAAGCATCCAGATAAGACACGGGCACCGCTCGTGCCCCCCGGCTCCTGCAGACCCGAGTGATAGGGAGGTGCAGGCAGCCCAGCTCTTTGCTTTGCAAGCTCCCAGCAGCTTTTTATCTCCTGCCTTCCTCCGAGACAAGCAGAAATAACACTATCACCCTCCCTGCCAGGAGAGAAAGGCCCAGGGATGACAACATCCCCGTCTCTCTCTGCACAAAACAAGGCTCAGCCAGGGAAAGAAGCCACCAGAAAAGCTGGAGAGCAGCAGCTCGGTGCTGCTGGGTTTGGAGGGCTCCATCCCTTCTCTTGGACTTGATTTAGGTGATCCTGCTCCAGCAGGGGGGTTGGACTAGATGATCTTTCGAGGTCCCTTCCAATCCCTGACATGATTCTGCGATTCTATGATTTTTGTGTAAATACTTTCCAAGGGATAAGGACCCCAAATTGCAGCTTGAGGTCAGAGCAAGGCTTTGCTGCTCCATGCACGAGTGCAGAGAACACCCAGGGTGGGATTCAGGGACCCATGAGGGGGTTCCCCGTCTCCACATCACCCCTGGGCTGCCTTGTTGGCTTCAGCTGGGGGTGAAGCCGCAGCGGAGCCGGGGCGGGAGCATCTTCCCCATCCCTCGAGCTGCATAATGCGCCGGAATTTAATAAAAACGCCTCGAACAGACAAAGTTTTTCCTTTTGCCAGCTGCTTAATTAAATTGCCTAATGCTGTTTGCCATCGCAGCACAAACTCTGGCGTTTTCAAGCCCACGGTGTTGCCATGGAGCTCACCCGGGGAGGGTGCGGAGCTGTGACGGAGCATACAGATGAGGTGGGGTGCTGGGGGGGGGAGCGGTTGCCACGTTACAGGGAGGGGGGAGATTTTGTGTCTTTTCTTCCTTTCTCTATTTGTTTGGTGTCTGACGTGGTTTGGGGCAGGGGCTTTGCTCCCAGCAGCAGCTGCTTTTCCACCTTAGGGCTTCCCAGATGCTTGCTCGGAGATAGGGTGTCGCTGAAACATCCCAGAGCCCTTTCCCCAGCTGGAGGGAGGGGATTTGTTTGGCTTCCAAAGGCACCAAGTGCTTGCTTTGCTGCTCCTTGCTTGTAAGGACACAGTGCTTGGGAAGAGCAAAGGTTGTTTTGGGTCTGAGACGGGGGTTGAGCCCAGAAATCCCAACCCACAGCACCAGGGGGTTACCCCACACACATCTTTGCATGAAGGAGTTTCCCATCAGCAGGATGCAAACTAAACCCCAGGACCAGGAGTGATGGTTTTAATCTAGGAAAGGAAAGATTTAGGCTGGATATTAGAAAAAAGTTCTTTAATCTGAGGGTGATAGATGAGTGGAATGGGCTGCCCAGAGAGGGGGTGGAGGCCCCATCCCTGGAGTCCTTCCAGGTCAGGCTTGCTGGGGCTCTGAGCAGCCTGCCCTAGGTAGAGATGTCCCTGCTGGGGTAGGGGGGTTGGCCCAGATGAGCTCTGGAGGTGCCTTCCAGCCTCAAACACTCTATGATTCGGGAAAGACAAGGTTCCACCAAGGTCTCCAGCTGCATGGAACCCCCTGATGCTTAAGCACCAGGTATCTCACCCAGCAATTTCTGCCATTTTCAGCTGCAGAGGACTCAAGATGCCTGCAGAGCAGCCCTTGGCTGCCTGGCTCCTCCTCACCCACCTCCACAAATGGAGAAAATCCCTAGAAACCCACGAGCAACACGGATGAGACCCTGGGAATAGGGAGTATCCCCAGGATGCTCATCCCACATCCCAGAGCCATCCCATTGCTGCTCCACCCTGTAATGCCCATAATGTCCCTACACCAGAAAAGCCTTTTGAGAGCCTCTGTAACATCTGCAGGACATATTTCTTTTTGCCAATATCCAGAGTTTTGCCTCAGCATCCTCCCTGCCACCATTAGCCCCACGTAATGACTTGACCCCTGCAGCTTAACTGAGATTTAAATATGTCAGTTACTGTATGTTAAACAGGGGATCATTAAAAACATTTATTCAAGATTAACAGCTATCTAATAGATACCATTAGTAGCACAGTTGTATAAGTGGCTAATCCAGAATGCGTGTGATTTAATGATCCCTTGGGATATATTTGCTGGGCTGGACCAGGACTTTTAAAACCAGACTCAAGCTGGCTTCTGAGGGGGGGGTCAGGCAGTGATGGGGACCCAGGTCCATGGGTAGAGCTGCCTTGGCATGAGCAGGTGGCCCAGGGTGGGTGGATCCACAAAGTACCAGCAAAAATAGGACATCCCGAGGGGTTTTTGTCCAGTGGGGTTGTTGGTGGTGGTTCAGAGGAGAAGTTCCAGAGTGGCCCAAGCTCAACTGGGTGCTGGGACATTGTCCTGTTATTGCCTGTCATTTGCTGGTTAGAATCATGGAATCATTTAGGTTGGAAAGGACCTCCAGGATCAGCAAGTCCAACCTTTGTCCAACATCTCCCTGACCCCCAGACCACCACAAATAATGTGATAATGATAAATGGGGGAGGTGTAACCTTAGCCCCTGGGGACAAACTTCACTGGGTGCCACCATGGAAAGTCCTGAGCTGAGAGCTGGGTGAGGTGATGTGCCAAAAAAATTCCTTTTATGAAGGTTTGATGGGGTTGTGCAGCTCGGTCTAGTGTTGTCTCAGTGCACAGAGAGGCTGGACCAGCAGCTTGTGCTTTTCTTGGAGTGCAAAGCCAGCAGAGCTGGGGGAGTGATGCCCAGGTCATCCCCAGCCCAGGATGGAGGCTGGAGCCTGTGGCTTCTCCCAGGGGCTGGCTGCAGATTGAATCACACCGTTGAAAAGAGCAAAAGGCAGCAGGGACAGGGCTGGGTGAGGGGGGGGAAGGGTTTTCCCACAGCATCCAGCTGCCACTTCTCATCTGCCTCCCCCAAGAGCTGACAGGGCTGGTGATGGGGACGTGGAGGTTCAGCAGCAAAGCTGGAAAGCTTTGAGAGCTGTGGTTGTGTCTCAGGCTGCTTGAAGGCATCACCCAGAAAAGACACGGGCTTGGGAGCAGCTCATGGCCCCCAGGGAGACGTGGCACAGGCTGGGACATCTGCTACCCCTTGGAGACATCACTGTGAGGAGGAGCTGGGGGTGGGCATGGTCCTACTCCAGGCTTCCCCCAGCCAAGGGGAGGTTGAGGTCCCCCCATCCCACCTTGGGGTGCAGGGGTTGTCCATCACCCCCACCCAGCAGTGCTCTGGGGAGGTGTTGGTGGTGATGAGGGAGAGGGACAGGCAGGAGAGGGGCTGGCAGGAGAGGGAAGGGCAGGAGAGCCCAGGGCTCAGCTGCAGCCATTCATCTCCCACAGCCAGGCTATTAGACAGATGACAGAGGGAGAGAGGCAGCCGGTGCAAGCACTGAGACCAAGGCTCCTTCCACTGGGTGATTTATCTCCTGGCTTCATCCAGCAAACTTGCTGATGAAAAGACTCTTCCCTTCTCTGTGCCTCATCAATTCTCATTCTCATTGCTTTTCTATTTTTTTTTTCCCCCTCCTTTCCTTGGGCTTCTGCTGCCCGTTCATGCAGCCACACTCCCTGTCTGCTGCACTCCCCGTCTCACCTCCCTCTTCCCTTCTCTGATGGTCTCTTTGTCCCTTTCCTTCTCCTTTTCTTCGCTTTTCTTCCCCACAAAGGTTGTGAAGGGCTGGCCCAGGCTGCCCAGAGAGTTCCCATCCCTGGAGGGGTTTCCAAGCCGTGGAGATGTGGTGCTGAGGGACAGGGGTTAGTGGTGCCCTGGCAGGGATGGGGAATGGTTGGACTCCATGATCTGAAAGGTCTCTTCCAGCCATAATGATTCAATGATTCTTTCATTCTATTCTATCTCCTTGTGGCACTTTCATTCCCCCTTATTCCTTCTACTTCGTATTTCTCATATAACCTCACCAGAGCCCAGCCTGGCTCTGGAGGGGTCCTGGTCCCCATCAGACCCTCCAGCAACCCACATCCTCACTCCTCACCATCCCTCTCCCTACTTCCACCGTTATCCCTGGCAGCATCTCCCTGCAAAGGCAGCAAATCAGCCTGTCTTGGAGAGGAGATGAAATCTGGGCTCCCAGGGAGACACCACTTAGCCTCCAACCCCAGCCACGTCTCCAGCCTGAGCTCTTTATTTCTTAGCCTCACACCCCAGCTCCCTCTGCTTGTCCATCTTATTCTGTGCCCTGAGGCTGTCTGGGGAGAAAATGAGGGGTTTGGGGGCACGGTCAGGGCCTAATTAAGAAATAATGAGCCCGACTTCACTGGATCAATGACAACCAATGGGCTCCTGCCCTCTCCTTCCCCATCTCCCCAGCACCCATGGATGAGCTGCAGAAACCCAGGGTGCAGGTCCCCAGGATTGTCCTCCCCAGGGTTCATGCTCCACATGCTGCCAGTGCCCTCCCTGCTCTGTTTGCTTCACACCATTTAAACCCTGAAGTGTGAAGTTAATACCCAGAATTTCCCCAAAAATGACACTTTTCTCCAAGCTCTGATCCTACTCCTTGTACAGACACCTGGACTGTTCTGGCACCATCCTACGTGCAAGACTCTGTCCTGTGCTGGGCCAAGGCAAATAAAACCTGGTTCTAAACACAACCCCTGTGGAGATCTCCCCCACCAGCAGAGCTGCAGGGCTTGAAACAAGATGCTTTCCCTGGGCTTTTCTTTTTCCTTAAGGAAATCAATAATAAAAAACTCCCTATTCCTCCCTATTGTTATTTTGAGAACAGATTCTGTAGTATTTGAATGGCCAGAGAGATTTATAGTGGCAGAAATGCCTGTGCACTTAAAAAGCAAGCTGTGGGTCCATCAGGGGATGCAGGGATCAATAGAACCTCCCTCTCCTCCAGTGCTGCTGCTCCAGGCAGGGGTGTCGGAGCTGATGCCCCCTCAGCAGGTAAAGAGGGGAGTGTGTGGGATCAATTCGGGCACCAGGCTGGGATGAGTCGTTGCTGGATAAACTTTGTTTGGAAGCTCTTTACAAGGAGAACAAGGGGGGGTCTGAAATAGAGCTGCTTGGAGAGAAACTTTCTTTCCCCACTCCGGCTGCTTTTTAATGTTTTTCCTGCTGAGCAAGAGCCTTTTAAGAAGGGAAGAAGCTTCAGGGCTTGGTTTGATTTGTGTCAGCGTGGGTCGGGAGAGATGGAGCAAGTCAGAAAATCAAAGGTGAGGTGGTGTCCGGCTCTGGATCCTCTGAACCCTGCAGAGGGATGGGGGGGAGGGGCAGGGAGGTGCCGGGGGCTCGCCCCAACCCCGGTTCCTCACCAAACACCCCTCTGAGGAACCCCAACCCCTCTTCCCTGGTCTGTCTTGAGGCTGGGCAGGGAGCTGGGGGTCCTGTGCCCAGGGCTTTGCTTCTCCAGCCTGTTTGTTGTCCCTGATACTCCTTCACCATGTGTGTGAGGTCCCCTCTAACACAACCCATTGTCTGTCCTCTTTCAGGAATGACCATGAGGAGGAACCCAAGAGATGCAGCCGAGTGCAGAAATGAATCTCTTGGGGAGGAAGAGGAGGTGAAGCTCTGACTGAAGGCACCAGCCCTGGTCCCGGGTGTTATGTGCTCTGGGTGGGGGATGCCAGGCCGGGCAGCTGGCACTAGGGGCTGATCAGTGCCAGGGGCTCCCATGGAGCATCTCCTCCTGCAGATGCTGTCCCCACCCGGCTCTCACCCCGTGCCCTGCTCCGGCTGAGCTCTGCCAACCTTTCCTGCCTGGGAAGAAGCTGGTCCCACCACCAGCCCCCAAAATGAGACGCTTCCAGCCCAGCTCGCTCCTGCTCTGCGTGGTGGCCGCCGCCGCCATCCCCATCGTGCCCTGGAAGGTGAAATGCCCACCCCAGTGTGTCTGCCAGATCAGGCCCTGGTACACCCCCCGCTCCGTCTACCGGGAGGCTGCCACCGTGGACTGCAATGACTTGTTCATCTCCGCCGTGCCCGAAGAGCTGCCCGAGGGGACCCAGACCCTGCTCCTGCAGAGCAACAACATCGCCAGGCTGGAGCAGAGCGAGCTGGACTATCTCAGAAACCTCTCGGAGCTGGACCTGTCTCAGAACAGCTTCTCCGACGTCTGGGACTTTGGGCTGAAGAGCATGCCCCAGCTGCTCAGCCTGCACTTGGAGGAGAACCAGCTCTCGGAGCTGCCCGACGGCAGCTTCCCCGGGCTGGGCAACCTGCAGGAGCTCTACCTGAACCACAACCAGCTCCGCAGGATCGCTCCCCGCGCCTTCGCCGGCCTCGGCAGCCTCCTGCGCCTCCACCTCAACTCCAACCTGCTGAGGACGGTGGACAGCCGCTGGTTCCAGATGCTCCCCAGCCTGGAGATCCTCATGATCGGAGGGAACAGGGTGGATGCGATCTTGGATATGAACTTCAGGCCCCTCTCCAACCTGAGGAGTTTGGTTTTGGCCGGGATGAACTTGAGGGAGATCTCGGACTATGCGCTGGAAGGGCTGAGGAGCCTGGAGAGCCTCTCTTTCTATGACAACAAGCTCGTGAACGTCCCCAAGAGAGCATTGCAGCAAGTTCCTGGCCTCAAATTCCTGGACCTGAACAAAAACCCCCTGCAGAGGGTCAAGCAAAGCGACTTCACCAACATGCTGCACCTCAAAGAGCTGGGGCTCAACAACATGGAGGAGCTGGTGTCCATCGACCAGTTTGCCTTGATCAACCTCCCCGAGCTGACCAAGCTGGACGTGACCAACAACCCCAAGCTGTCCTTCATCCACCCCAACGCGTTCCACCACCTGCCCCAACTGGAAACCCTCATGCTCAACAACAACGCCCTAAGTGCCTTGCATAAGCAGACGGTGGAGTCCCTGCCCAACCTGCAGGAGATCAGCATCCACAGCAACCCCATCCGCTGCGACTGCGTCATCCGCTGGGTCAACAGCACCGAGAACCACATTCGCTTCATCGAGCCCCAGTCCACCCTCTGCGCCGAGCCCCCCGACCTCAAGAGGAGGCACATTCGGGACGTCCCCTTCCGGGAGATGACGGATCGGTGCCTGCCCCTCATCTCCACCAAGAGCTTCCCCTCCCGCCTGGAGGTGGAGGATGGGGACAGCGTCTCCTTGCATTGCCGAGCTCTGGCCGAGCCCGACCCGGAGATCTACTGGGTGAGCCCCACGGGGGGGAAGCTGATTCCATACGTGGAAGATGAGAGGTACAAGGTGCACCCCGAAGGGACGCTGGAGATCCGTGGGATCTCGGCTCGGGAGGCCGGGCTCTACACGTGTGTGGCTCACAACCTCCTCGGGGCAGACACCAAGAGCGTCAGCGTGATGGTCAACCACTCCTTCCCGCTCAGCGAGGACAGCCTGGAGCTGGTGGTGGCCGATGTCCAAGCCTACCACATCCTGGTTGCCTGGAAGCCACATCTCAACACCATCTCCTCCAACCTCACCTGGTCCAGCTTCTTGCTCAGCTCCAACCTGGACGTGACCAACGTGGCCCGGATCCCCATGGGGACCCACACGTACAACATCACCCGGCTCCACCAGGACACGGAGTACTGGGCTTGCCTCCACGTGGCCTTTGTAGACTTGCAGGCCAAGGTGGCTTGTGTCAACACCAGGACTAAAGAGGCTGCCCACCACTACTGGCTCCTGGAGAGCAGGCAGAACCTCCTCATGGTGCTGCTCCTTGCTCTCCTGCTCTTGGCCACCGGCCTCATAGCTCGCTACAGGGTCTGGGCAGAGCCCAGGAGGGCTGGGGGGCTGCTGGGGGGTGGCACGGCCGTCCGGGTGGTCTACCCCCCCCTTGGGCATCCTTGGGCTCGGGGACAGCAGGGGGGGCAGCTCCTGGCCGTGGAGGTGCAGGCAGCCCCCCTGGACTGCTGAAGGCTGAGGCAGTGGTGGGGCTGACTGTGGGGAGGGGTGGTTTGGGGTGGGGAGGGAGAAACTTATTTTTTACCAAAAAAACCCTTAACTATGAAACTGGACAGCAGAAAAACCCCAGAATTTGATGGACTTGACCAAGAGTTGGAGCATGGTGGCAGATGGAGAGGAGCAGAGCTGCCCATGGGGCTTGCAGAACCTCTTCGTGGTCCCAGTAGGGTCTGGATCCCTGGGTAGGGTCTGGATCCGTGTGTGGCTCCCAAAAACACCCCCTGGGCAACCAGGAGGGCTCAGGGGGGACCCAGCCCAAGGGGGACGATGCCCTGAGAGGTTGAAGAGCCATAGAGATGATCATAGAACCCCCTTCCCCACCTCCCCCTGGCCCCACCAGACACCCCAGTGGTGGCAGCTCCTGCACTGGACGGTCTGTTTGGAAAATACACAAAAAAAAGGCCTTTCCCTTTGGGATATGTGGGGGTTTTGTTTCATTTCTTTATTTTTGTTGAGTTTGTTTGGGTTTGAGCACTCAGATAATCAGCCCCAATCCCCCCCCAGCACCTTCCACCCGCCCGGGTGTTGGGTCAATGCTGTTGGCTGGAGGGAAATAGAGGAAAAGAGGGAATTTGGGGCAGAAGAACCAGAAATGATGGTGGTGCCACATCTCACCTGGCATCCCTTCTGTCAGCTTGGATCTGTGTCTTGCAAGCATAATCTCAAGGCTATTTTGTAAACTTTTGTGGATAATGTTGAAAAAAGAGGAAAAACGGGGAGAAAAGGGGTGGGGGGGAGGAAGTTCTTGGTTTTCTGGTTTTGTATAAAAGCAAAAAAAGAGGAAAAAAAAAAAGGAAAGCTTTTGTATCCTGGTGTGCAGCTGGAGGAGGGTTTCATGGGAGGAACCTCGTGCTTCAGGTGTTGGGGGGGCTCTGCAGGAGCCTGTGTGGGGTGAAGGGGGGGATGTAGAACCCGCTCTCCTGGGCTGCTGATGCTTCTTTCTCCCATAATTAAAATGGCAAATGAAAGGGAGTGATGAGCAGCATCACACAACCCTAAACAAAATGTGCCTTTACCAACACGTGGCCCCAAGAGACCCCGGTGCAGCCCGTGGTGTGGGCACAGGAGCATCCTGAGGACCTCACCTGGGGGTTATCCCATGGGAAAAGCCCAAGAAAAACCCTCCCAGCCAGAGCTGGGGGGTGCCGGGGGTGCAGGTACCCCAGGAGGAAGCATCTCGTGGTGCCCCTCGGTGGAGCTGGTTGTGGTTGCACCACACACGGGGCTTTGGAGGGACCAGAAGAACCTTGACACAGCAAAAAGCTGCTTGAGCTTCTTATTCATCTTCCAGCCAAGGCGAGATGGATCCTGGCTGGATAAACTCCGTGCTCAGCCAGGGACATGGAACAGCCTCTGCACCTTCACCAGGGAGGGGTTTGGGAGGGTGATGCCCCCAAGTTCTCATTCAGCACGTGCTTCAGTGCAGCGAGATGTCCAGGGGCCCTTCCAGGATCTGAAGGGGGCTCCAAGAAAGCTGGGGAGGGACTTTTGAGGCTGTTGGGTAGTGGTAGGACTGGGGGGAATGGGTCAAAAGTAGAGGTGGGGAGATTGAGATGAGACGTTAGGAAGAAGTTGTTGCCCAGGAGGGTGGGGAGACACTGGCCCAGGTTGGCCAGAGAGGTGCTGGAAGCCCCATCCCTGGACATTTTTCAGGCCAGGCTGGCTGGGGCTGTGAGCAACTGATGGAGTGGGAGGTGTCCCTGCCCATGGCAGGGGGTTGGAACTAGATGAGCTTTGAGGTCCCTTCCAATCCTGACAATTCTAGGATTCTAAGCAGGAGCTGAAAGTTAAGCTCAGGCTTAAATATTTTGCTGATTTAGAGCCAAGATCCACTTCAAATATTCATTTGTGGGTCCTCTCAGGTGGGCAACCCCCAGGCTCAGGGTCTGAAACAGCCTGGGGAAACTTCAACACAAAATATATCCCCTGAATTGGTGCTGGAATATGTGGAAAAAGATGCTGAGAAATTTCCCTGGTGTAAACCTGATTTAATCCTTATCCCTGAGCCCTGGGGCAGCTCCTGCATCTCCCATCCTCTTGGGCATCCAGCTCCCTGCAGAACCCACCATCAGCTCCCAACGAGGCAAGGGCTGAGTCTCTCCAAGGCTGTAATTTTGTAGGTGTAGAGAAAAAGCCTCTTTGATGATGGTTCTGGTGGCTGCAGCCTCCACGCTGGGCTGGGAGGTGAAGGTTCAGCCACTGCCTGAGTTGTCTCATCTAAAAGCAGATCCTGCACAGCACAGATTAAAATGCAAGATGTGCCCCATTAATTTGATTTCTTTTGAAAGCAGAACGACCTGAGGAGCTCTGGGAGGAGCTTTCAGAGGGGGACCCATCACTGCAGGACTCACTTCTCACTGGGTGTCCCTGGATGGATGCTCCAGCCCAGCTCCCCATAGGATGGGGGGGAACAAATCATCCCCCCAACACCCCAAGGCAGGAGTTTTGCTGTGAACTGCTCCTCTCCCCTCCCTTCCTCTGAGGACATCCCCCAAGAGCACCGTAGGTGCCTCATACACTATTTATTGGTGCTGTTAGTTAATGTTAAAGCACCAACTGGTTTTTCCTGGGTGCTGCTGGAGGAACTGCCCCATAAACCATCCCCTGTCCCCCCTGCCCAAGCCTGGATGGGGCACCTGGAGCTGGAGCAGCCACGGGCAGAGCTTCACCACCACCACCCCATCATCCAGGGGGACAAGGTGCCACCTCTGAGAGACCCTTCCTCCTCCTGAGGTGACAATCGAGTGGGCAGGAGGCTGAATTAGACACAGCCCTGGCTGGAGGGGACAGGGGAGACCCCAGGAGCTCACCCCACCATGGTTCACCCTCCCCGTCTTGCAGCTCCCAGCACAGTTTGATGGTGGAGCAGCCCCAGCTGCCACCCTCCCTGACAAAGAAGTGATGCTCATGCTCCTCATCCAGCCAAAAATGGACCTCACCAGGTGGATTATAGTGGCTGCAAAGCTTTACAGGGCTCACGATGGGCACTTGCAGCTCATCCTCTGCCTGAGGGGGTGGATTCTGCACCTGGGGAGGCTTGGCCAGGTTCGTTTTGGAGTACCAGGAAGGGGGAACGGGGCTTTTTAGGCACAGTAAAACCTAATTGCATCCTAAATTCTTTTCAAGGGGGAGCACTGAGCTGCAGGGTCCCCAAGTGAGGATGTGGCAAGAACCAGAGATGCTGCAGAAGGAGGGAAAGCAGCATCTGAGGCAGGATGCTCTCGATTAAAGGGCTCTTGAATCTGCCCCCCAAAGGCACAGCAAGGGCCAGGGCAGCTCAAATCAGGAAGAAGATGATGTTTGGGGTTTTTTGAGCAGCAGAAGCAATTAACCACTGCAGCAGCTCTAGTGGAAGCAGGGGGCAGCCGGCTCCACTTCCCAGCACCACGCAGGGGGGCAGCTCTCAGAGAGATGCTCTAGTGAAGAGGATCCCACATTTCTCGAGCCCATCAGAGTGTCACCAGCTCCTCCTGGGTGCTGCCAGCCCAGCCCAGGGGTGCTGGGAGCCCAGTGGGGTGGGGAAGGTGAGCAGGGGGGGCCTTCATCACCTCCCGGTCCTCCCCTCCATCCATCTGGGGTGTCAGAGGTCAGTTTGGGAAACTCTTCTCCTCCAGCCTGTCCCACCAGATCTCCCCCCCAAGCACTGGTTTCTCCCCCATAAACCCCTCTTTTGTAGCTGTTTGTCAGGTTTGATTTCTCCTGGTTTCTTTCATCACCTTCCCTTTGAGGAGAGCAGCCCAAGTCCTCGTTTCTGCTTTGTCTGCCCTCTACCCCCCCCCTCCTCCTCCTCCTCCTCCTCTTCCTCAGTGCAAACAGCAGCGTGGATCTCATATGCAACGAAGCTTCTCCTGACAAAGCCAAGTGGGAACATTGCGTGCCAGGCTCTATTTTAAGCACCTAATAAAATGGATTTTTTTTTGGAGTGGCTCCATCACCGTGTCCTTCTTTGTCACCTGCCCAGGGCCCCGTGCTGGAGATGCCCCGTTGCCAGCACCCATCCCTGGGTGACAGGTCTCCTTGCCTGCACCAGGGGCTCTCAGGCTGAGGGGTGAGTGTGGCAGGCACATATTTATGAGTTCGTTAGGGAATCAAAGCAGCTTCTCCCCCTCTCTCCAGCACTTCCTCCAAAAAAATGATTTAAATTAAACCACCCGACCTCGCTGGGAAATGTCAGGGCTGTTATCCATATGCATGATGCCATTGTGATGAAGCAGGTGCAGCTCTCAAAACCTGGAGGAGAAGCTACCTGTCAATCTCCTTCCAAAGTGCTTCAGCATTTCTCCCCCTCCCTCCTTCACCCCTGATGTGCAGGTGGGGAAACTGAGGCAGGGGCTGCTCAGTGACTTATGGTCCTCGATCCCTTTTCCCCTTCCAAGCACACCAAGAAACAAGAGCTTCTTTGCCCTTTTCCACCCAGAAACCACCAAAAAAAAAAAGGAAGCAGCAGGGAAGGCAGCAGTGATGGAGGAGAGATGATTGCAGCTCATTTATTCCCTGTCCCCTTTTCCAGCCTGTCAGAGCTGAGCCAGCTCCTGCCCCCTGCCAGAGTGGCCCCAGCAAATGGGTTCAGCTGCATTCAAGTGGGCAATCGAGGCTGCAATCAGGCTGATGGGGAGCAGCAGGGCAGGATTGGTGCCACCAGGGCAGTCTGGAGGCTACAAAAGTGCTGACCCCCACCCTACAGCTCTTCCCTACCCTCCCCATGGCTGACCCATCTCTTGTGGATGAGGCTGCAGCAGCTTCAATTTGTCTCTGGAGGAGTGAGGATGCTGAGATGTGCAGGAGACATCAGTGGTGGCAACAGACCCATGGATGGGTCCAATGAGAGGTGGGTGCTGGCCACCAGCTCTTCTCATATTGGCTTAGATAATTAATTAAGAAACTGGGGACACTTTGGGGTGTCTGGTGAGGGAGGGTGTGGGAAGCTGTGGCCACCCCAGGGCAAGGGGCAGAGCACCCCAGGGTGATCCCCATGGGATGTGTGGTGCCCTCACTGCTCCTGAGTCATCCTGGAGCTGTATTAAATCTTAATTAGGTGGGGAAGAATTGATTTGGGGGGATTTGCATGTGGCTAAATGGGAAGAGTGTGATTGGGAACGAATATTAATAGGGAATAAGAAGCCAGAGCCCTGGCAGGAGCTGCCCAGGAAGCAGTGGGGCTGTTGTGGGGTGAGCAGGACCCTTCTTGAAGCAGCTCATGGCAAGGGCTGGATGAGACCCTGAGGAACACAAAGCTCTGGCAGGGAGATATGGGGGGACATGGAGGGGGGGCAAAAGCTCCTGGTTTTGCAGTAAACTCCATCAGAAACAGTTAAAAGCAACAGCAAAACATAAGAAAACTAAAGGGGAGGGTCTGAACCATCCAGGGACCTGGGGAAAAACCTCCAGAGAGCTGGTGGGCTCCAGTGGGACCCCCCAACCCCCTTTGATCTGGGCCAACCCTTCCTAAATCTTCAGCAGTGTCTTGTAAATCTTTAATTACAAGCAAACTGCAACCTTACCAGTGAACACACCAACTGCACTGATAAATATTTCACGTTGCCACAGCGACAGATCTGAGGGGATTGAGGGAAGGGAGAGGGGAGTGACAGTCATTAAACACCAGGTCCCAGGACATTTCACTGAGCAGATAAATGATGTAGGGCCCCAATAGACTCTGATGATGATGGGGCTGGGGGGGGAAAGCTGCTTGGTGGGGGTGATGTCAAGCCCTGGAGTCTCCCAGTGGTGGAAAGAAGGGGGTGAAAGTGTTTTCTCTGCTGTTTGGAAATAAAAATCCGTGGTGCTTAAGAGCTGAGGAAGGGCCAGGAGCTGGGGGTGGCTCTAAACCCCTTGGCTCAACAGATCTGGAAATTTTGGTGCTTTCTTGCTCTCTGCCAAGTTTTGTGACTGTGGTGATGCTGAACATGGGGTGGGGGGGGAGCTGCAGCTCCTCTGGCTCCTTCCTCTGCTCTCTACAACTACCCACAAGGAGGTTGTGGTGAGGCTGGGGTTGGGCTCTTCTCCCAAGGAACTAATGACAGGACAAGAGGTGATGGCCTCAAGCTGCACCAGGGCAGGTTTAGATTGGACATTAGGAAGAAGTTCTTCACTGGAAGAGTGGTCAAGGCATGGACCAGGCTGCCCAGGGAGGTGCTGTAGTCACCATCCGTGGAGGGGTTCAACAAAGGAGTAGATGTGGAGCTCTGGGACATGGTCTGGGGGTCAGGGAGATATTGGATGAAGGTTGGACTTGCTGATCCTAGAGGTCGTTTCCAACCATGATGATTCTATGACTCCTTCCCCTGCATCCCCCATCCCTCCATCTCCTTTCCCTGTGTCCCTCCAGCATCCCTGCCCAGGTTGAGCTTTGTTCCCCTGCCCCTTTGCTCCCCCTGCTCAGCCCCAACCCCTCCCCTCCCCTTTCTCTCCAAGTTTTGAGGTCACAGGCGACATTTCCATTATTAAGTTTCCAGCCAGCATTAAAGATTGATTAGCTCACTGAAGGTAACTAGCAAAAAGTTCATTATTCCTAATAGCCCAGGCAGGGAGGGAAGATGCTCGGAGCGTGAACTGCCCCAGCAACCTTCCCAATGAAATATTCATCTGAAAAGTTGGTTAATTATAAATACCACAGCACAGGGACCAGAAAGTCCATTTTCTGCCCATTTTGGGGGAAGCTGCCCTGTCCTAATAGAATCATAGAATGGTTTAGGCTGGAAAGGACCTCTAGAGCTCATCTGGTCCAACCTCCCTACCCCAGCAGGGACATCTCTACCTAGGGCAGGCTGCTCAGAGCCCCATCCAGCCTGACCTTGAAGGACTCCAGGGTTGGGGCCTCCACCCCCTCTCTGGGCAGCCCATTCCACTCATCTATCACCCTCAGATTACAGAACTTTTTTTCTAATATTCAGCCTCAATCTCTTCTTTCCCAGCTTAAAACCATCACTCCTTGTCCTGTCATTACAAACCCTTTTGACCCATGTCCTGCTCCTCAGCCCTTGCAGGGCTGAATCCAGGGGCTGCTGTGGTTGAGGTGGAATTTATGGTGTGTTCTGCTGAGCTGTGATAACAAAGCACTTAAAAATAAAATAAAACTCTAGTGAGGCTGGGTTGGTTTGTTGGCCTTGCAGAAGTGCTGATGCCCACCTAGTAAATCTTTAATTGAAAGTGGAAGGGAACTGGGAGGCTCCTCAGTATGGAGAAAAGAGTAAATATTTAATTGGGGCACAGTTAATTACATAAACAAGGTTATGGGGAAAGGGGAGGAAGAGAGATAAAAGTGGCACCTATAGAACATGAAATCCAGATGAAGTCACTGAGGGGATAAATAAAATATCCCCTGTCAAAGGCTGGAAAAAGCCATTTTATTCCTCCAGGCAGCTGAGCAGAGCTTGGGGGGAGCACTGGGAGCACCCATGGACTGCCCAGGGCTGCACCTGGACCCCTGCAAGGGAAAGGGTGAGTAAAAAAACCTCTGGGAAAGCCAAAAATGAGAGTTTGCAGCTGAGGGGTCAGCTCAGCACCATCAGGGGGGAAAAGCCCCTTGTGGGGCCTGGAGAAGCTCAGCAGGAGAGGGTGAGAAGGGCTGTGATTGGGGAATCATGGAATGGGTTGGGTTGAAGGGACTTTAGAGCTCATCCTGCACTGAGCAGGGACATGTTCAACTATCTCAGGTTGCTCAGAGCCCAACCTCCCCTGCAATGGTGCCAGGGCTGGGGCAGCCACCACCTCTCTGGGCAACCTGGCACAGGCTCTCACCACCCTCAGCACCAAAAATTCCCTCCTTATATCCAGCCTAAATCTCCCTCTTTTAGTTTAAAACCATCACCCCTTGTCCTGTCCTAATAGATGCTGCTGAAATGTCTGTCCCCAGCTCCTGTGCCGTGGAGCACCCTGCAGGTCAGGGTTGTTGGCAGGGTGCCCATGGGGCTGGCCAAGGTTCCCAGCAGGTCAAACTGCTGCTGTGAGGACAGGGTGGGTGCTGCAGGGTCACCCTGGACACCAGCCTGAAGTGCTG
This sequence comes from Brachypteracias leptosomus, assembly GCA_013401335.1. Taxonomy (NCBI): domain Eukaryota; kingdom Metazoa; phylum Chordata; class Aves; order Coraciiformes; family Brachypteraciidae; genus Brachypteracias; species Brachypteracias leptosomus. The sequence goes on along the minus strand of VYZX01027598.1, from coordinate 27,190 downwards.
GGGCCTGGGCTGTGGTCCCAAGTTGGAGCTGACCTATGGATGAGTCCCAACCCAACACATTTTATTTCTCCAGTGGTTTCAGGCCCCACAGACAGAACCTGCCCCACCTGTGTGAGGCCCCAACTGCCCCCAGGTGATCATGGTTGGGGTGGTGGGTGAGGCTAAAGTTATATTAATGAGGAACTGACCAGGTTGGGAGAAGAAACAAGGAGCTGAGCAGTTGGAAGAGGGTTGGGGGCTCTTGCTGAGCTCTCTCTCAGTGCTGTGTTCCCCCTGGGCTGATGTGAGGTGGAGAAGAGCAAACAGATGAGGAATAAAAGCTGAAGGTATGTGAGGGGGTGTTGTTGGGTTGGTGTTGCCCTGAGGAAGAGGAGAGCTGGCAGCACACAGCCATCCCTGAAGCTGCTGCTAGAAACACAGGCAGGGGACAAGCAGGCCCATAAATACACCCGAGTTGTGTCCTCTGCCAGCAGGGATCTTGTGCCAGGGCTGGGGGAGCTGCCTCTGGCTCTGTTCTGCTGCTGCAGGGGGAGATTTATCCTTTTCCTACATTAATTATGAAGCAGCATCTCCTCCTTGGCCAGCAACTAGTGATAAATCACTGCTGGGTGGATGCGGGGCTAGTTTACAACACAAAAGAGCAGGGAGAGCTCATCTGTCTTCCCCCTGAACCTCTGCAGCCTCCTGGTCTCCTCCAGCACTGTAAACTAATGAAGAGGCAATGAAGACAGCCAAAAACCCAACCCTGGCCCTCAGCACAACCTCCTGATGGCAGCTTGGGGCTGTAGAGCCTGGAGGGAAGGAGCTGGGAGGGCTGCTGCTGGAGCCAGCTCCAGCCCAGGCACGGCTGGTGGGTGCCCTCTAGTGAGGTGCCAGCCCAGGAGCTCCCCAGCCCAGGGTGCACTGGAGATGCTTCCATCCCAGCAGCTGGAGAAGGGTGAAGGCACCTCCTGGAACTGCCACAAGCAAACTGGAGAATTGTTGTGGTTGGAAGAGACCTTTCAGATCATGGAGTCCAACCATTCCCCATCCCTGCCAGGGCACCACTAACCCCTGGCCCTCAGCACCACATCTCCACAGCTTGGAAACCCCTCCAGGGATGGGGAACTCCACCACTGCAGCCTGGGACAGGGCTTCACCCTTTTTGGGTAAGAAATTTTTCTTAGTATCCAACCTAAACACCCCCTGGTGCAACTTGAGGCTGTTTCCTCTTGTCCTATCACTTGCTCCTTGGGAAAAGGGACCAACCCCACCTGGCTCCAAGCTCCTGTCAGGGAGTTGTGCAGAGCCAGAAGGTCTCCCCTGAGCCTCCTTTGCTCCAGGCTCAACCCCCCCAGCTCCCTCAGCTGCTCCTCACCACACTAGACCCCTCCCATGATGTGGTGGTTGCCCCTCCTGGGAACCTGGTGGCAATGGGGCTGGGGAGCAAAACTCAAGATACAACCCAGCAAGGAGTTTTTTTTCAAGCTGGTGCAGGAGATGAAGCCAAAGCTGTTCCCCTGCTGGTTTTTGCAAATACAGGTTTGGTTGCTCCTCCTCCCAACCTCCTGGTAGGGCTGGGAAGTCCCTCCCTCCCTGGCCATGGAAGCACAAGAAGATCCCAAGCTGCTGAACTGGTAACAGGCCTTTACTTGAAGGTTCTCCCCGCAACGCGGTAACAAATGAAAAAATAAAAGCTACATTATCATAGAACGAGCTCAATTTCATTAAATTCATTACAGGCAGGACACAAACAGGTCTCCAATTTTTTTCTTCTACTTGCCTTTTTCTTTTTTTAATAGTGCAAACACACAGATGATGCTCAGCAAGTGCTCCTGCTTGTTCCTGCAGAGGCTGCGTGGAGATGTGGAGCTTTTCCAGAAGAGAAATTCCTCTGGGAACAAGGGGTGGCAGGGAAAGGTGCTGGGAAAATCAACAGCAAGTCTTCATCTTTACAGAAGAACATGTTCCTGCCTTCTTCAAGTATCTTCCCAGGGTTAGGATCACTTCAGACGTGGTTGTGTCTTCTAGGAGTTGCAGATTAAACATCTTCTTGAAGTCCACAGATGTGTGGGCAGCAAGTGAAGGTTACCAGGGTGAAGGAGCACAGAAAACCAGGGCTGCAATCACAACAGCTGCCTGGAGACATCAGAAGAAGGTGCAGAGGGCAAGCTTGGGGGTGTTGGAACCCAGCTTGGGGTGTGGAACCCAGCTTGGGGTGTAACCCCACCTGTTGTCAAAGGAGCAGAGAAAATTCCAGTCCTTGTGGACAGATAATGGAAGAATTTCCAGAGCAAAGCTGCTGTCTGAAGATCATCTGTGCTCCCAGGGCTGTTCCAAAGGTGCAGTTTATCAGCCCTGTCTCATTCTTGCTCCTGATAGAACAGCCCCAAGGTCTCTCCTTGTCAAGGCTCCTGATGCTGCTTGTTGATGTCCAGGTGGCTGAAGAGCATGCACAGGACTGAGGAGTTTCCAGCTCAGCCTATGGACAAAGAGAACAGAGCCCAATGCTCTGGCTCTTTCTTCCATCACCCATCCACAGCATCTTCTGCAATGCTCAACCTTCACTGAAGGCCTCTAGGGAAGAGCATTTCTGCCAGGGCTGGAAGATGAAGCTCAGGACAGGCAGAGTGTGAGCAGGTAAAAGCAAATTTTGAGGCATTCAGTTTCCACTCCACTTCCCCACCAGCTCCTCCAGAGCTGACCTGATCTGTGTTGGGTGCAGAAGGATGGAGCAGACCCTGGCAAGCTGCAGTATGGTTTTCATCACAAAGTTCATAGCTGTCCTTGTGGAAACACTCAATGCTCAGAAGAAAGGAGCAGCTCCAGAGGATCTTTGTAATGAATTTAGAGGCTTTGTTCAGGCTAAACTGGCTCCATCACACATCTCAGCAGAGGGAGGACAGATTTTGGGGGAGAGCTGAAGGAAAGGCTGATGTGCCAGGAAAAGAGCAACTGAGAAGAGGCACTTGGACTGCAAAGACTTTGAGGAGCACAAGCAACGTGTGTAGCTCTGGCTGCTGGTACAGTCCATGGACACCCAGAATTTCACACTGCAGAGCATTGCTGTGTGCTGAACAACCACCAGGAGCCTCCTGGTTCCTGTACTGTATTTAACACCCACCAAAGAAAGAGATCTGCTGCTTCTGGGGGTAACTGGTGCCAAAACCTCTGGCTGGAAAGCAGAGGGATTTAGGAAATGGCACCTGACCTACAGGTACCACTTGTGCCAGGGAGATTTTAGCAGGTTCCTGAGAAAAAGCAACTGATGTCGTGGAGGAGAAAAGCAAACCAGTGAAGGAGCTCAACCCTTTTCATCTGGGCATCAAAAGCCAACTGCACTCAACACTCCTCCTACCAGGGGTGCAGCAGTGACTGAAGATCACCCAGGACCTCTCCTCTCATATTGCACTTCACAGAAACACTGCAGGAGAGAAGAACTGCTGAGACACCAGTGATGGAGAACTGAGCTCACCCCCAGCCCAGGTGAACACTCAGCTCCAAAAAATGGGGTTTGCAACCAGGACTCCCCATGAACCACCACATCTGCAGAAGGGGAATGGAGCAGCACCTCCTGGCCACCACCTCACCTGCACTGCAAGGTAAGGAGCACAGAGTGCTCTGAGCTCTCTCTTCACCCCAATCCCTCAAGCCTGCACCTCCTAAAACATGTCAGAAGAGCAGTTAGTGGCACATGGCTGCCTAGAGTTAAGTTAAAGCAAGAAAACACTTATTCTGCACTAAAACTCCCCAGCCCCAACCTGGGCAGTCCCAGGTATCACACTGTGCTTGCACCTCAATAGCTTATTCTTCTATAGGAAGGAAAATCAACTCACTGTGGTGTGCTATAGTCACTATTTCAGTCAAAAAGAGTTAATACCTTGACAAACACACCTTGTAAATACTGAGATGTCACAGAGATGGTTGCACTGAAAGTCATCCTGGAGATTTGCTAATTATAAACTGCCACACTGAATTTCCAGCTGGTGATGGGTGCAGCTCGTGGGGTGAGTAGGGATCTTCCACCCCATTACTGGAACTTCAACTCCTAATATTTTCATTTTTGGTCGACACAAATAATGTGCTTTTCAGTGTGGCCACATCTGGACAACTCAGTAAAACTTAGAGCAAAACATTGAGTTCTTAGGAGCAACCAGGGCCAGGGGGAATTCACAGTATCCAGAAGTGCCACAAAGTGCCACGAGGCACCCTGCTGAACCCGAGACCTTGGCAAGGGGAGAAACTACCTGAAAAGGGGAGAAACTACCCAAAAAGGGGAGAAACTACCTGGCAGGAGCTCCCTTGGGTGATTCCAGGCAGTAACGCTGCTGATCTTGGGGTGCTTAAAGTGCATCACCAGCAATCTAACAGCCCTTCAGTCCAGGGAGAAATAAATGAGCTTCTCCATGGGGATTGACTCCCATGGACTTACAGCTAGTGCACCAAACATCAGACACGTATCCATCAATTTTTTTTTAGGTTACAACTGTAAATAAGAGCCAACAATTACAGCCTACACAGAAATTATCACAACACTAAGCAAAAGATAAAGTGGATCTGACTTTTGGCAGTGATAGGCAGTGATTATAGCACCTACTCTGGTATCTCTGCAGGGAAACACCAGCTTGGACATTGCTGTTTGCTGGGACCTTCTGCTGGGACCTTCCCTGTGTGCCTGGGCAGCACAAGGAGTGTGGAAAACAAGCCTAGAGAAGCACCAAGGTATGAGCACTATCTTTTTTTTTTTTCATCTTCAGGGGTACTTTCTAGATTTGAAAGGGAATTGTAGAGAAAATGACAGAACAGGGTTTATTCTACACACTGCACTGAACTCAAATGTACATGTGGAAGGTGAAGGTTCTATTGCCACCACTGCATGATGCCAGGTCCTCCCAAGCCCTGGAGAACAGGAGGGCTGAGGAAGAGCTAAGCTCACTCTAGGACAGGGTGTCAGAACAGGGTTAGATAGTTTTAAACCACAGCAACCTCAGAAGAGCAGAGAAGCTGCAAAGAGATTGGAAGTGTTAAATCCCAGGGGAAGAAAACCAGAAAATTAAAAGGACTAACACCCATCACAGCCCAACCAGCTGCCACTGGGGCTGTCCAGGAGTTATTTTTTCCCCTCAAAGGACCATCTCCTGTCCTTAAAGCCACATCCCACTCTAAAGTGAGTGTCTACCCAGACTGACCTGCTGGGATGAGGCAGGTGGAAGGTGTGATGGTGCTGTAGGCACAGAGCTGTGAGAAGATCCCAGAACATGCCCAGAGCTGTTGCAATTTAATCCAGCTGGCAGATCAGAGTCTGAGCTCATGCTGGACAGGCTTCAACAAAACTATGCAAGATGACACAGAACTGTATTTAAATGGAAAAAAAAAAAGAATCAATAGAAATTAAAAGATCCACTAACCAAGGGAAATGTAACACCCTGTTTTTGCCATCTGTGACCTGAGATAACCATGGATTAAAAGTTTGGGAGGACTCAGTTCAAGTCTGGAAGCAAGAGGACCTTCACCTTATCTAACAAAGCTACATTAAACAAGGAAAATCTATCAGAAACCAGGTTATTTATCTCTCACTGCCCTCAGGAGAACTGATCCTTGGAGAAATGGCTCAGCTACCTTGCAAACACCTTGGTCTACCCACCCTCCTTCCCACCCCCTGCATATATATATATCTCTCTCTCTCTATCTCAGATACAGACTCCATTGCACAGGGTTTGACTTACTGGAGAACAAACTCCATCAGCCAAAGTTCTAATAACTCTTTCCAAAACTCTTCTTCAAGGACCAATTGTCAGAACAGAGAATTCTAGTGACACCACTGAGCTGAAAGGGGAAGATTTAGGTAATTTCAAAGCTTCAATACCAACACACTGGTTGGTCTGTTTCCTACAGGCTTTAAGTGGATAAAATTAAAAGGGGATGCTGCTACATTTCTAGGTTAGAATTAAACCTTAATTCTCTTTGGTATTCACCGGCCGAGCTCTGGAGTCAGGGTTTGTGTGAGTGCAAGAAAACCTGTGTGCTGGCTTTTGGTGGGGAAGGCCCCAAGTGGCCCAGCTACCCCATGAAGATCCTGATCACCATCTCAATGTCCTTCCTGCACACTGGGCAAGGTGACCTCTTCTTCTTCAGCATCTTTGCACACTTGAAGCAGGCCACAAGGTGAGCGGTCCTTCCGTGGACGATGTTCCCATCCCTTGGTCTGTGATGGCATAAGAAGCAGGGATTCAGTAATTTCTTTATACTCTCTAAAGACTCTATTTCCTCCTCCTTTTTGTGCTCAGGGACGTGCAGCAGGGACTCTTGGCTCTCACAGCCTCGTGCCAAATCCAAGGACTCAATAGAGCTGCAGGGATCGACGCGTGACTTGTTTTCCACCACGTACAAGTCTTTGGGTTGGCCAACTGGAGCAGAAATAGTCCTCCTGCAGTCTGGCACATCTATCCCTTCATCCTCAGTCTTGTTTTGCATAACATCAATGCTGGGCAGGGAAAGGGAATGGGCCAGTCTGGGGCAGTCTGAGTACCAGTCCTTCCGCAGCGCCCAGCAGCGGTAGCAGTACCGTTTGCCTGGGGAGTTGAACTTCTTGCACTTGCTGCATTGCCAGCAGTCCTGAGGAGTGAGGCAAACAGCAGCAAATTAGAATATTCTTGCATACAACTCCTTTCCTTCACCAAAAACCAGACCTAAGCTTGCTAGTTTATCAGCACCTCAGCCTAAAGAGAATTTGCCCCCCCTCCCTCCATGTGTGTTCTACAGCTGCTGATCTCTTAAGCATTAACATCTCTCCTCCCATCATAGAACCACCTGCCTGTGGTGAGTCTTTAGGCTAAGCTGGAACTGGCTTGCATCTAAATCCAGCTCAATTTGTGTGGGAAGAGATGCTTGGAGTAGGGAGTGAGCTCATGCCCATCTCCCTTCCCAGGCAGCAACCCCATGGCTGCAACAGCAGCTCAGAGATCATAGAATCAGAGAATGTCTGAGGCTGGAAGGGACCTCTAGAGGTCATCTGGTCCAACCTCCCTACACAAGCAGGGACATCCTGGCCTTCAGCACTCTGGAAGAATACAATGTTCTCAAGCTGTGCAGTTTATTGAATTTTCACTATCTCACTCTGAATTCAAGGGTAGAGCTGGTGGAGTCAGTCAGGAATATATTCCCCAGGCTTGCTAATCACTTGGCATCTGTTGAATCCACTTATTTGATTACCCCACGTAGGGAGGGCAAGAGCTGCCCAAGTTGAGAGCTGGGACTCAGCTGTCCAAAGCCAGGGGTGTCCTCATTTGTCAGGCATGCAGAGTTTAGAAAAATCATGCTGAGAAATGTTGGTGCTGTCAGCTGCAAAGAGCATCGTGATGCTTTTGCTGACTTACAACAAAACCTCAAAAGGCAGCCTGAGGGGCTGGCAGGAAAAAGGGATGGATGAAAGGAGGCAGATTTGATGTCCCTCAATATCTTGAGGGACTTCAGAAGAGGACTGGGGGAGTGGGAGGGGTGACAACTCAGCAGTTACTGCTTATTCTCTCTTCCCACCTTGTTTTCTCATTTAAACAGTGCCTCTCTCTGCCCTTAGAGAGCACTGCAAGGGCAAAGACAGGACCACAGCAGGTACACAGGCTCTCCTGGCAAAGGCCAGACAAGTACCTCAGAAAAATAGAGCAGGATGAGAAGTGGATTCTTTATTCATCCCAGAGACTACCACAAAAGCAGTGGCAGCTTCTGGACACCCAGGACTTGGTGGAACCCTGATCTTGACACAGAAATTTCCATTAACACCAAGCACTTCAGTGATTACCAAGTGCCTACTTTAGCTTTACAAATGGACTATGCTCTGGATTTCCTCTCAGAGGACAAGACAGAATTAACCTTATTAAAATGTGCCTGGATGTTGTTAATACTAACTTCATACAGCATTAAACTGAGGGCTTGACCTTCATTTGCATCCTGGGTGTGTGAAGGGACAAGTTAAATCAGGAGCAAAGAGCCAGTGGCTGCTCTTGCTGACACTACATCACCCTGGCACAAAAGGGATAGAAACAAGGAGCTTAATCTTCTAGTCAAAAACCCCTCTGAGCTAAAGCACCTCTAAATTCTCTCATATTTCTGCAAAAAGTGGCTGAAATCGCATGGATTCCAGGATTGTTCTGTGGCCAGGAGAGACATTTGGTGTCTTTGGCCTGGGTGGGTCAGAGCATTCAAGGGCTGCCAGCTCCCAACACCTACCTCAGAAGCAGCTTCTGTGTCTGTGTCATCACTTAAGCACTGAGAATCCTCCCAGTCATCCAAATACGTGTCCTCAGTCACCTGGAAAGAGTGGAAATGTTGTTAGAGGGGTATAATAATCTCTATTGATGATGTGTCTGGCACCATCCACCAAAATGAAAATGATTCTACAAGCACTGTGAGAATTACATCATTTCTAGAAGTGAATTAAAAGCCTTTTTATGTATTAGATCTATTCCAGAATGTTGAGAAGTGTTGCTGGACTGGTCATATTTGCCTGTGGTCAACTCACATCTTTCCCTGATGCCCACAAGAATCACACAACTACAAACACTTGAGTGGTCCTACTAATTTCCTTGGAGGAAATCATGAACTCAATCTTTTTAAGATATTGGATTAATTACCACTGCAGCCACCAGAGCCAGGCCAGACTCCCTTACACTGAAGGCTAATGCAATGTAAACTGAGAAGTTCCTCAAGTCTTTTCAGTGTTAGCCTTCAGATATTGGCTAGGAATACAGTCAAGTTGCTGCTGGAGTTTTAATTAGCAATTGTGTGCCTTGGAAATACAGGTATTTAAACCAAAACCCAAGCAGGCTGACTCCCAGGAAAGCTCTCACTCCATGCACAGAATGGTGACAGCCTTAGCTAGAATTATAGAATCATAGAATTGTCAGGGTTGGAAGGGACCTTAAAGATAATCTTGTTCCAACCCCCCTGCCATGGGCAGGGACACCTCCCACTACATCAGGTTCCTCACAGCCCCATCCTTCAAAATGTCCAGGGATGGGGCTTCCAGCACCTCTCTGGCCAACCTGGGCCAGTGTCTCCCCACCCTCCTGGGCAAGAACTTCTTCCTAATGTCTCATCTGAATCTCCCCACCTCTAGTTTTGAGCCATTCCCCCCAGTCCTACCACTACCTGACAGCCTCAAAAGTCCAAGCACAGTTTAAACCCTGGCTGGTTATAGATGCAGCTCCTCCAAAACAAGCACAGCACCACCAGACCCCCCAAACGAGGCCAATTTGTGGATCACAAGCACTGGGGCTGTTTGCAGAGGTACCTTTTTGTCACCTTCTTTCACCTCCTCACAGTCAACTGCTTCCACCTTGCCTGCAGCACTGCTCTGCTCTGCTGGGCACTCGTTGAGGAACCACAAGTCATCAGTAGTATCTGAAACAACAGCAGTGTCTATGTCCTGCTGGGAAAGAAACAAGGAGAGAGCACTCAGAGCTCAGCTTAGGAGCAGCAGCAGCACCACAAAAAATCCTCTCCCCTCTTCCTAACAGCCCTCTCAGGCTGGGCAGCTTCTCCCTTGGCAGAGGCAGGAGAAGTTCTCACCCCTTTTCCAAGCAGCTCGTGCCCCTCGCCAGCTGCCACACAACCCAAAAGCAACAACCTTCAACCCAAAAGAGGGTTGAAACACACCCCATGTTCTGGAGTGCAGCAGGACCTCCAAGGGCTGAACGCAGCCTTCAGAGAGCACCTGGGATTATCTGAGAACACTAAAGGTAACCAAGCACCTGATGTGAAAGGCTGAGACAGGAACACACAAGGGAGAGGCTGAAAATCCTGGAGTGGGAAGGGGAAAGAAAGAACAAGAGTATTTTATTTACTTGGAACCCAAAAGAGGAGAGGGAGAGAGAGAGCACACCTATTTAAAATGGCTACACACCTGGTTAGTCTGAATATCTGTTGATCCATTACTTCTGGACTTGTAATTGCTTCTGAGGTTGCCTAAAAACCACCATGGAAGACCAGCTACATCCCATTCCTCAAACACTAGGTCCAGTTTAGGCTTCTTGCTTTTAGAGAGGTTTTCTATTAAGTCTTTGTCTGTAAGAGCCAAGTAGAATCTAAGTCATGCCACACCTACATTATTGAAGAGACTAGCAGAGAAAAATTGGACCCCATCTGGTTTTAGAAACCTTTCCAGCTGCTTCTCACTGCTCAGAGCTGTGGGGTTGGTACTGGGATGTCACATCTACCCGAGTGAACCTGGCAAAACAGTCCCTGCACAGCCATCAGAGAAGCATCCCAGTGTTCCCAGTGTCTCTACACAGGTTCTCTTTAGCTTTACCTCACTTTTAAGACTCCACACAGAAATACTTCCTTCAGAGCTCTAACCAAGCCACCACTGAGCACATCTCTTGAGTGACTTCAGATGCAGGAAAGAACTGGCTTTAATTCAGGTCAAATTTCCAGTGAGGGGAGCTCCTGGTTTCCCAAACCAGGCTCAAAATAGGAAGCAGGAAGGTCAGAATCCATCCTCCATCACCTTCTGCTTCAGCCTCCTTCAGTTTAGTCTCTGATCCCAAACTCAGCAGGCTGAACTTCAAGATAACCTTGAATCTCTCTCTTCAGTGCCAAGAGTTCCAAAGGCACACACAAGGACTGTTTCTACCTCTTTTGTCCATGCAGCCAGGAAAATATCCTGATTTGACCTGGAAATACCCCCACTTGCAAAGAAGATTTGGGTTTACAAATTTGCTTCCTTGTTATGAAAACAACATGAGAATAGAAAGCAGAAAACCAGGAAAATTGCTTCTGTAACATCAGAAATCCACGAGTGAACCAGCAAGAAACCCCCAGGCATTAAACCAAAGGCAATGTCTAAATATGAAGGAGCTGTATCACACTTAGGCTGGACAGAAAAAAAAACAATTTGCATTGTGCTTCAGTTCCCCAATTGGTTTGCAGGTAATGGCTGCAGATGGCTCAGGCTGTGTTCTGTGTAATCAAAGGAGAGAGTCCCTTGGGTAGATAAACAGATACAAGTATAATTCCAGCATTTAAAATACCCTTCAGCAAGGTCTGTAACATTTCTGCTGGCATTGTTCAGTGACAGATGTGCTGCTGGGGCTCAACCTGCCATTTTACTCCAAGTGTTTCTTTATTTATGAGACCAAATAACCAAGCTGGAAAACACGTCTATCATCAAACACCTCGGGTGAACATTTGCAGTTCTCTCCAGCTTTAGCCCCAAATGAGGATTTTTAAAGATTATATCCCACAACTGGGTTTTGTTAGTCTCCCAACACCCTCCTCCAGTGTTTTGCTGATGCAGAGCTCAACGTGTCACACTGGAGAAGGAGCAGAGGAGCTTGTATACGTTGTGTTAGTGCAGAAGAGCTGCCACTCACCTTCACAATTCTCACATTTTTGCTCTGAGGTAGACAAAGCAGAAGTGTTGCTCTCACCCTCCATGATGCCAGGGTCAGAACCTTCCTGCTGGCTAAGCTGCATGAAGGAAGGAAAAACCAGATGTTAGTCCAGCAGAGCTTATAGGGACAAGGGGATGTAGCACTTCCATTCCGAGTCACCAGCTGCAGCACCAGATCAAGGAGTCAGGAAGAGAAGGAAAAGCTTCTGAACAAAAAAAACTACACACTATCAACCCCTGCAGAGTCTAATGCATCTGGAATCAGCACAAACAATGTATTTGCAACCTAGGAAAAATCTTAGGCCACAAGTTCCCATCTTTAATGCAGCAATACTGTGATTTTTGTGAGCTTCTGCCCCCCCAAGGTGAACAGACACCTCCCAGATCAGACCTCCTGAACCCCAAATATCCCTGGAAACAAGTTTGAAGAGGCAAAGATTTTTCCTGGGTTTCCGATTCTGCCTGGAAGCTCCTGCAAACAATCCTACTCAACACAAAACTCGTCCACACGTTTTAGGAAGCTGAATTATTTGGCAATTCCTACTCAGAGGAGGGATGAGAGAGTGGGAGGGGGGGAAAGCCATGAAAATAGAGAGCATGCTGGAGGAACTGAGGACTAGAAGTGCTACACCCCAGAGAAACGCGCTCAGAGACTGGCACTCTGTTAAGAAGAGAACAGAGAAGGGTCACTCTGTCCCTGTTCTGTGGACTCCCAAGAACTTTTCAGGAAGGTGAGGACCTGGCAGCCAAGCAGCACAAAGTTCTGGCAGTCCACCATGCACAGGTACAGAGAAGGGGCACTCTGTACAACAAAAGAAACCACCAGGCAGTGGGTTTACCTTCAGCTGGTCTTGGCTTGGCTTATCGACGCTCTGTTCCCTTGGGAGACTCTGTGCAGCATCTAGATGGCAGGTAAAACAAAAGAAAAAACCTTCCCTGGTAATAACCATTCTCACAACACCAAAGGGTCTTCAGCACACATCCAAGGAGCCAGGCCTGGCAGACCTCTAAATAACCCCTGAAGAGAACCAAGAGCCTTTTCTTCCCTTGAGAGCTGCATCACTCTAATATTCCCTAGGCTTTGCCAAGTACACATGGAGGCACCAGCCTGTGGAATATGGTCTGTATCTCCTTGATGAAACTTCACAGCATCTAAGAACCTTCTTCCTAATGAGAAAAACAATTCTTTTTTTCCTACAGGCTGTCCTGCCACCACCAGCTCCAGGTCCTTCAGGAGGCAGAGCAACAGCAGAGCGTGGGGATGCTCCCCTGAAGGCTGGATCAGGCTGAAGAAGGTGAGCAGAAAAGATTTTATAAGTACCTGAGGACACCATCTCCTTCAGCTTAGGTTGAGACAGGAGAAAATGCCTTTTTTAAAGGGTGTGGGCATGAAGAGCAGTGACTAAAGAAGGGAAAATTCCATGCACAGCAAGCTCTTTCCTGAGGAACTGTGTGGGCATCCCTACCACAATTTACTCCAGGTGATTCTGCTGGCCCTAAGAGTTAATTAAAAGGCCAACCTAAAGAGCAAGAACAATCAAATTAACAGAAATCTTTCTACATAATAGGAGAGCTGCTCTTAGGAAGTCTACCCTTTAAACAGGACTTGTTAGAGAACAAAAGATGCAGGGATGGCTCCTGCTTGCTCTCCTCTCAAGAAATTCCTTGCTGGATGCAGGAATAGTCTGATGACACCATACATGAAGACACTGAAAGCTGCTGCTCTAGGCAGGGAAGGGGACCACAAAATGCCATGGCTCTATCCCATAGTCTCTGCACTCTGTGCATTACTTCATCTTTCCTTTCTTCCATCACCCCACACCTTCTGTCACTGATTATTTAACACCTGAAAGAAAACAGGAGCCAATTGGCTCGTCCATGATTGTCTTGGCTCTGCAGGGGCATTAGAAGAGGTGAAGATTTATCCTTCTAACACTGTATAAATAATGCCAACTAGCCTTAAACAGGGTGTGAGGAGACACCCCACTTCTTGTGAGGTTTGGAAGCCAAGATACTACACAAAATGTCCTTAACCCCCAAATGCACCTTGTGTCAGCCACACTTGGTGACAGCCAGCCAAGCAAGGACACCATCTGATAATGGGCATTATGGAAGAGCTTAGACTTTGATATCAAGATGTACCACAGACACTTTTCTTCCTGTAAGTGTACTTAGAAGAAGTGGTTGAAATAATCTGCAGAAGGATGAGCTGATAGAGCTGATTTGGCTAATGAATACAAGCAGCTATCACAAAATGTGAAGACCTAGAAGAGGGTAGATTTAGATTGGAAATTAGAAGGAAATTCTTCACTCAGAGGGTGGTGAGACACTGGCACAGGCTGCCCAGGGGGGTTGTGGATGCTCCATCCCTGGAGGTGCTCAAGGCCAGGTTGGATGAGGTCCTGGGTGGCCTGGTCTAGTGGGAGGTGTCCCTGCCCTGGTAGGGGGGTTGGAGCTGGATGATCTTAGAATCATTATGGTTGGAAAGGACCTCTAGGATCATCAAGTCCAACCTTCATCCCAACATCTCTCTAACCCCTAGACCATAGTGCTACATCTACTCATTTTTTCAACACCTCCTCTTGGAAGGTCCCTTCCAACCTAAACCACTCTATGACCTCTATAAGCCCCCCTAGTTATTCCTATGCAGTGATGAAGGAAAAACACCCCCAAGAGTTGTCCTCCTGGTGTCAAAGGGCTGGTCTGCCAAGCCTGGTTCGTTCCCTAGTCACACACACACACACAGTGGTATAACTCAGCAACCAGCTCCCCAAAGGAACAGTGTCTCCTTTGGTGGGTTTAGAGGCAGTTACACCATGACTGGACCATGCACACAGAGCTCCACACACACCCCCAGGGGCACACACCAAGCAGGAGGGGTCAGGGCAGCAGAGGAGAGGGTTTCACTGGGATCCTTGGCTCTCCACGTAGGCTGCCTACAGGGAAGGGGCCAGGGAGTCACCACGACACTCACACAGTTATTCTGTAGAGTCCACTTAGGAAGGTTCCTCTATATAAACAGAGAAAGGAGGGGGACCTCAGAAGCACCAACATGTGGCTCAAAACAGGACTAAGCAGTTTAGGGCCATGTTTTCTCAGTTTCTGAATTGGAAGAAGAAAATATTTTGCAAAAATAGTCTTATTTTTTTATGAGGGGCTTATGAAAGTCTTATAAAGACTTATAAAATATAAGACTTAGAAAATCCCCATCCTTATGAAGGACTCAGTCCATATTCTCTGCTTAGAGAGCCCAAGAAGTACAGCACAAGATTCCACAACTCTCCCAGTGCAGCTTCCTCATGATCTGCACATTTGTAGGTTCATTAGGAGCAGAGTGAGGTTAATGGTTGGACTCAGTGATCTTAAAGATCTTTTCCAACCTAAAAATTCTATGATTAGAAGAGTTTTTTTTTTCAAATGAAGATAACCAGCCATACAATGGGAACTGGCTGCAAGGAAGCCATCAGCTGAGATTAATTTAAGAATATTTTAATTTATGACTTAAGGACTTTTGATGTAGATGGATTTGATTGTTCTTATCAGCTGGGAGAGTAACAAGTGACCTTTAAAGGTTCAAGTGTGCAATTAAAGCCCAGACCTCTTTGGTTGAGTTTCCAGCCCTCTTATATTCAGTCTCAAGACTATGAAAGTACAAAATGAGAGTGAGAAGTCACAGCATGCTATGAAACTGAGAAAAGACTGAGAAATCAGGAGTGATCTGGAGGGGACACCTGAGCCATGCTGATTGGTACATCCACAGTGTCTAGCTCTGTCACTGTGCCTCCAGACAGAGCACAGCTGCCTCTCCAAGGCTCCTCACACAGCTCCATCCTTCCCTACCACACCTACTGGTGGTGGACACACAGAGAAGACACGTGCTCAAAGAGATTGTCTTGCCAAAGCCTTCGTGAGCAGCTTGTTCCAGCTTCAGAAACATTTCTCTCTTCCAGATGTCATTACTTACCCAGGTTTACATCAACACTTTATTGAATACACTTGCCCATACTGTGACAAACCTACCTGCCATGGCAGCAGAGCTCAGGTTCCTTTTCAACATGTCATAGACTGGGCTGTGGGGAAGAAGGAGATAGTTGAGGTCACTCACAGAACCTTCCAGGACCTGAAGGGGTCTATGTAAAGGCAGGGGAAGGTCTGTTCAAAAGGGTTTGTAAAGACAGGACAAGGAGTGATGGTTTTAATCTGGGAAAGGAGAGATTGAGGCTGGAGATTAGAAAAAAGTTCTTGAATCTGAGGGTGATAGATGAGTGGAAGGGGCTGCCCAGAGAGGGGGTGGAGGCCCCCTCCCTGGAGTCCTTCAAGGTCAGGCTGGCTGGGGCTCTGAGCAGCCTGCCCTAGGTAGAGATGTACCTGCGGGTGTAGGGAGGTTGGACCAGGTGACCTCTGGAGGGCCCTTCCAGCCTCAAACATTCTATGATTCTAACCAAAGAGCAAACCTGAGACAGAAATCCTCAATTATCATCCAGACAGACACTGGGAAATGCAGTGGGAGGGGTTTTGTGACACTTTTATTTGCATGCTCCAGAGAAGTCTGGCTCTGAACTTCACTGAAGGATGATTTTTCGCTTCAGATCAAGGGCAGGAGAAGATGCAGAAATAAAAGGGAGAAGAGATGTCACCTCAAGCAGCTCACTGCTGGGACCCCTCAGAACAAAGGAGCTCAACTCCAACTTGTCAAGAGCATCACCAGTGAGCCACTGAGAAGGGCACTTGCTATTCAGGAAGGTTAATGCCACAATGAGCAGAAACAGTGACATCAAGAACCTCCTGCCTCAGCAACCTCTACGTGTGTTAAAGGTGACTTTTTCCTACCTTGGATCTTTCACAGAGAAGCTCTCCAGCCCCAGCAGTTCTCCCAGCTGATCTCCTCCACAATAGACCATGTGCTGCTGCCTTTTGTCATATAGCTGCCTCACCATGATATACTGGCCCAGGTAATGCATCACCTGTGGATACACAACACACCATGAAACAAACCACCAGAGACCCTGGAAATTTGCTTTAATTCACAATATCTCCTGCTATCCTATAGTGAATCAAACAGTAGCTGCTTTATACATCTGCAATTCCTCAGTGCCTCCCAACCAAGGCTTTTCCTACTGCTGTGAGGTAACTATTAACCCTTGACAAGAAGGAAAAATCAGTCAAAGGTGGATAAATATCAGTCATCCTGCAACCCCACAGGAAAATCAAGCACAGCACAGGTGATAATGGTTTTAGCTGGGCAGCCTCCCTGCTGGAAAGATCATAGAATAGAAAAGATCTTAAAAGATCTCTTCCAACCTAAACAATTCTCTGATTAGGAGGGGTTTTTTTTTTCAAATGAAGTTTACAAGTTAAAGGAGACTCGATGACCTTAAAGATCTTTTCCAACCTAAATAATTCTATGATTAGGAGGGTTGTTTTTTTTCCAAATGAAGATTACAAGAGGAGGAAATGGGTGAGGGGTAGGTAGAAGGTAGCCCCAGTTAAAAGAAGAAGCTGTTACTGAAGGATGACCACATTTACAGCACTGTCCCTCAGGACAGTTTGTGAGGTGCAAATATAAGTGGATTAATATCACAAAGGATGGAGAGGAAACATCCTCTGAGAGCTAGGGGACACTGCCAGCTACAGAGAGGAATCCAGAGTGCAAGGGAAGAAAGCAAAGAGAGGAAAATAAGCACAATATAGGCAGGTTCCACCCAACCTCACCCACCACAGTGACCTCCTGGATGACTCTGTCACCACAAAATTGCTAACAAGTCACCAAGAAGATGCCAACAGTCCTCACTCACTGCAAAACAACCTGACTTTAAATGTTAATCTATACATGTAACTCGTGTTTAATACTCAGCTCTCCCCATTCAAACCATCCAATTTGCTTTGGCAAAACTTTTTTTAGGAGCTAAATAAGTTATTTAAATGCGAAAGTGTTTAAAATAAGTCACAGGGCTCTGCAGGAAGACTTGACATATTCATAATGGAAAAAAACCACCAATTTAATTCTTTGCAGGCAGGACACTCCTGTAAATCACAGCCAGTGTCATTTTTTTAATCTCGTACACATATTGCATTTTAATCTTGAAATAAATGAACTCACGGGGTCTTTCAGGTTTAGCTGACAAGTCATTTCAAAGGGGAGTTAAAAGAAAAATATCAATCAAATCACAACAGCCCGAGGGGTGAGGGAGAGTTAAAATAGGCTTCAAAGTACAGAAAAATAAGCAGGCAGAGCCCTCCCTTCCTCCCCCAGCTCCCAACAACCAGGTTCAGTGCCCAGAAGCTGAGCTCACCTCCTTCAGTGTGAAGGTTTCTCCTTGGGCACCTGCAGCCTGAAGGATCTTCAGCAGTGGCAGTTTGGGGCGCACCTGGAACACAGAGCAGAGGGATGGGTTTGTTTGGATGACATGAAGCAGTGTCCTGCTGAGAGAAAGCTCATCACCTGGGCAGGTAAGGAACTATTTCTGACCCAAAAAGGTNCTGGGCAGCAACTAACCCAAGGTACTGAATCATACACTTAGGAGCAATGATGGTGCACCCAGACTGAGCAGCAGGCCTGGATTTTCCCCATTAGTGCAGGGAACAAATGGGACCCACTCTGTAGAGACCTCAGGGAGTAAGTTTATTAGAATTCATGAATAGACCTGTAATAACAAGACTACATTAAACACAAGGTGGGGTTAATTAACACCAAGGATCAGAGCCTGGATTTTCTGTGGGTCTGTGGATCACAGAATTGTCAGGGTTGGAAGGGACCTTAAAGATCATCCAGTTCCAACCCCCCACCATGGCAGGGACACCTCCCACTCCATCAGTTGCTCACAGCCCCAGCCAGCCTGGCCTTCCAAATGTCCAGGGATGGGGCTTCCAGCACCTCTCTGGCCAACCTGGGCCAGTGTCTCCCCACCCTCCTGGGCAAGAACTTCTTCCTAACATCTCCTCTCAATCTCCCCACCTCTAGTTTTGAGCCATTCCCCCCAGTCCTACTAAAAAGTCCCTCCCCAGCTTTCTTGTAGCCCCCTTAAGATACTGAAAGGCCACAATAAGGTCCCCTCAGAGCCTTCTCTTCTCCCATGGCAGGGGGGTTGGAACTAGATGATCTTCAAGGTCCCTTCCAATCCTGACAATTCTATGATTCTATGAGATCTCAGTCATCACCCAGAATCTTTATTATACCAACTATAAAGCATCTAAAGAAGGATGCAACTGCTCCACAACCCCTTCAGGTTTCACCCCCACACCCAAGCAGCTCTGAGGAGCTGAGCCAGATGCTGCTATATAAAACAGAGCAAGTTTTAAATAGCTGCTCCCCCCCACACTGCTACTCCAGGAGAAGGTTGACAATTCCTAGGAGGGTGTCACCACACAATGTGATGCCTCAGAATGTCAGGAAGCCCTCACAGCTCCCTGAATGCTGCACCAATCTGTACTAAGGCAGGTTATTCCACACTGAACCTCTCCCCCTGCTCTCCTTGGCTGTCAGGTGCTCATCCAGCAGGGTATTTCAATGTGGCAGAGGACAGAAAGCCCCCTCCTCAGCACATGGTGGTCAGTGCTACCCCCTCCCCACTCTGACAAGGTTTATCCTCTCACCACACCTCATCTGTGCTCCAGGAAATGTTTTCACCTGCCACTGTTAGGTGGGCTCACACCCACCCCTCCTTTCTGCCTATATAAAGGAAATTAAACCCTCCCCTTCCTCTCCCCAGCAGCAGAGCTCTGCAGCATCTCCTCAGGAGCTGTGGCACCATCTTCCTGCACAAGGTAAGGAGAGAAGGTTCTGGGTGTTTGTCATGGGTGTCATGTGTCACTCAGCTCTTAGTATCTTGGCAAGGGGTTTGTCCCACTTTTTTTTCTAGTAATGTAAAAAATTCTTGTCTGTGAATGTGTCTGGCCCTGCCTGTTTTCTCAGTATTATGTATTTTATTTATTGTGTATTATTATTATGTATCTTCAAGCTCAGGCAGCTCAGCTCGTGTCCAGCCCCAAGTCTCTTTCTCAGCTTTTTTTGCTAGAAAAAAGCTCAGCACAACTCCAAGTAAGTGCTTGGATCAGCACATGATTTTAATAAGATGATATTATGTGTTTGCACTCATTCATTTCCCTAATGACCACTCTCAGATGGGCTTTGAAGGAACTTCTTCCCCATCTCTTTCTGATTAAAGAAGCAACCTAGTTAGCTTGATCATTTTAAAATGGGCCCTTAGCTGCTAGAGCACAGCCAAAATGGAAGTGTTTATTCCACACTGCTGAGGACACAGAGTGTTGACAATCAATATTTTGCTACTAATATCAGAGCCCATTTACTTATTTTTCCTCATGCAGAGCGAATGGAATAAATAAGCACATGCATCAATTCTACCCAGGACTTGGCTCTGTTTCAAAGCTGCTAAATTAAGCCTCAAATGGGAGGCTTTCAACTTCCCATCAGTTTATTTCCACTCCTGTCACAGCCCCTCATATTGTGGAGATGCTTTTTACATTTAATGGGCTCTGGAAGGTTGGATGCTTGGTCTTGCAGAAAGTATTCTGATTTTTAGACCAGATTTCTAGTGTTATTGGTTGCAAATTCCTCTTCTCTGGTGTCCAGCCATGCTCAAACCACCCACCTGCTGCACTGGCCTTGGCTCAGCTACCTTTTGTTCCAGGGATACTCTAGGAACAGTTGATAACAGGAGTACCTAATGTCCAATACTTACCCAAGCTGACTCTAAAAGAGGCCCAAGGACACACAACTGAGCAGACAAAGTTCAGCACACAAGGTTACAAAGCTCTGCTACAACTGCCACAAAAACCTGGCACTAGGAGGAATTTTTATGTGGAATACTTCAAGTACAAGCCCAGCATAAAAGTATGCCCTACACAATTTCTTGTATGGCCAGATTAAACTGCTTTGCCTTCTCCTCCCCCTTTAAAATGTTCATAAATCATTGATCTGAGAGTGAAAGCCAAGAGAGCTCCTCAGGATAAAAGCCCTACTCCATTAGGCTAAATTCTTATTTAAATGTCCTCAGGAGAGCTTTGATTTGATGGGAGAAATCAGTTTTAGTGAGGAGAAAGCAGCAGAGACATGTAGGGGGAGAGAATTACCTGGTTAACTTGTCCAAGGGTGATTCTGCAGGTGCTCTCAGCTGCTGGATGCTGGGCAGAGCTGGAGGATGTCATTGTGGCAGTGATCAGCTGGTCACAGCACAGACCTAGAATTGAGAAGATGAAGCTGAGAAACCTGGTCTTGGGTTTAACCACTTCCACCTCCTAGAAGCTTCAGGAAGCCAGGGTTTAAAATTAGTGCATATCTTAGAACAACTGCTGTCTAATGTTCATCTCCCTGAGCCCCTCACCACAACCCAAACCCATCTGCTCCATCCTACCCCAGTGCCTGGTGAACTGCCATGGGAGAGCAACTGGGACAGAGCTGCTGGAGCAAAACTAGAGGTGGGGAGATTGAGATGAGAGGTTAGGAAGAAGTTCTTGCCCAGGAGGGTGGGGAGACACTGGCCCAGGTTGGCCAGAGAGGTGCTGGAAGCCCCATCCCTGGACATTTGGAAGGCCAGGCTGGCTGGGGCTGTGAGCAACTGATGGAGTGGGAGGTGTCCCTGCCCATGGCAGGGGGGTTGGGACTGGATGAGCTTTAGGGTCCCTTCCAACCCTGACAATTCTATGATTCTATGATCTAAGGATTCTTTGACTCTGCCCATCTCTGAGGGGCACATGAGGAGGAATTTGGAGACCTGCCAGTCTCCATCAGGCCATTAGCAAACTGTTAACAGGCTGAAATCCTTGAGTCAGAGGTGGGGAAACAGAAGCTGAGTCACAATGAACCACAAAGGAAACCTCCACAAGTCAACGACCCCTTGATTGCCCCAAAGGGCAGCGCTGATGGCAACGATTAACACATTCCTCAGCTGCCTCCCTCCAGCTGAAAACCTCCATCCCAAAAAGCTGCTGCCTCCATCCCCAAAGCCTAAATGACTGGATTTCAGAGCATTGCTGGGGGAGCAGGTGAAATGAAGCTTTTCCTGGCAAGGGACAAAAGGGGAAGTCCTGCAGCTATTTGAATTGGTCAGACCCTATCAGTTTCTGCAGCCACGCAGGGAGCTCAGCTTCGTATGCAGAATGAGCTCTAATGACTCATGATCACAGCACAATCCAGCTCAACCTACCCCTACAACAGGCTTTTATTTAAAGGAGGATGTAAATGAATTAACCACTGAAAAAGCAGCAACTTGAACAAGGCACTTAAGCCTTGAACTTAGTCTCAGCACTAAAGCTCAGCCCAGTATCATTTAAAATTGTGGTGACACTGGGAACTGGTTAGAGTAAAATATCAATTTCGATGTGGATCTGGCTGCAGTTGATACTGAAACCAGCCCTGCAACTGCCATGTGGGTAATTCTGGAGGCTAGAGCATGAGAGGGACTAAAAAGAGCAAAAAGCAGCTCCTGAATTTGCCTGCAGAGCTGCAAAGTTTTTACTGTGTGGAGTCTGGAAATAGTGTCGACTTTTAACCCCTTGCAGGAGTTTAGAGTGAAAAATGTGAAGCCAAAAGCATTCAAAGCACTACCTAAATTATTTCAGAGAATTTTCCAGATATAGCAAATGAATTTGCTATTACTACAGCAGTTACAAAGAATGTGTGCTGGTATTAGTTGTTTAAAGGTGAATACCAGCAAAATATGCCCTAGGAATGTAATCAAACAATTTATCTGTAGACAAAACAGGCTGAACACCCACCCACCTCTCTGCAGGCACTGCAGAAACCTCAGTAAAGACAAAAATCTGAGTTTTAGCACCAATTTGAGCTACTCACCACTGGTAGCCACCCAAGCCCTATCCCTCCCCTGCCCCAGCTAGTAAAAAAGACCCATCATGACTTTGTCAGAGGCTGCTGCTAGTTCTTAGAGCATTACATTTCCCTGAAGTAAGGCACTATCAGGACTAAAATCATTCCTGAAGATCAAATATACCCCTAAATATCTAGGAAAGCTGAATTAACAGCACATCAAATGATCCAGTTTGATAAATAACATTGATAATGAGCAGATCAAGCAGCAACCTCAAAATGAAGTGACTTAGAACAGCTAAAACAACCTCTCTCTTATCAGTATCAATGTTTCTACTCGAAGCCAAGCACATCACAACCCACAAAACACCCACGGGCTCCTCCAGAAGCTGAGCTGTGCTTTGTAGTAGCTTCAAACTCACCGACCTTGACCTTCTCTGCTCTCAGGAGCACCACCGGGATGGACCAGCGTGTCCCTTTGCTCCTGCCAAGAGGAATCTGCAGCTCCCAGTGAACTCCAGCAGCCCGGGGGTGTCCAGTGAAGCCTCCCCAGTAGCTCTGCCCAGTCCTGCTGATGATGCTCTGGGCTCTGAGTCGCTCTTTCAAAAATTGCTCCTGCCTCCAAGCCGGCTACTCAGAGGGAGCCACTGAGATATCAGCTCCTGATAAGAGCTGGAGTGAGCACCACATGGACTTCTCTCCACCCTGCATTCCTGGAAGGGCCACCCAGACACCCCTGGGTTAACACCCAGCTAAAAAGCACTTTAACTCCTTCCCTACTGGTTTCATCAGTGAAAGGCAAACAAGTTAGGGCCTTGCCTCCAGACTTTACAGATAAATTGTGCTTTTACTAAGCTTGATTCTAAGCAACACCAACTCCTTTCATCAGAAACTAATCTCAGGATTACTGAACAGTCTACACAAGCTCTACAACATGCCCAGGCTGCAGCTACCCACAAGATTTATGGAGGCAGCCACCAGTCCTCATCCTGCCAAGACAAAACCTCACCACCCTCCATGCACAGGCTGGCCAGGAACAAACGGTGGAAATTCCTGGAGAACCAAGAGGCTCCTTGCTCAGTAAACCCTATTTAACCTTCCCCTGCAACTCCATTTTCTGCTGAATATTTTACCTCCTGACCCTGGAAGTCTCTAAACTAACTTGTAGCCAAGTGAACAAAGCACCAGTGAACTTACTGCTGGTCCCCTCGGTAGCTTTGGAGCTGTGCATGTGAGAAAACGACACTGGACCTGAGTAATGACTGGGAGGAAGCCATGAATCAGAGAGGAGTCATGAACTAACCATTTTTTCCTCTTGAGCACTTTATATGGTCACACATGCTACAGGAACAAGTCATCTGCCCATTTTGTGAAGGGAAGTTCCTTCTCTTAAGAGATCAAAACCCCTCCAGACCACAGCTTTTGATGCTCACAGAGGAAAGGCTTGAGACAGAAGATCTCACCAGGCTCAGAAGAGAGCACAAGTAGAGGGTGTGTGACTTCTCTTGACAGCAGTGTCTGAAAAGATGAAGCTAAACCTAAATTCAAGTTTAGTTTTTGTTTTAAAGTCTCCTTTCAAGTTAGTTTCTACCTTCTGTGCAGTGTGAAACCTTCACCAGCAGGTTAAAGTCTGATATTTCAGCCCTACCCTCTGGCAGCATCACCCTTTTTCATGCTTGCATACAAAGCAAAATTTCTACTTAAAACCACCTTGTCTCATCTACAGTATCTTGTAGAGAACAGCCCTGGAGGGGAGGCTTTAAATGTGTACTGATCTGATAATTAAGTCAGAGCTAACGAGGTTTGTCCCTATCAGTGGGAGTTCCTGGGAGTTTTCTTGTCACCATCACCCCTCCTGGCTGCACCCTGAGCTCCAGCAACGCTGGCACGTTGCTTCCACCTTTCCCTGAGCCATGGGTTTCACCTGATTGCATCACTTGTGTTCCAACAAGCTCATACATGCCCTTGGAGAGCTGCACCATGCTGGCCAAGGAGCCATCAAAGCTGCCCTTCATAGAATGTTTGAGGCTGGAAGGGACCTCTAGAGCTCATCTGGTCCAACCTCCCTACACCAGCAGGGACATCTCTACCTAGGGCAGGCTGCTCAGAGCCCCATCCAGCCTCACCTTGAAGGACTCAGGGATGGGGCCTCCCCCCCCTCTCTGGGCAGCCCATTCCACTCATCTATCACCCTCAGATTAAAAAACTTTTTTCTAATTTTCAGCCTAAATCTCCCCTTTCCTACCTTAAAACCATCCCTCCTTGTCCTGTCATTACAAACCCTTTGGAACAGACCTTCCCCTGCCTTCCTGGAGCCCCTGCAGGTCCTGGAAGGTCACTCTAAGGTCCCCCTGGAGCTTTCTCTTCTCCAGCTGAACAGCCCCAACTCTCCTAGTGTGTCTTCATAGGAGAGATGCTGCTTCCACTGCTGCCTTATTTCACTCAGTGAGACCCTGTAAGTTTTGGCTGCTTATTTGGGGGCTTCCACCTGGGAAGTGGCAGCAGCAGGAGAGGAAACTGGGCTGTGAATGACATGATTTAACACAAGTCAAGCTTTCTAGGCTGCTTGACTCCCCTTCTTGCTGTCCTGTGCCCAGTTAAGTGCTCTAATTCGTTGCTTTGATATTGACTTGGCATTCGATCAGGAAAAAAAATATCCTCTGCTAGGAAAAGCATCCAGGGAAAAGCCCAACTTCACCACAGAGAAGCCCTTTAATGCATTATTCATGGTAACAAAAGGCAAGGCTACTATTTTTAATGATTAGCTGAAATGCTGATTTTACAACAGCTCCTTTTTGGCAGCTGCTCTGGAGTAAAATCCAGATCTTCTAATAATAAAAAAAAAAGCTTTAATTCTGAATTTCACCTGACACGAGTTTTGTTGCTGACATGATTCCCCTGCCACAAAATGTGGCTCCCCAAAAGGCCCTGCCAATAATGCACCAAAATCAGCCAACCTTCCACAACTGTCAGTAGTTAACAAATCCCAGTGTTATGCAACACTTTCTATTTCAAAACACGGCGAAGTAGGAGGGAAAACAAAACCAATTGCCCCATTTAAAAAAGGCACACTGGCAAATTGCTCTGCAAATCCCCCTTAATCTGCTGACTCTGTTTGTTGTGGGTGATGCTGGAAAACAATGGAAATACTCTTGTTCCCATTTACCTCTATTTTAACAGATGAATCTGGGCTTTTCTGGGGCAGCTTTTCCCAACAGCAGCTACTTCCTTGAGGGAATGTCAAAAATATCACTATTTTAACACATTCAGCCATTGACCAAGAAAGAGATGATGAAAATAAGCTGCTTCACCAGGTTTATTCAGCATACCCTGATATCCTGTCCCTGGATTTCTTTCTCTTTAATATTGAGCCATAAACTTGAGTCAAACTGAAGCCAATAATCACCTATTTTTTGCAGCAGAGAGAAATGAGAAGATGTCCTTATTTTAATCACATCTCCAGCAGGACTAGCTGCACAATATTTCACTTAGAGTCTGCACCTTGATAAACATCCAGGGGCTTTTGTTTTACCAAGAGACCTGCTAAATAAACAGGCAATTCACTCAAAAGTCCTATTTCATGTCTGTTTGCCACACAAAGTCCCCAGCACCTTCTGAAGAAGCAGGTGCTTGGGATATGAATTTTAACTGTTTTTGATCAACACGTTTCCGTTGGGATATGAATTTTAATCCCTTTCCCTCAGCACTTTTCCCTGAGGATATGAATTTTAACCCCTTTTTCTCAGCACATGTCCCTTAGATACAAATTTTGACCCTTTTCCATCCTGTTTCCCATGAAGACTCTCAACAATAGGTATGATGCAGGGCACTGCTTGACACCTGACCTACCTGGCACCTAAGCTGACAACACAGCAACCAGGAGCTGATGGAAAGCATTAAATGAACAGATTCCAGAGCAGAAACAAGTCCAAGTTCTCAGCATCATGCTCATTTTTCAGCCACCCTTTTTATCTCACCTGTTCTATCTTCTCTAAAAGTTCACAATTTGCATTTATTACACTCTGCTTCTGTCAGATTTAAGACTTGAATAGTTGTAGGTTTATCTCAGCTCTTTTGAGCCCTAAATTCTGTGCTGCCCCAGACAGGCTGTGTCAGAACCGATGAGGGATCACCTCTGAAAGCCCATTTGTTTCATAAGCATGAAATGGGACACATCTCATCTTGGAGTTATTGATTTTTCCCTGAAAATATTTCCTTGCTGTTAATGTCACTCTTAGCAGAGCAGCTCCTTCCAATCATTATAGTGCCCAGCCTCTGGTTTGGTTCTGCCTTGGAAAAGTACAACAGCATTTAAGGGTCAAATCATGGGGTCAAATCATGGCAACAAACAGTCCCACCCAGCTCTTAGTCAGGTCATTATCACACTTCTCTGGAACTTTTGCTCTACTGCTGCCAAAGTTATCAATGCTGCAGATAACCAGTAGCTCTGTGGAAGATTAGCAAGCTCTGGAAAAGATGCACTAATGCACAAACACTTGTCACATCTCTGTTTACTGCTGGGGCAGAGGTGTAAGCACCAGTTAACTGCAAACCACAAGCTGTCAAGACAACAGTGAGTGCTCTTTAAAAGTGTTCAGCAGGAAATATAATGAGAATAATGCTTTAAAGCCTGTTTCTGAATGTCAGGGGAGCTTCATGAGGACAGAGCTCCAAGCACAAGGTGCCCAGCACTGTGGGATGATGCTATTGAAACAGAATTGTCTTCATTCCAACGGGGAGGTTTGGATCATGGTTTTAACACTTGATTTATTGCGCTTTTTTCTACCCATGAAGATAAATTCAAGCAGAAATGCTTTCAAGGTAAGCCCGTTCCTCTGTGTAAACGCACAACCCCTCTCTGCCAGCAGCCAAGGGGTGAGGACCCCGCTCCCCAGGCCCCTTCCTACCGGAACCGTTTCCCCGGGATGGGGATAAAGGCGGGGGGGTTGTCAGCTTCTTGACGCCCCCTTGCACCCCCGCATTCCCCCCGCACCTCGCTCTTGGCTCCTCAGCCGCCTTCCCCCGGCCTGGCCCCCGCC
>VYZX01027597.1:6426-21501 GCA_013401335.1 Brachypteracias leptosomus | reverse complement strand
TAATAATAATTAAAAAAAAATTATCATCATGCCAGGGAAGAAAATGAGATTGTGCCACCTTTGTGTTCAGTGCTGTGTCCACATTCTGCTATTCCCTCATCTCCCCTAACAAGAAAGACTAAGATGCCAAAGCCATATAACAAGCACAATATTGGCATATTAAAGCAGCTAGTGAGGATTCTGGAAATTTTATGGCTATAGATTCTCTTTGCTTTATTCATACTCAACTTCCTCTGGTATTAGTTAAAGCTGCATAAAATGACAGAGTCAAATCTGCCTTAAAATGGACACTTTCTTCCTTCTAAGTGACAGATATTGTGATCAGGAAGCTAAGTGACTCACATTGAGGGGACTCAGAGACATGCAGACAATGTTTCAGGTAATGGTAAAAAGCATTTCTACATGTCCTGCTGTTTAGGGGTCAGGAGCTAGTCCTGAAGTTCATAGAATCATAGAATGTATTACTTGATCTGTCTTGATATTTTTGTCCTGTCACTTTTATCTCTCCTTTGAAGGCTGTGAATTGTAGAGCCTCCCTTTCCTTCCCATCCCCCACGAGAAAAATACCTGGATTCAGGTTTCACTGGACACCAGCACCAGTGGTACTGTGTTTCACTACAGGGAACTAATTCTATTTAGCAATAGATGACCTCTGTTTCATTTCCCTCTCACTTCTACTGTCCTACCACCTCTGTAGAGTGGAAAACCCTAGGTTTGTAGAGATGACAAATAGAAATACCAACCTGTCATAGCTAGAATAGGTGCTTTTTCTCTTTTTTTCAGCTGAAGCTATATTTATCTACAACTTCTGTGTGTCTTACAGACCCAGCAAATCAGACACTTTAAATGCATATAGGACCTTCAATTTGTATGTCAAACTTCAGAAATGCCACAAAACACGTACACTTTAGCTGCCTTGCATATACTTTTGAGAAACTCCAGAAAAATTATACATAGGAATTGCTGCAGTTTGACCCAACAAATCTGAAATGCTTGGGAAACACTGAATCACAGAATTGCCTAGATTGGAAAAGACCTTTAAGATCATCAAGTCCAACCATAACCTAACACTAACAACTCCTCGACTAAACCATATGCCTAAACACTACATCTGCATGTCTTTTAATACTTCCAGAGATGGGACTCCACCACTGCCCTGGGCAATCTGTTCCAAGGCCTGATAACCCTTTCAGTAAAGAAATTCTTCCTAATATCCAACCTAAATTTCCTTTGGTGCAACTTGTGGCCGTTTTACTTGGTTGAACAGACTGACTTCCACCTCTCTACAACCTCCTTTAAGGTAGCTGTAGAGTGCAATAAGGTCTCCTCTGAGCCTTCTTTTCTCCAGGCTAAACAGTTCTCTCAACCACTCCTCATAAGACATGTCCTCTAGACCCTTCACCAGCTTTGTTGCCCTTCTTTGGACATGCTCTAGTGCCTCAATGTCCTTCTTTGGGTGAGGGACCCAAAACTGAACACAGTACTTGAGGTGTGGCCTCACCAGCACCAAGTACAGGAGTAAAATCACTTTCCTGGTCCTGCTGGCCACACTATTCCTGATACAGGTCAGGATGTCATTGGCCTTCTCGGCCACCTGGGCACACTGCTGGCTCATATTCACGGAATCACAGAATCACGGAATGTCAGGGATTGGAAGGGACCTTGAAAGATCATCTAGTCCAATCCCCCTGCTGGAGCAGGATCACCTAGACCANGAACCCCCAGGTCCCTCTCTCCTTCAGTCAGCTGTCAATCAACAATAACAATTGCTATCCCTTCAGGTTGGATGGAAAATTTCTTCTCGAGGTTTCCTTGTTCTGTGCACTTTCTTGGTGTCCACCAGAAGATGCTCTCTGGTGATGTTCATCTGCTTCTTCAGTTTATAATATCCCAATGACCATATGGGTTTGACATTCAGAACCATGTGTCTGGAAAGTCAAAGCATTCACTAACTTCATTTCTCTTGTTACATTGTGTTTGCACTTCCTTCAGTATAGGACTCTGTTTTTTAAGGAGAAGTGAGAACTCTTCATGACTCCTACCTTGCTTTATGTGCAAGCCTCTACATAAGCCTGCATAATTTTGTTTTCTTAAAAAATCAATATAAAAAAAAAAAGAAAGAACTTTGTTCATTTTAACTGTAAAACATTTATTCTGTCATGGAATAGTTAATATTTTATCCCAACCTTATGCAGAACTGAAGTAATGGAAAAAATGCTTGAAGGGGTTTTTTTCCTCCCAGCAAATCTTGGCTTTAGAAGAATAATTACTCAATTCAATAAAAAAAGTTTACTAAATTGAATAAGTCTTCCCCAGATATTTTTTCCTTCTCATGATTATTTTTTAACTAGTCTAGATAATGATATTATTAGCTAATTAGTGATAAATGTCAGTAATTTTATTTTACTGAGACCATTTGAAGTCATGTGTATATTTATGCAAAATGCAGATTGACTGAAACTTAAGGAAGAATGAAATTTACTTCTGCCCCAGAGGCCCTGCACTGAGACAATGCAGCATGTAGGCTCAGCATAGAATCATAGAAACATAGAATGGTTTGGATTGGAAAGGACCTTCCAAGGTCATCTAGCCCAACCCATCTGCAGTCAGTGGGGACATCTCTAACTAGGTCAGTTTGCTCAGAGCCCCATTGAGCCTAGCCTTGAATGTCTCCAGGGATGGGGCCTCCACCACCTCTCTGGGCAACCTGTTCCAGTATTCCACCACCCTCATAGTAAGGATAGTAAGGAACTTCTTCCTAAGGTCTAATATACATCTACCATTTTCTAGTTTAAAACAATGCTCCTTGTCCTATTGATACAGTCCCTCCTCTGCTTTCTTGTAGGCCCCATAACCACAGGCTGAATGGAACTAACACCCATGAGTGGCCTCCCAAGGGAGAGTTGAACTTTCCCCCATTTAGGACTATATTATGATAGTTCTTGGCACATGGAGGACAACTTTAGAAGAACTTTCATCTCAGTTTCCTCTGGTCTAGTGGTCAAGGGTTATTTGAAGCAAGGGGTCTGAGCACTGAGTCAGGTACTGCCAGTCTTGGATGCTTCAAATGGACAAGGCGGTGAGGCCATGACTCCTCTTCATTTGCCACTGGAGCTGGCCAGGTATAGCAGAAGGGCATGCTTAAACTAATGGCAAGTTCCTCCTGTCAAATACAGGGGGGTGTGTGTGTTCCCAAAGTCTATGTCTTAAGAAGTGCCTGCCAAACTCCTTTCCTAGCAAACCAAAAGATTGTTTTTCCTTGAATAAGTATTTTAGTTTTGTGTCTTAGGTACTCATGAAATGAAAACAGCAGTGGAAAAATACTGTCTTCTCCAGCACCAGTGTACAGCACTCAGGAACACAGAAAGCAGCAGGGTCAGAGGCCTCCACAGTTTAGTGGTGTAGAGTTTGCTCTTTGACAATGGCACTATCCATACAGACATGCAATAACCATCCAGCTCTTCCTTCCCTGCTTCACGCTCAGATGCACTCTCTCAGCAAGTACCATCAGGAGAAATCCATCATTCAGAATACTTGAGTAACTATTTATAACAGTTTTCTACTCTCTGTCTTCTCAGGTTCTTGTTTTTGTTATTCCTACTGCATTAGCAGGAAATCTGTGCATATGCCAGCTTGAAAGACTGAGAAGAGACCTATCATGGAT
Source organism: Brachypteracias leptosomus (assembly GCA_013401335.1). Classification (NCBI taxonomy): domain Eukaryota; kingdom Metazoa; phylum Chordata; class Aves; order Coraciiformes; family Brachypteraciidae; genus Brachypteracias; species Brachypteracias leptosomus. Next base: position 17,837 of record VYZX01027597.1, on the reverse strand, counting down.
GGCTCGAGAGAGCCATATGCAACTTGAGAGCAACTGTCTCCCACCTTCAGCCCAAAGGGAGAAAACAGGGAATATATTAACCGTCAGCAACCTTTAACTAAAGGGCTCTGCATTTCTAATCAGAGTAGCCTGTAACAAATTGAGGAGTGTGTCCGTCTGTGTATAATGCCTGTATTTTTTTGGTGCATAACTAGACTATAATAAAATAAAATATTTATAGGAAATAAATGAGAGGATATTTCCTGAGCAGCAATTTTTAAAGCTGTCACTAACTGTTGTAAATGCTTAGTGCTTCCTTCCAGAAATAAATCGAACCATATTAACCATGTATATCATGGTTTGAGTCATCAGCCTTTAAACCCAGATTTTCCAGAAGCTGAGAGAATAAACCAGGGAAACAACCACTGTATATTTGCCTGGTTGTTATTTTTTTTCCTTAAGTATTAGTCTTTGACCACTGTCATCAACAGAACATTAGGCTAGATAGACCTTTGATCTGACCCTGCAAGGCAGATCTTATCATTCTGAATTATTATTACCGACACTGATTTACAGTGCTCTTGCTTTTATTATTATAAGTGTTGTCCCCAGGCACTTTGCAAATGTACAGCCACACTTCTAGTGAATTTATGCTCTCCGTGGAAGTGTTGAGCAAACAGACAACATGAGTTAACATTTTCATCCTTTTGGTCATTTAATTGCTGTTGATAAAACTCAGAGGCCTGGCTACTGCCATGTAATGAACTATACTTTTATTTTCTACCTGAGATTCACGAGGAGAAGTGAAGGTGTAACAGGAACAGTGGAGAGTGATGTTGCTGAGGTTTCTGTGCAAGGCTCAGCTTCACTCTGCCTAGCTTTAGGTGCTTACCTGAGTCAAACAATTTAGACTACTCATTTGACCTTCTTCTATAAGCAGGTGAAGACAGGTCAGGAATTAACACGTTTCTCGGGCACAGTGGGACACACTTCTTTTTCTGACAGATAATAGGGCAATTTAGGATGATTGCACTCCTAATTTAGATGCCTCAGTTATTACTTAGTGGGATGAATGGGGGAGTCTTTAACAGAGCAGAGGTTGCTATATGAATTTGCAGAATGGAAACAGCTAACCCAGAAATATGATACTGGAGCAAAAATACAAAAACATAAGAATGAATCACACTTTTTGCTCTTTTTGAAGGAACAAAGCTAGCCTAATCTCTAATACAAAGGCAAAATGAGTAAGTCTTATAAAATTCAAGATTATTTTAGTTTATTCAATGAGTTGTTAGTTGTTTTTTTTATACCACAATTGTTAAATTATATTTTGTCGAAGTTTTAGAAGGTTCTTCTTAACCTTCTTAAGGTATAGAAATGAAAATAATGAAATTAAATATAGAACACTTGTTGGGTTTTGCTTTCATGACAAATAGGCACTGACAAATCCATGCCACATTACCATCCTTGATTGCTCTGATGGAACTCATTTTCATCTCCTGTTCCTCTAATTACATGAAAATTGCATACTTTTTATGCATGACACATTTTCTGCAGCTTTAGAAAAAGGTTGTGAAGGGGAAAAAAAAACATTTATCAGTTTCTTTCCCCCACTCATAAAGGCTATAAGTCATCTACCCAGCGATCAATCCAGTTTTAAGTGCCAGTTTTCTGTGCTATTGTTATAACCAGAAAATGAAGTATATGAAAAAATATGGGTTTAGGTGTGTTTTTTCCCCCTTATCTCTTAAAAATGGAGATTTAGAGTAGTCTTGTAACTGGCCTGTTATTCTCTTTCCAGCCCTACCTTCCCTAATTTCAGATTTCAAAGCATAGATGAATGATTCAACATCAGACTAAGTAGAAAAGACTAACTTTGAACAATAGTACCTCTTAAGCTATTCCCCTATTCTTCAGATTTTGTTGAAGATTTATTTTAATAGTCAGATGAGAGCAGTGAAAATCACCATCATTGCTGCAGAGGCATTAAAAAGTAAATGGACAGTGTTAATAAATTACAAATACAAAGATAAATAAGATGCCACATACCTGGTTTTTAGTTATTTGTTTGCTTTCATGATGGAAAATGGAAGGGTGGAGGGGAAATAAAAGTTAATGTTGTTAGTCTGTGTTTATCTGTAATGGGTTTGTAACAGGTGGGTGCATTTTTGTGGTCTTAGGGTAACAAGTCATCTAGGTTTTTTTTCTCCTGACAATAGCACTGATGGTGAAATGTGCTCAGTGTATAAAGACCTCTATCCAGACAGCCAACACAAGCTCCAGACACTTATAAGCCTCTCTGGAGGTTTGTTGAAAATCCTCATAGAACTTCAGCAGTGATCAGCCCCTGAGCTTTGAAGACAAATGTGTTTCAGGATGTTGCTCTTGTTTTGGGCTTTATTTCTAAATCACTCATTATTCATGCTAATTCTTGTAAGTCAGAAATTTGTATCAGCATGGAAAATTTATACAATTAAATTAAAATGTTCAAGTCCCTTTCTGAAACAGAAGCTAACTGGGACCTTTGATATCCAGAACATACTCCATTCAGTCATAGTTTAAAGCTGAAAATCTCACTAGAATAAATGGCATAAATGGGTATTAGGTCCTGGAATGTAAGGATTGAAGCTCCTGGTTTTCTTCCCCCAGATTGAATCAGTTCTTAAGTTGACTCCAGAAACAAAATCTTTCCAGAGTTAAGTAAAGCTGTGTGATCCACCATGATGTCAGCGCTGACACACAGTGAAAGCACATGGATTCATCCTGGCACTTTGATATGTCTAGTGACTGCCCTGCAACAGCACATAGAAAAGTCTCTTCTGTGCTGGGTAATGCTTCACTCAGGATACTCACTGTCCTTATTCAGGCTTCACATTCAAGAAAGTATAAGCCTTTTAAACTTCAGAAATGAAACTCAGTACTGTAGATTTTTTCAAGAGTTAAAGTGAAAAGGTGATCTTGATGAGCAGAGCACAGAGAAGAGCAGCATTCATAGCACAATAGCAAGTCAAAGAGTGAAGCTGGCAAGACACATCTTGAAGAAAGAGTGTCATGCCATGAGCTCATTGCAGTCTGATCTACATGCAGTTTATTCCCAACATAAAACATTCACAAATAAATAAAGTACCAATCTGTCCCTCTTAAATATCTGTTTGCATCACTGAGAGACTTCTTTTCCCTTTCCTCAGATTTGTTTATTACACCCACTGGTTACATCATCTATTAAATTAACCCCCAATCTAGTTCTTAAAAACCTGTGTAACCTTGAGTAAAGTTATCACAGATGATAAAGGCATCGCAGACAACTAATCCAACTTCACTTCAGTCCCTGCAATGCTTTTATCTTTGTAATTTGTTCTGGTGCTGGGGATGAATAAAAAAGGAGCTTTACTAATCACCTGAGAAAAGCTATGCTCATTGTATGTGTGCAAAACTGGGGACTAAATTTTGCATACTTTTCAGAAGAGGGACTGTCTCTAGCTAGGGATGAAATTTTCAGTGAACTTGATAGAATTATTGTACTCATTTTACCAGAGCCAAGATTTAATTCTGTGTTTTGTGGCTTGCATAATGTTTGGTTCGCTGGGGTCCCTACACACTGGTAAAATATTGTCAATTAATAATAACGAATTTGTTTCTTTTCTTTTTCTGAAGCTATGAAATGGAACCTTTAAATAATTAACCTCCACTCTGCTTTTTAGAAAAATATGTATTTTCTATGTGTTTTTAATAATGACTGTAAGAGAATTAGCTATAAATTAATACGTTTCAGAATGAAAGTAACAGTGAAGTTTATTTAGCCTTACAAAGAAAAAAACCCCATGCTTTTTATCTGTATTTTCTTATTATTAAAGACCTAGATATTGATACACAGATTTTCTAGGTATATAAGGAGAATTATTCAGATAGGGGTGCAAAATTTTCTTTGAGGTGTACTTTAATGAAGAAGTCCATATTGAAGTTGTTATTGGGTTTGCAGTCTTTCTTATACCAGGACATACGGATGACCATTAGACATTGACAAAAAAGCTCAACGATCCCAGAGTTTCATGAGCTAGATACAAATATATGCATGTTTGAAACTTGTGATACAGGACCCTCATACTTGCTGCTTTGTTGCAAGGCTAACTTTAGGCCACGTTGCAAAACCAATACCATGGTCACTTTGTTTTGTGATACAAAGGTTGGAAAATTTGGTAAATCTTAGTGGTTGGAGCATTTCGACCTTGTACATCCACCTATAATCAAGGCAACTGCTTCATACCCCTGGGGATGGAGTCAGAGAGACGAATTAGCTGGATATTCCATAACTATATTCATAATTCATGATAGTTTGTATAGGGGCCAATGAAAGACCTCAGGCGCATCAGGGGAGGGCAGAGTTAGCCTGGCAAGATAAATGGCTGCAGTGGAAAAGTACTGACTAGTACTGACCAAAGTCAACCATCCTACAGCCCTATAAATACAGATCCTAAAATGAGGCCCATTGGAGTTCTCCGGGATCTCAGCAAGGCTGAGTTTCAACATCTCCCTCCAAGCTAGGAAGTCTCTCAGGCCAGGCTCTGCTGTCTGGTAAAGCCAAAGAAGGGAGCCACTGTTTGCTTGTAATAAGCCAACTGAGGGAGTCATGAGTATTCACAGTCCTCAGGATCTTGCTGAAAGGTCTTGAGGATCCTGGGATACCCACATTTCCAACAGTCTCCAGAAGGGCAACATCTTGATATTTTGGGTTAACATCTACAGCTATATATATCTGAGTGTCTCTGTGTGTGATTTCCTTTAGCAATTTTTGTTTAGTCTTATGTGAATTGTTAAGCTTACTATAACCAACTATTGATTTTGATTGATTAATTATTGTTAGTTTATAGGTTAAGTATTGATAGTTTGTATCTAGTTAGTGCTATTAGTTTAGAAGATAACACAGAATCACAGAATCACAGAATGTCAGGGATTGGAAGGGACCTCAAAAGATCATCTAGTCCAATCCACCTGCCGGAGCAGGAACACCTAGATGAGGTTACACAGGAACATGTCCAGACGGGTTTTGAATGTCTCCAGAGAAGGAGACTCCACAACCTCCCTGGGCAGCCCATTCCAGTGTCCTGTTACCCTCACTGAGAAGAAGTTTCTTCTCATATTTAAGTGGAACCTCCTGTGTTCCAGTTTGTACCCGTTACCCCTTGTCTTATCATTGTTTGTCACCGAGAAGAGCCTGGCTCCATCTTCGTGACACTCCCCCTTTATATATTTATAAACATTAATGAGGTCTCCCCTTAGTCTCCTCTTCTGCAAGCTAAAGAGACCCAGCTCCCTCAGCCTTTCCTCATAAGGGAGATGCTCCACTCCCTTAATCATCTTTGTAGCCCNACATCCACCGCTCTGCCATCATCCATCCACCTCGTTATATCCTCATAAAAGGCTATGAGGTTGGTCAAGCACGACTTCCCCTTGGTGAAGCCATGTTGACTGCCCCTAATGACCCTCTTATCCTTGATATGCCTTGAGATGGCACCAAGGATAAGGTGTTCCATCACTTTCCCAGGGATGGAGGTGAGGCTGACCGGTCTATAGTTACCCGGGTCCTCCTTCTTGCCCTTTTTGAAGACTGGAGTGACATTTGCCTTCCTCCAGTCCTCAGGCACCTCTCCCGTTTCCCAAGACTTGGCAAAGATGATGGAGAGTGGTCCAGCAATGACCTCAGCCAGCTCCCTCAGCACCCGTGGGTGCATCCTATCTGGACCCATGGATTTATGGATGTCCAGATTGCTTAATTGCTCCCTAACCCAGTCCTCATCAACCGAGGCAAACTTCTCCCTTGTCCTGGCTTCCTCTGGGGCCTCAGGGGCACGGGGCTCCTCAGGACAGGATCACATCAGGGTTGATGTACTCAAGTTGCTATTATCATGTATCATGAAAACACAGTGTTGCACTAAGCACTACACTAAAATCCCTATATCCCAATATCCTAAAAGATTCTTAGACATAAACCACCAATGACATCTTTGGACTAGAGGTAGATCTGACGTTATTCCCTGAAGGAGTTTGGGGAGAAAAGGAGTCTATTTCAAACCTTGTGACCATCTAGGAGGGCCATCTTTAGTCTCTTGTCCACCTCCAATCCCCATGACAGTCAGTTTAGCCCAATTTCAAATAATTTCACTGTGGCCAAACATTGATTTACATATACACTGAAATCACATCACATAGATAATTACAAACATTGTATTCCTATTATTTTATTTAATCAATTTGCCTTAGAGCAAGTAATGCAGTGACCCTGCCATCAAATTGAACTTTGATATACCTTATCAAATTACTGAGCATTGTTAATAAATTGTATTTCTGCTTTTATCTGAGTGAGGTGCATTCCATTTTGCAGCAAACAGAATTCTATAGCAACTGATTTAAGTGAAAACACTCATCCGCAACAAAACTTCATGTCCCCAAAATGCCTGATACAAGAGTTTCTCCTTATTAATCTCTGGAAACAATAGATTAAAAAGTTTTTCAATGATAGCAACAGGATGTGGCTTTGATAATGAAGATTATGACAGTGAAATGCTGTATTTTCAGTGAAACTGAAGCAATGTTGTTTGATCTTCAGTGAGTTCCATTTTATTTCTGTTACTTAGGATCCCCACCTATTAAAATGGGTTCAAAATTCTTGGTGAGTAGACATGCAAATGATTATCATTGAAATGAGTAACAAATCCAGTTATTTCTGAAGTGGCATATAAAGCAATTTTGTTCTTAAACTTTTTTCCAAAAATTAAATAATACATAATTGCAGGTATTAAATGTGAGGGAATAAGGTTTTTAACTCTTTGTAGCAAATGACACATCTACCTGCCCTGGGAATGTTAATCCTGTATTGTGAAATCCACTAATCCAGAAGCATCCTTTGAGGGTACACTGGAGGTTTTTTTAGCTCTTGTAGAAGGAAGGGTGAGTCGTTCTTCCATGTTGAATAAAATGCAAAGCCTGATGAGCTAAATTAGGTACATATCATTTGACTGAGTTGAAAGAAAATATACAATTGTGCAATTAAAGAGATTTAGCAAGAGATTCATAGGGGGTATAATTAGGAGTGATGGGATGAAATCAAGGAAACAAACGTGTTAAAATTTACAGCATGCACCTTACTGTGCGATCTATTAGATTATGGAAATATTTATTGCTGGAATGGATAAACCTCTGAATCTACCAAGCAATGAATAATGAGGTCTACGCTGAGCCTGAACATTGGGCATGAGCAATATGACCTGAGAGCTCTTTTCTGATTCTCTATTTGAACATTCTCTTTGGGAAGCAATAAGGTCCTGCAAAGGCCAGATATGTACAATAGAAGAAAAAAGAAAAGCTTAACTATGTTTTTATATTTTAAAAGACTTAGGGAACTGCAGAGGCATAGCCAATGGAAAAAAAAACTGAAGTAAACTACTGAAACATATCTTGATATAGAATATACTTCAGAGCAGGCATTTAGTAAGTGTCTGTAGACTGGATGACTAGGAGTCATATAACTTGATCAGAAGATCCAAAACATTCTGCACATTCCTTTAACATAAATGAGTAAAGACTGTTCCCTCACCTCTGTCTGATTCTGTAACATTACTTTTTCATTCAATTTTCTGTAATAATTGATGAATTGCTTAGTTATCAAAAAGTCAATATTTGACATTCATAAAAAATTACTAGCAGTTCCACTGAAAAATAAAATTATATACATTCTATTAAGGCAATTAAATAGAAAGGTAACTCACAAGGTATCATTGAAGTTGCTGATAATTTTATTTTCTATTATCATCATCAATATAATATTCAAGATAATAAAATAGTAAAAACATTAATCAATTTATTTTTCATTTTATTTTACAATAGTATGGAATTAGAGGAGCTTTAGAGAATCTTTTTAGAGATATAAAATGCAATTTCGAACCTGGATTTTGAACTCAAGCATAGTCTTGTCTTCAAAGTATATCACAGCTTTGTTATAGGACCAGATTATTTCTGAGACAGGACAGCATAGATTATGAGCAACGAGGAGTGTTGTATGGGATAGCATATCCCAGAGAGTGGATAACATCTTTTTGTTGTACAGCCCTGCATAAGCAGAACTGTTCTGTGTGGTTGTTTGTATACACTTTGTATAGAGAATCAGTGAACAGTTTCTGCTGAAGAATAATTTAAGATGTTATTGCAACAGCAGAAGACTGCTCATTTCATGGTTTACATCGGTCTTGGCTTTCATTGAGGGCAACAGCAGACAAAGGCATACCAAGCCTTGCGAGGTCACCCTTTTAAAGAAATTAAAGACTAAGGGGAACCTTTCTGAATCTGAGAGCATAAGTGAAATACTCACATTAAAAATTAACCATATGACTTGAGAGACTGAAAATCTGTTTCTTCCTGACTGGGATGCTTGAGCTCTTCTGCCATGCTGTTTTATTAACAATAGGTAAGGTGGAAGGTAGGCTTAAGTGTAGCTAAGAGATCTGTATTACTCATGTTGAGAGTGCAATTTCTCATGGTCAATATGCATTTTTAACATTTTTATTGTTGTTGTTGTTATTATTATTAGATCCATCCTCTCTGTATTTTCCTGAAACTCTGATGTGACACCAAAGTAGGGTGCTCCTGTAACTGAAATGAATTACCTAATTCCAGTAACCTGGCTACTCCCAGAATCACAGCAGATAATGCCATAAACATATAATTGTTGATGATTTGGTTAAGAAAACTCTATTATGGCTAGAGCTGCCTTTGTTAGAACCATCTCATAGGAAAAACGGAGATGACCTTACTTAGAAATGTAGCTTTGGGAAAATCAGTGAAAAAAAGTGAAGTAGTCCAATATCCAACCCCTACTTGCACATTAATCAAGACATCAGCAGACTCTTCATTATTCTCCAAAAGTTTTTTCCAGTTTTGCCTCACCTAAAATGCTCTGTTCTTACTCCAGTACATACAGTGTCATCAGATTAAAATGAGTCATTATTCATTTGTTTTTGCTTATTGTAAGAGCCTACCATGTTTTGTTTCAGGGCGGCATTAGACTGAGGTGGCTATATATTAAAAAACTAACAGTACGAAAAGAAAGTATTACTCAATTTGCAGGTATATGAAAGAATGAGAATTGATGTCTGAGCCCTAACTGAGCTCACAAGGCCTGAAGTGAAGTCACTTGTCCTGAAGGCCCATATGGCTGAAAGACTATTTAAGGTATTATTTATTTTTTGTTATATATTTTATGCTTACAGCATTGGCAGTAAATAAACACACTGAAGAAGAAAACATTACTTAACGAGGAGTAGATGAGATTGAATGTGACTGTTCCAGACCTGTACAAGAGGCACTGGCCCATTAAATGAATGTGTAGAGCTACTTCTTAATGTGTTAGCCGAGTAATCAATTTCTGAAAATACCAAATAATTTAAAAATAGCCCTGTCTGACCTGAACCAGTACTGGCATCAGATCAGGCATTTCTCAGGTACCTACTTCTTACCTTAATCAATCAGTTCTGACATTTTTCCTTTTCCCTTTTATTCTTTTTTCTCTCCCCCCATCAACACCCCACCTCCTGCCCTCAGCCAACCTCCATAGATACAATTCTTAAGCTTCTTTTAATATTCCATTAGCTTTGTAGCCCATTAACACGGAGTAGTTGTAAAGGGAAAATCAATACAGCAGATAGAGCACGACACTGGAAACTAGGACCCTGGGGGTCTGCTCATGGTCTTGGAATAGCTTTGCTCTACAACCTTGAGCCAGCCACTTAACCTCTTGGTGCCTGACTTTATTCAGCTGTAAGCAAATGTAACAGCATTTGCATGTTACACAAAGGTCTAGAGAAATGTAATTCGTAAACCTTAGGCTATGTACATCAATTCTTGCCTACTCAGATTTGTAATTCCCTTACAGGAGTCAAGTAAAAATCTGAGGTCACTTTAGAAAATATTGCTTTTAATATTTGCTATCTGCTTTGAGATCTTTAAATAAAACAGGTTTTGTCAGGGCCATGTGTTTAATCCAGAGAAGAAAGACTGAGAACCTGTTCTGTTATAAAGGGGCCATAACTGAATCAGAAAAAAAGAGACAGTTATAAAGAGTGGTGGGAAAAAAAAAAAAATCTTTCTGGATTATGTTTGTTTCCTTATGTCACAGGAAGTTCCTAAGGCAAGAGTTTAAACAGCAACAGAATGCAAGTAGGTATATATATGCACATCATAAATATCCTTTGTTACCCTAACTAAGTAACAGCAATAAAAATTTGGGAGGGGGTCTAAAGATTCTTGTATTCAGGGAGTAACACAGTCTCTAAAACCACAATGTAAGCAAGTCACCATGTAGAAAAATGTTCCATCAAATAAAAACCACTGGTTTTGAGGGATTTATGGGTCTTAGTCAATAGCTGTGTAACTAACATGTTCTAATCTATGCTTATATTGAAAATGCAGATGAGCTCCATTAGGTTCAACCCAAACCATTTGCAGAACTGTGTGCTGGAAGGGATTTTGCTGCATAGCTTTTTTAGAGGTCTATGTATCTCACTAGAGCATCTTCATAATGTTATCTGGAGAGACCACATGGAATCAAAGCGTTCACTGACATTTGTATACACTTCCAGAATCTTTAAATATTTTCTTGTTCGTGGTTCAGATGCATATTCCTGCTTTAGCAGGTTTCTGAGAAAACAGGCAAGACAAGTAACGGGGGTTTTTTGCAATTCACCTCTCTGAAAGAAAGCATAATTCACTTCTGTTCAAAAGGGCTAAAAACATTAAAGTCAAAGGACTGTAAGATTTTACTATGAAAAAGATTTGAAGGATTTCATTTGGTGGAAGATTACAGCTAGGAAACTGAGACCTAAGAGGAAATTTCTTGAAGGTTATACCTATAAACTCATGTTATTTAAAGTAATTAAGCTCAGGTTCTCCAGTTGCACAACTTCATCCCTCTTCCTTTCTGTTGTATCTGGACAAGTGGCATGAACCTTTCTTATACCTGGCAGGGAAACATAAACATATGAGAAGGACCAGTTAAGAAATGGACTCTTCCTATACAAATGCTGTAGCCTGAACTGTCTGGAATGAGATGAAGAGGTAATGCTGAGTCCATGCTTCTCTCTTAGGTCAGATTAGCTATCTTTGATATGCATTAAAGTTATTGAGGGAAGAAACACTTTCTTTTCTTTTCTTTTTTTTTTTTTTTTGAGTGGAACTCTTTGAATTAACTTTGGCTAGTTCATTTTATTTCATAGCAAGAAGAATGGAACTCTTACACTTCAGGAAATCAGTAAATATACTATAGACAAATACTCAAGTGTCATCACTAGCTAGGAGTAAAAGTGCTTTTCAAATTTACTGTGATGCTGGCTCAAGAAAAAAAAATTAGTCATTTCACAAAAATAATGTATTTGATCCTCTTTAAG
>VYZX01027593.1:163813-200521 GCA_013401335.1 Brachypteracias leptosomus | reverse complement strand
CCCCCCCGCGCCTACCCGCGACCCTCATCACCCTCCGGCCGCGTCCTCCTCGCCGAGCAGCCCCCGCGGGGAGGCGGTGGCGCGGGCCCCGGCCGCTCCCCCCGTCCCCACTAAGCCGCTTAAGGGATCGGGGCGGCCGGCCCGGCGCCCAGCCGGGGGTAGCGGGTTACCTGGCTCCAAGGTGCAGAGCAGGCGCGGCGCCGTCCGGGAGATGCAGCTGCGCTTCTTGAGGACGTTGCTGAGGATGGTGCCCACGCCGCCGCCCGAGCTCTGCCGCTTCAGGCATCGCCCCCCGCGCCGCAGCGAGCCCGTCAGCCTGTCCTGCCGCATGGCAGCCCCGTCCCACCGCCCCGCCGGGCGCTCGCTGCCAGCTGTGCCCGAGAGCTCGCCCTAGGGCAGCGGGGCCGGGGGCATGGCGGGGCGGGGGGCCAGCGGGGAGACCTCTGCAGTGCAGAGACAGCGAAGTCGGAGTGCGGGAGAGAAGAGGGAGGACAAGGAGAGGAGAAATAAAAAAAAAAGAAAGGGGGGGGATAGAAAAGGAAAAACAGCCGAGTTGCTCCCGCCCACAATCCTAGCATCACTGCCTGAATACACCAGCAGCCTCTCCTCCTCCTCCAGCACCACCTGGGATGCAGCAGCTCCGGTGAGATAACGGGAGCCCAGCCGGCAGTGGTGGGGCTCAGCGGTGGCAAAGGGCTCCCGGGCAGCCCCCGGGCGGCACACAGGTCACCCAACACCCTGACACCTCTCACCTGGCAGTTGTTAACTGGGGGCAATATTGAAATTGCTGCCAAGAATGAAATGGGCTAAACACCCAGCAAAGAGACTTCTCACACGGGATTCTGGCCTACAGCTGGACATGTATAGCTAGTCCTGCTGTCCCTTTCAAAAAGCTGCCCTGAGAAAGAGTCCCATAAGTGCTACCAGAGCCATGGATGTAACAGCATCTCGATGCCAGAGCCGGCTGGGGTCAGGTCCTGCAGCCAGGGCTGCTCAGGGACAGCCCCAGCAGCAGCAGCTGCACAGTTCCTGTGTTTCTGACTCTGCAGCACAGAGACCTGGAATATCCTCAACTAAAAGAATGGCCTTTTCTATGAATCTAAGCTGCAATTACACTTATTACTAATTTTCCAGTGCTATTTGACTCAACAGCATCTTAGAAGGGTTGGATACAGAATTTCTAACTAGTGATTTGATTGACAAGAAGGAAAAGTATTTGAAATAATGATTGTTTTTACCATCTAAACCACTTAGCATTTCTGTGGAAGGAGGGCAGATCTATCACACCACATTAGTTGGGCTCAAAGACCAAGCTACCAGAAGTCTGAGTCTACTTGACATCTGTAGCTTTGAAACAATGTGCTCCTTTAATAAAGTATGTTTTTCTCAGCAGCATTACAGAGATGGAAGAAAACTGTCAGCAGATAAGCCAATTATATAAAAGATACATAATATATAAAACAGACGCAAGCTTTTTTTTTTTTTTTTTTTTTAAGAACAGTTATAGCTATCTTTAGAAGTTACTGTTAAGTTTTCAGAGGCGCATGATTTTGATCATGCCTCTTTAAATATCTGGTTCAGTTTTGGAGAAAAGCCACTAAATTTGAGCTGCTAGCTTGCACTCTGAATAGATAATTAAGTCTATGTGTCGGTGGTTCTTTTTTTAACAGAGGTGACACTTCCCTGCTGATGTAGATGATGCAAATCACTTTATTTCAGTGCCAGCTGGAGATGATGATTTAGTGGTTAAAGCATCAAATTTGAAATGAATTGATCTCCCTAGGTGTACAGATTGTACCAATGGGACTGTAACAGAAACATTTAAATACCAAAATAACCATGTAATCTCTCTAGTATTATTCTCCTGTTCCTTGAGCCCCATACACAAATAGCTCCATATTGCTCTTGGACTGTTTCAAGACTGGCTAACCCAACACCACATGCCATTGCTAAGAGTTTCAAGAGCCACAGCCAAAGTGTTAGGAACCATTCATTATCCATATAGTGAGAATCAGCCATCCCACTAAACTAAATGTAATCATACATTGCCTTCAATTTTTAAACAATTACAAATCATCTCTAAGACAGACATCAACATTGAACTGATGAGGATAACTAGCTCTCCAAGTGAGAATTTAGCATCCTCATTACTGCTACATCTACTTGTCATCTTGTCACTCAGAAAACTGGAAACAATCAGGACAATCATTTTGTGACTTAGGACACAGTTACTTGAGCAACCTGGTCTAGTGGGAGGTGTCTCTGCCACAGCAGGAGGGGTGGAACTACGTGATCTTTGAGCTCCCTTCCAACCCAAACCATTCCATGATGTTATGATTCTTCCAAGGACCAGCAAACCATTAAGGAGCTTTCCTGCATGCCAGCCAATTAACACAACATTACACTTAAGAAAAAAATGCAAAAAATGAACTTCAGGAGACAAAAATGAAGGAGCCAAGCCATGCTAATAGGTTTGCTGACTCACTAGATCATTAGCGCAAATGGATTTTAGAGACAAGGATAAGCCTCCCATTAAGCAGACATATCTTAAGGGCAAAAGCCTAGCTTCTAGAAAAGTGGATGGCATTGGGTTTTAACCACTGATCAGCTAAAGCCTCTAATTTGCTTGTGGCAAGATGTGTTCTGCACCACTCCCTGGACTTGAAGACATGTAAGCATGGTGTTGCATGTCAGCAGCATGTATACATTTGCCATATTTACCACTGTTAAGCCGTAAATAATCTTCAACAAGGAAATTTAAGACAAATCACCATAGTTCCGAGTTGGTGATAAAGCAACAAATTTGAAAAGATGTTACCAGCCATCATGAATGGTCTGGCCATGTCTACAAGTCCTCACCTGCAATTACTGTCAAGACAGATGATGCTCAGAAAGGATTTAAAAAAAATAAATAAGTCAAAATGTTCTGGCTAGCCCAGATATTTCAGCTCCAGATATTTTGTAATAATCAATCTGAGATTTTGTTTTTTCCCGTCCTGTAGTTCAATTACTCCCTCCCACACAACAGAATCACTTTCTGAAAAACCTTACCTCCTCGTTTGATATCTCTTTGCAGCCCTACCACCACCTGCTAACCGTGCCTTTTTAAGGCCAGAGTGTGCTTCTAGTTCACAGGTATAACTTGCTCTATGGTTACAACTGGCCTTAATGGTGATCAGTCCTATGATCGCTGCCAAGTTTGATACAGAAACCAACTCCATTTATCTTAAACCTCCCCGTTCATCAGTGCATTTCTGTTCTGTCTGCACTGGGACAACGAGGTAAAAGGCCTGCAACTAAAATGGGAGAATGAGCACAAGCAGATGGGGCAGCAACAGGAACAGCAGCAGAAACGGGGCCACAGACCAATCTTGCTTCAAAGACAAGGACATGTTTGTTTGCATGAAGCTATAACTACCCAAACCCAGGATTACTGGAAGGCACAGCTCACTGGTTCTTTTCTGATGCGTGCAAAGAAGATTGAATGTAATCTAAAGACTAAAAATGGTAAGACATCTTCAGCTGGGTCCCTGTATTTCATAAACTCCACATCCTCCCCTTTATTTCACAGAAAAATGTACAGATCTCCTGTAATTCTGATTTGCATCACATGCCACTAGAACAGTGAAAAACTGGGAAGAAAGCTTGTTTGCCACACTTCTGGACACCTGTGTTAGCAAAAATACCTAAAGCAACACACATCCATGAAAAATATATATTGTAATAAATATATCATATGATAATAATACAATATATTTAATCCCAAAGCATTTTAGAAATTACATTTAGGCAGCATCACTACATCAGCTGCTGACAGCAAATATCAGAAAGAAATTATCTGTTAATAGGATGAAGGGAAAAAAAATGTATTGCAACCACAAGGCCAAAACCTATTGCATTGACCACATCACAGGGCCATTGTCTGCTAAGCCCCAGAGTTCCACATACTACCTTTAAGAGCCCACAAAATTTAACCAGAAGATGTACCCCCATTACCACTTAGCTTCAAATAGCTCTACAGAAGTTAGCAAATCAAGAAATTTTGTATCTGTAGCAACAGATGTTCTGATGTGCGTTCCAGTTCATCATGAGCTTCAAAAGAGAAAAGATTTCACTTTCAAATTGTAGTGTGTAAGAGAAAACACATGGAATGAAATTTGTCCACTTTGGAAGGAAGAAAGGATGAGACAGTTTGAGATTCTCCTGGGAGGCAAAACTATTTTAAATATATTTAGCCCATTAAACAAACTTCACCACTTGGAGCACAAAATTCTTATCCTACACAGTTCTGTCTCTGCTCTATTATTAAACATCCCCTCTGCTCAAAACAGCTGCAGTTCCTTCTGCTTGATCCTAAAAGTCTAAACCCAAGCATGACCCACCTGGATTTTCACAATCCTCCAACGCATAAGGCGGAGCCACCTCTGACAGCTTGATAACAGGCCTCTGACTTGTTGGGTCTTTGACACTGAAGGGGCATAGGTGCTACAGCATGTGTCACTGAACACCAAAGCCTGCAAGGTGACACAGCCCAGCACTCCTCCCACCTCAGCCTGCAAGTAGAACATCACCTCTTGCATTGCCAGTACCACTCTACAGGCGCTGTTACTGACTTGCTGCCTCAGACACTGCAGGCAAGCAGATGCTCCGATCTACCAGCTAGCTGTAACTACCGTGTGGATCACCAAGCACAGAGCCTGTAGCACTGTTTCATGTATCCACAGTTGCACAAGCATGTGAGGAAGGAGTCTACAGGTAAAAGTGGACAGATCTGCGTCATACAGAAGAAGAAACACAATTTTGGACTAAGATTCAGTTCTGCCACCAAGTTGGTTCTGCTCTCAGACAACGAATCCAGGGTTGTCTTTACTGGACAAGGGATGGTTCTGGAACCAACACAAAAAAACAAGTTTTGCTACTGTATTTCTGCCTACAGAAGGTTCATTTTATGCACTTTCAACAAGTAAGGCTCAGGAAAATGGTGCAGTGTGTTGACACACAGCAGTCTCATCAACACAGCATGAATATTTTAATCTTTTCCACTGCGTTAGTCATCATTTGTATCATTTTGTACATAAATGTCACAAAAGCGGTCAGGACCTCACTATGTCCTATATTAGATATCACAGATTAAAAAAAGCAGAACCAATCATTGCCTATAAAAGTACTCAGTGCAAATACAAACAACACAATGGACAGGAAATAACATCATTTGCAGAAACAGAGAACCAAGACTTAAATGATTGGTCTCAGGAAGTGTGCAACAGAGTGGAGAAACAAATCCAAACAAGCTCAATCCTAGTCCAATGCCTACTCTTCCTTTATACTCCAGACACATAGCCTTGTTACTTATTTCCCCCTTCAAAAACTGACAACACAGTAAGTACTCTTCAACAGAGCATTCTCTTGGAGGAAGCTCTAAAACTGTCCACTTGTTCTTGAAGGGTTTAGGACAAACAGAGGATCTAGGGAATTCTCTTACTAGAGAGCACTCTCTGGTCATAGAGCTTTGTCCATAGCTAAGATGCCTGAAAGAGAATATTGCCTGTACATTGTTTTGCTGTAACTATTGAGAACTGATCTAGACAACATCATTAAACTAGCACTGCTTAGCATAGTGTAAATCTTTCAATAGGAAATTAATCTACAAGACTATTACTCCCATAAGAATCTCACGAGTGTATATACACTGAATGATCCTTCAGCTTATCACAATCAGGATTCAGCCAAGAGAGAACTTCAAACTTAAGATTCTTCGTTATGATCTGTAGTTTGGTTTTTTTTTCATTCTCCCCCTTCCCTCCCATACATGCTACCTATTCCTGCCTTCCATATTACACATGTGCACAACTGATGAGAAAAAACAGAAGGTCTCTTCAATAGAGCCAGGTCTCTTTGATCTCAACATCACCTGCCCACAAATGTGTGTTGTAATTTATCTTTTGAGAGTGATGGACAGTTACACCTAATAAGTTTATTTACAAGTTGAATAATATTTATAATCATATTGCTTCTTGAAATTTTTGGCAGATATGATACACCAAGAAGCATGCCAAACTTCCTGCATCAGTGAAAACACTTGACATATCATATGTCTGTAATGAAGGCGTCTGTAAATCGGTTGTGAAAGCAGCTTCCAGCAGTTTACAGCACAAGAAGGAGCTATGATGACCAGTTTCCCATCTAGGGAAGCACCACATTCATAGGCAGTGAATCAGGGCAGGTAAGGCTGACTGCAGTCCTGTAATTTGTAGGTTGTTTTAGAGTGGTACAGGATGCTTATGCAATTGGATCATGTAGGTAAGAATATGAAAGCCTTCAAAAGCATCACATGTTGCTAAAACTGAAGTACAGTCATGCCTGTAACCCCCTTGAACCTGCCTATAACCTCTCTTCATTTGTAAACGCACTGCTACTTCCATGAATGAGGGAGGTGCAGAAAGACTTGACATCTCTACAGTACCGGGGCTTAGGCCAGCAACAACAGAACTGTGTGCACCTGTCTCCCAGACCTACATCCAATCCAGTAGAGCATGAAACCCCCATTTCCTGGAGTTCTGTAGAAAACCACTCAGCAGTAAGAGACAAACTTTTCTTGAACCTGTCTCTACAACACAATCACATTGGAAGCTAGGAATATGTTAATATTCAAATGCTTGACATCACAAATAATTAACTTTCCTATGTCAACTGACTCTCACCGTCACACCTTTTAAAAGCTAGTATTCTGCAGCATCCAGAGTTTTTAGGTCAAACAGGTTTTGAGGATAAAGGAATTAAATTTGCTGATAATTCAGCAATCCTGAGCACACAAGTGACAGCAACCAGTGCCAATGGGCTGGGTACGAAGTGTGTCCTATTGCACTCCAGGCCCATCGCTGGGAATTGACTGTTCCTAGATTCAACAGGAGAGAACTGAAAGAATTCCTGCAAAGTTGAAACTGACTCATGTTTTTTTAAACATCATGCACCACAGATCAGAGGCACCTCAAATATTTCAGAAGTAAAAAAATAAATCTACTCTGACGCTACAAAATAGATGTGATGGGGAAACCTTTATCTTAACATAGGGTTTGATAGCTGTACTGGAAGGACAAGGCAGGGATTTAACTTGGAACTATCCATGGAGGGAAACAAAAAGGGGCTTAAATACAATACTGCTTGATCACAAGACAGAATTAAGATAGTTACCCTTATTATGCCCAGGACAACAAACTTAAAACAACTGAGTACACCTGATACTCTATTAAAGCTATTTGTATTCACTGCAGTGCCCATAAATCCTAATTCTGGGCTGCAGCATTATTGCAGTAGATGCTGTACAAGCACAGAAAAAAACAGACTGCCTGCTTTAAAAGAAAAATAAGAGAAAACACATTAGCATATGGAGGAGCACAGGGAGACAGTGAGATGATATTGGAAAGTATGGTGGGCAGTAGTATTGATCTAAGAACTGCTATTTTGTTTCTGTAGGCTTCAAGGCAAAGATGAGTACCAAGGGACACATATGAAGGTGTAGGTTCAGTAACAGGTCTG
Organism: Brachypteracias leptosomus; assembly: GCA_013401335.1. Lineage (NCBI taxonomy): Eukaryota > Metazoa > Chordata > Aves > Coraciiformes > Brachypteraciidae > Brachypteracias > Brachypteracias leptosomus. The sequence continues at coordinate 192,985 of VYZX01027593.1, read as the reverse complement.
AGGGATTAAGTTTTAATCATCAACTCAAGTCCAACATGGCTAAACATCTACAAGGAAGTACGAACATGGCGGGGGGAATTAAGAAGGTGCTTGTTTTAAAGTAAGTGTGGGATGGAGGTAGGAGGCATGAGCTAACCTTGAATACCAAGTAAGAAATGAAAGGATGTGACAACAGAGAAAAGTAGGTTGTGAAAAGCTTTGGATATTAAAGCAACGAGAGCAAGACATTGACTTAATCTACAATGACCACAAGGGAAGAATAGGCACCTAGCACTCGTGAACACCTATGAACAAACACTAAAATGTAGGTGTGTTAACTGCACACTGAAATCCACTACTACATTTAATTCTTTGTACATATATATTCTGTCTTCCAAAAGTACACCGAGCAAAAAAAGTCTGCAGTAGCCTTCTATGTACCAAACTCTTCCAGCAAGCTCTTAATTACAGAAAAATTATAGATAAGTATGTGGATGGATCTTCTCATGTTGTGAAACTGAGTGGGGAGGAGGGTGGGGCAGAATTCAATAACAGCATCCAGGTCTCTTACTATTTTTTTCTAGTTTTGTTCAACTGTATAAATAAACTCTAAAGTTATAATCGCCATGTGAGTAGCACAGGGATCTGTGTTGTCCTGATGGAGAAAATAAAAAAGGGGGCTTGTCAGGCAGTCAATTTATTTCATTCACTGCCTTCATGAACCAACTAACATCAAAGCAGATCACACACAGTTACATTAAGCAGATAGTTGCATCTCAATAACAAGGTAAAAGACATGTCATGCAAGGACTGCTATATATTTTCACTGCTGTAGTAACCAGTAACATAAAGTCTAGAGTTAACAACTGAAATAAAAGTCATAGCAATGCTTACATGCTTGATAAAATACACAGAAAGGACCTTTTACATTAAATACAAAATAATGAAGTGAAGTCTCAGTAAGCAAATGCTCTTTTTTTTTTGTCAGAGAAATTAACTGTCTCTGTTGAAGAACAGAATTAAAAATATTATTTTGGTAAGGAACATATTAAGAAGAAAAATTATTGAAGAAGCCTCCATAAAACATTACTGAAAAGCACTATAATCAAAATTAAGAAATGTTCCCTAGCTTTGCTAAACATTATGAAGTAAATACATATCTTGGCCAGTATTCACATCCCTGAATCCTACTTAAATGCTGCATGGTCATTTAAAAAAATAATCACCAAGTCAGCAGAAAAACTAATGCAATATATGAAAAAATAATTCTGACAGGTATGATTTGTAGGCTTGCTTACGATAATACTGCAGAAGAATGGAGGTCATAGTACATTGCAAGCTCCCAGCTCTAAAACTGAGCTGCTCTTCTTTCATTAGGATTTGATTATTTGCCTAGCACCTAGCATAGAATTGAATTTTACGGTGTGGATTGCCAGCTTCATTGATCTGAACAGCAAGACTTTAATCCCTGCAACGTAATTAAAGAATGCAAAACCACCCTGTGTCCCCAAGACAAGATTTATCCACAGACAGAACACTTTCAAAGACATCAGATTAAAAAGTAATTGTCAAAGTTACAAAAACAACTAATAACAAAACGCTTTTGCTTTGGGCCAGGAAGCACTATGGGAACGGGACCATGTCTATATATAGAAATTTTTGTATCTTGTGTATTACTTATTTGCAGTAATGCTAAGGACATCCATCAAAGACTAGGCTCAGGCTGTGCAAGGGTTTCATTAGACACGTAGCAAAGAGGCAGGCTGTTCCTGCATGGCCCAAAAGAGAGTCCTGCTTCCAGAAGGATGCTCCTTCTCCCAGTACATGTGGCCTCCATGGACAGAGCTCTGTTACACAGGAACAGAAACAAAACCTTTTATGGGGCTGGGGAGGGGAATGGGGTTCACTCCAAAAGGAGCTCATATAAACTCCACAGAGCTCTTGGAACTACAAATCTTGATCGGTCAATACAAGCAGTCATTTGAGCAAGTTTGACATAGGGTTTATTTTGCTGAAGTTCGTAAGATGAAGAGGAGAAAATAGTTATCAGTCACAACAACATTACTACTCCAGGTTTTTTACTCAACAGTTAAATGACAAAATTTCAGTTCACAACCCACTCATACAGGACAAGTTTATTGAACTGAATGTGTTTAGGATTAATCAAAGGCTCATTTAGTACTGAAGCCTTGAGCCATCAGAATTGATTTTGAACATGTAAAACAGCTCGCAAGCCTGAGTTTTGGTAACCACAAAGCTCTGATTGTTTATTTACTGCCAAGTAGCTTGGGATAACTCACTTCCCTCCTCTGAACATGTGCTTTTTCTACCAGCCTTCAAGTAGTCTTGTCTTATAAAAAATTTGTTTTCCAGAAAGCCTTGTACCCTGTGTTTGTCCAGTGACCAGCTCATTAGGTTCCCAACTTTTCTGGACCTCTCCAGGCATTAGTCTAAATATCAGTATTTAATTCCTTAGATTAGTATTTAAAAAAAATAAAAATCAGCTGTATACATTGATTGCCTCCCCATTCCGACTTCCTTTAGTCTCACTGGATAATTATTTTTTCTTCAAGATCTGTGGCCCAAGAGCTACTGCTGCCAATGACCATTGAATGAGATAAGAAATTAGCAGTAACATATTGAAAAAGAAAACAACAAAAAACCCAACTAAAACCCCACATTAAATTGTTAGCTGTCAATGATGCCTAATCCAATTCAAGAACCAAAACCTGTTTGTGCTCTGTTTTTTGACCCTATGTATTGTATAAAACATATTGATCAGTTTCAGGTTGCTGTGATTTTAAGGAGGTAACTATAATTTATAGGGAACTAAATTTCGAAGCTCTTTCACTGCTGGCAAAACCAACAAGAAGTTTCCAACTTTTACTAAGAAAGAGATAATTTATATGTTTGTGTCACTTTCTTTTTAGAAAGTACTCTAGAAAGATGTGTAACATGGAGATGGAACATGGACTTGACTTCCTTGGCAAATTTCAAGGGTATGTGAGAAGCACTCTTACTGCTCACTAAGTCAAATTCAGATTATTGACAGCTTCAAGCAGAAAGCATTTTAAAATCAGAGCTCTCATTTAACTCTTCCTTCAGATCTGCTCCAGTATAGAATTATAAGCAGGACTATTGATTCAAACAGACCAAGTTCACAGCCCACTTTTCTAGCACCTTGTTTTTAAATGTCAAGTTTATCTCACAAAGCTGCAGAAACATAGCTGCTAGCACTGCCTGATGCTCCATAAATCAGTCTATTCCTAGCACTAATTATCCCAAGCAGCTGTTATCCTCCATTTGATCTTCAGTATCCAGGAAATCTTTTCTTCAAAGACTAACTCAACCAAAGAATGTTTAGCGTATGCCATATTTGGAGGAAAAAAAAAGAAAAAAAAGCATCTGTTTTACTTAAATGCCTATTGGGCATCTTCAGTGAAACCCCATTAACCCCCATATAAGTTTACAATGGTTTAAAAAAAAAAAAAAAAAAAGGCATTTCATTAGGAAAAAGAGCAGCACAGTTACTTGTGCAGAAGTGTAATCCTCAGAAGAATAAAAGAGGAGGCAGTGCTAAGCTAGACAAGTGTGAAAGACTATGCACACAATCTAATTGCACAACCTTTTCTCTCAGGCTGTTTCCACATCCAAAAGCTTATCAGAGAAAGATTAAAGATTGCCATGACATGGTATTATAGTTATGCAGCTCACACAGCCACCCCTGCTGCGAGCTGATACACACAAATAACATTTGCCACAGATGCCACAGCTTTTCTCTACCTGCAGGAATTGGAGCAGGATCTGCCATCGGTGCAGAAGCATCTAAAGGATTTGGGACACACAGATGCACTCCGGTGCACTTCTCATACATCACTCTTCCATGTGTGGCCTTCAGCAGCACCAGCTGTACAACCAGCTTCCTCACAAGTTCCCAGTTAATGCACCCTGGGCGCTGACAATGCCTCGCAGCAAAGCGCATCACTACCTTCACACGCAGACCTGTGGCCTGAGCCCTTAGCTCAGCTGGGCCATGCACCCCACTCCTCCCTTCCCAGCCAGCACACACCCTGCTCCAGGCAGACATGCTGGGCTGGAGCAGGATGAGCTCAGTTTCACTCTCCTCCTAAGTCTACACAGATATCAGCACCTCACCTCATTTAACCACAATAATCCCAGGGTGACTACATAAAAGCTTTGCTTTTCTGGTTTTTCATACCACTGGGTCAGTATCCACCTGAATAGCTGCGGATGAGCAGAAGGAACAGTGATATCTGACAGATATTTCTTATGTCATGACTGACTGACAGGGACTATGGATGGAGAACCAAGCTGCTCTGTTGTCAGCAAACAGCAGCATCCTTCATTTGACTGCATGCAACCTCAGTTTGAGCTGATCAAATCCCACCTTCCACAGTTACTGCAGTACTAGAGAAATAAGGTATCGCTGGTTTGAGAACCACTTTGATCAGGCAAATTAGTATATAAGTACTACAAATATTGCTTGATAAGTAATCAAAAAAACCTCCACACTACCATATTAATTCCTATTTCTAACACTCTGGAAGTATTTTATGAACCACTTTGCTCAGACAAATTAGTATATAAGTACTACAAGTATTACTTGATAAGTAATCAACACCCTCTACACACTATCACATTAATCCTTATTTCTAATACTCAGGAAGCATTTTCTGTAACAAATACTATCCAACATATCAACTTCTCATGGCACAGCTGTTGTGAAAAATGCAATTCAGTGCACTCAGAACTCTACAAGCATCACAAAACTAATCCTGCAAGGTCAGCCACTCCTTTGCAACAGCAACAAGATTACAGGTACATAGAAGAATATGGAAAAGAAGCCAAGCAGACAACCTCTGAGTTGTATACATACCCCAAATAAACACAATCTCAGGTCTAGACCTAACTCAACCATTTTCACTGTCGTCACAGCCGCTACTACACTGACAAAGAATATTTACAACATCCTATACCAAATGTTGCAGGACAAGAATTTGGTACCAATTCTGCAATCTATACATTCCTATACTGAACAATCAGCATTTTCTGCTGCAAACTGGACCGACATTCAGCAGCCAGATTATTGCTTACAGAAGGATTTACTAAATTTACTGTTCAATTCCATGATAAGCAATGAAATTCTGCATGGATCATTTTTTCTATTGTAACCACATTCAGTTGTTACTATCCCACCAAGTTTCTTAACAATAACAATAACAATAACTTACCATAGAACTATTTATTTGGGAGGAAAGAGAAGAAAAAACTATTTGCAGTTAGATGAGCAGTGGCTGATGCCCTCACCACCTCAGGTGGCCATTACAGGGTGCCAACTACAGAACATGCCTAAACAACACACTTAAGACAGGTCGATTTAGCCCCACTCCACCCTCACCCCATAGGTCTCCCATTTCCCAGGACAAGTTTTCAAGGTGAGAGAGAAGGAAGGATGCAGGGGTACACCACAGGGAACACCACAGCTGGTTGACCAGGGTCTCCCAGGTCTCACCACACTCCTTCGGGAGAAGGCCTGGTATCTCCCAAAGCGTATGTTGCTGTACTTAGCAGTCACTTCTATGCAAGGCATATTTGGGCTAAGTTTGAGGCTCAATAGGCAGAAGAGAACAGGCAGTTGAAGACTCTTTCCTCTCAGAGGCAAGTGCCTGAGGTCATTTTGCCCAGCTTCCACCCAGACCTGAAACCCTGGCATCTCCCTTTCCCAGGAAAATCCCACCCCTTCAGAGACAGCAACTCGCTAAACTGGAAAAAAAGCTACAGCAGTGAGCCAAGAGGCAGAACCTCCCCCAGGGAGGTTACGTTCTCCTAGTCAGCAGGGTCCACACGGTCCCCTGGAATTTACCAGCAGCAGTGATCTCAAATCTGAATGCAGTCAATTTCCTATTAAAAGAAGCAGTGGAATGCTAATTGAAGTGTCAGATATATTCTCATACCCCCTGCTGATACTGAGCATTGCCCAGTGTTGCTTGAAACTAAGTACCTAGATCCTGGGCAGACTCCCAGGGTCTGTAACAAAAGCGATCCTGCTTCTTGATCCTGCCATTAGTGGAAGCAGCTGCCAAGACAGTTTGCTCAGTTACATCCTGAAGAATGTAGCTGAAGAAGCCCATGACAAAAACCATTTTCTAGAACTGAGCAAGTTTTAGCCAATGATGGAATATGAGATTGCCCTTGTTCAGAAGTAACAGGGGGGTATTTTTGATGGAGGTAAGATACTTCATCAATGACAGTTAGGAACAAAGAAGCATAATACGAAGTCTGTGACACAGAGAAGTAGGAATTCATATAATCCCTAAAAAAGCAGAAGGAAAATACGTGGTTTAGGAATGCATGTTGGCTCTTCAGCAACCTAAACCAGCCTGGCAATCCCAGTGTTGAGCAGCCCGGGAGCGAGCTGATGAGATGGCTGGCTGCGTGTTCCCAGGAAGATCTCAGTAACAAAGTTGGTTGGAACTACTTTAATGGAAAGCTCTGCCATAAAACACCAGCTTATGGAGAGCAGTGTCCTTTGCGGGAGGATGTTATCTTTGATGAAAGCATATTTCCAAATGCTAAAAGTATGCTTTTGACTCTTTTTAGGATTAAACATTTTAACATCTTACTTGAAAAGGGCTCGTTACATAACATGAAATGAAAAAGGGCGAGGTGTCAAAATGTGAACAAAACGTTTTAGTTCAAAATGTAAGCTTTCAGAATTTCGCTTCATAAGCAATTGACTTTTGAGAGTGGGTGTTTTGTTTCATGCTGGAACAAGATATTTTAGTTGCTGTATTAAAGCAGAATTTCCCTCAAAGTGAGGACTGCACATTCTGTACTGCTCTAAGCATTAGTTCTTGCCATCTTTGGAATCTGATATTCTGCAGTGGCACAGACCACAAGAACTTTTTGGTCAAGATATGACAAAATCAGACAGCAAATCCAGCCTTTTTCTTTCTAGGGGGAAAAAAAAAATCTATCTCATTTTTAACACCAGAAAAGGAAAGAAATTTTACTTCATCTTCAGTCAAGAAACTGGAATTAGCCCCAAAGTGGCATCAGAGGGATACCAAATCTGCACAGTCACACACTTTGCCAAGTTTGTAGGGAGACTGATTGGACAGTTTGCCAATTTAGAATTGAGACTATAGCTGTGTTTTACATTGTAGAATATTAGCAAGAGAAGATGGCAGTCAGCTTAAGTATTTTGAATTAGCCAAGTAAGGGCATCTGTGGACTCATACACCAGTCAGCTTTCTGGGGCTAGTACAGATCATCCTGAAGAGCTGGCTGGAGACAATGAAGTGGGGTGATCTCTCCCCATAGGGTTTAGCAATGCTACTGCTCATCAAGAGATCAAAGATGTCAAAGTTCATTACAAACAAGATCCACGCTCTGTGTGAACATCCCATCAGCAGTGATATTACACTAAGCCTGGGAACTTCGTTGATAGTTCTCTAGAATAATATTCCATGAGAGGCAATGGAGCAGCACAGTGCTGTACCAGAATTTTACTGACTTGCTGCTCTTTTAAACTACTTCCCCTCACACTGCTTTCCTGAGTCTCAGCATCCTGGCTGCAATGCCCAAAGACCAGTTCCAAGATCATATTCTCATCAAAAGAAAGTAACCACAGAATTCACTATATAAAAGACTCCTCAGGATTATTTGGTTAGTGATTAGTTGTTAGCCTCTAACACAGATGGTATTTTTCATGTGGATAACTTCCAAACCAGCATAAAATACTATGATGTAAATTTACAATAGCATTTAAAAGCAAAAATTGTTGCGCTGGCAAAGTATCAACTTCTTGTTCAGTGTTCCACAGTGCTGGTATTCTATTTAGTAACACTCACTTTTCTTTCTCCTAGACTCCCTAACAAATATCCAGAATATACAATCTAATTGACAAATGCTAAACATGGCACACACCTACTCATTGAAACATTTCCTCATGACCTGGTGCCCAGCAATGAATGACATTGTTTGCAGTCCTCCAAGCCTCGTGTTAAAAGGAAAGTAAACCTTCTAAGTCCAGGCTCCCATTGCAATGGAATAAGCTTTCAAATTTCCCAGAATCTTGAGTGACTGAAGCTGAATGAAATATGATAATCAATTGCATTTAATTTTATATTCACCACTCCAGGTGACTCTTTTGAAAAGTTTTCCAGTAATATTTTTAAACATCACACAAATTACTAATAATGATGGATAACAATGAACAAGTCAGTTAAGATCAACACATCTACAGTCAATTTCTCTTGTGCACAGTCCATAGCCAAGGGATTGGCAGGTGAACCTCACCATCCAGACCAAAAGAACTGCTGTCCAGTGGCCCAGTGCGGCCACCATCCCCCCTGAGCCAAGATCCAGCATCTCTACATACAGGTTATCTCCTTTTCTAATTGTCCTGTTACTTCACTCCTTGCAAACCGGCACAGGAATGGATTACAAAATCCTTGCTAACCAATCCTCAGCCTACCTCCACATCCTGAGTCACAAGTAACAGAGAAAGCCTTCACTTTATGCAGCATAACAGTTATAACAGTTCAATGAAAATAGCAATAATTAAAAATCAATAGCAAAAATCTATTTATTTACACATTTATTGCTACAAGCAGAGAACTGACTGTAAAGAAAATTCAGCCTACCTTTGGCAACAGTTTAAACAACTTCAGATGACTTATGTCCTTCAAGGACAAAAGATCAGGTAGAACTAAATTGAGAACAATTCATTAGGAAAACCAAGAACTAGCCACAAGCAACATTTCTCAAGTATGCATTTCAAAAAGCCACAGTATCAATTTAAAGGATCAAATTCATTAGCACCCACGAAGGGTAGAGACTAATAATGTAGCCAGGCACACAAATACAGATGAGGTAATAGGAAAGCTACTGAACTGAAACATGCAGCCAATTGAGTCATTTGAGCATGACTCACATGAAATCAGTCTCCATAAGAAGTAAACCTCCTATTTTAACCGCATCAAAGAAGGAATATACTTTTGACAGATCAATTAAATAGTTATTGCTATAAGAAGTTACTGAAGCAGATTCATCTGGCTCCAAACACCAGAGCTACTGAGTTAAATTTAAAATTTATTAGACCAACAACTTGAAAATGAGACATGGTTTTCTAAATAAATGGCTTGTTTCACGTCCACTTGGAAACCTAAATTAAGAGTTGAACACAGCAAGTACATGATAGTCTCTCTTTTAATTGCAAATGCAACACTGGAAATTGCACAGACATTAATATTTTTAAATTTTAATACAGAACATCCTGCTCTTTAATATACATTTCAGACTTCAAAGTGTGGAACATGAAAAGCAAAGACAAGCTTAAAATTTGGCCCCTAACTTATACAATGGAGATTCAGGGGCAGGAAGAAGTAGGGCAAAACTACCACGGTAGCACTAGTCACTGAGTAATTCAAGACTTCATAAAGGAGAAAAAAAAATTAAATCAGAGTAATTGAGGCGTTCCAAGCTAAAGCATATTTATACAGCTGCAAGAGTACACCAAACTACTGGAAAGTGAGTGGGAATGCACAGATAAGCCACATGCATAATTTGACCTGCACGAATTATTACACATGTACAGAAGTGTTTGCCCCATGTTATGACGCTTCTGATTCAGAGTGACAATCATAAAATCTGAGACTACTAGGTTGAAGGGACCTCAAGCATCATCTAGTCCGATCTCTCCTGGGAAAATCATGGTGTAGATGACCATGGTCTAGATGACCATCTTTGGTCCAGCACCCTGTCCAGTCCAATCTTAAAAGAGTCCACTTTTGGGGAATCCACCACTTTCCTGGGAAGGTTATTCCTATGGCTGATTATTCTTATTGTGAAAAATTTTCCTCTCCTCCAAGAACCTTATGAAGTTCAAGTTCAATCAAATCAATATTAGCTATGTTAACAGTCCACAGTATATTGTACCAAACTGTTCTTACACTTTTAATCAAACTTTCATCATATGAAGTAAAATAAAACCAAGGCAGACATTCACAAATAACAAATATTGAGGGAAGAGGAGGGATGGAGAAAATGGGTGAGTAAAGAATTAGTGTATGTAGGAAAAAGACAAGGAAGGACATATGAAAGAGACCAAGGAATAACGTGAAGAAAATGCAAAGACGGAGAGTAGTGTGGCTGAGAGCCAGTGATAGACACTGCAGGGTAGACAAGATGTAGGGAGAGGACAAAAATGGAACAGACCTGAGAAGTCCAATATTTAAAGACTGGGATCGAGTAAGAAAAGCTAATAAAGAGTTAGGAAGTGGAAAAAAAAAAGTCGAAGATAGGACAGGACACAGATGCCAGCTCATATGACTATAACCTCAAGCAAGGCTTCCTCAGTTTCCTCTGATTAAATTCCATACCCTATGAGGTGAGTTGATGCTACAGAGACGGTAACACACTCTCAGAAGTTGAGGAGACCTTATAACCCAGTCTTCTACCAGGAAACTCTGACCATCCTCTGGGAACACACAGGGTACGAATCTGTGCCCAGATGATGCTGGTTTGTTCTGGCTTGCTATCCAGTTAAGATACACCCAAAGTATTGCTAGTAAGTATATACGTAAACCTCTGAATTTCTCTAGCTGTTTTCTCCAAAACATCCAGCTTGCTCAATCAAGAGCTTCTGAATAACCCCCATAACCATGTGGGAGTTAATGATCTCAGTTATGATTAAGAAGCCATTTGTCACCGTTTTTCAACTACTTCACATACAGAACCTAATACTTCCTTTGTGAACAACATTTATTTGACAGCCTGACTTTAAATCTTTTCATCCAGCTATTGCCTGACCACATCTGTAAAGCACTTCCCTTCAGATTTAAGGATATGAAAGCCAACAACCTATGAAAACCAGCGATATGCCTCTATCTCTGCACAAAATAAAATACTCTGTCTCCCTCTGCAGGCTCTGCATTAAATCAAATCAGGAGGAGAAAAAACTAGAAAGCTAATGTTTATTGTTATCTTAGAGAATTCTATACAGGAGACAATGCTGAAATAGCATAAAAATCTTTAATCACAGTTTCTAAACAAGTATTACAACAGAGAATAGTAAGAGTCTTTCTGAACACAGCACAAGATGCATTTGAAGTTATTATAGGTACATAGCACCATAGCTACATAGCACTAAATTAAAGATCTCTTTGTGAAATCTTCTAAAAAGTTATTTCGCCATTAAAAATACAAGAGAATATTAATGAACTTTCTGTTAATATAACTCAGCTTATTTTATATTGAATCATATTTAAGCATTCCTGCTTGCTTCCAGTGACAGTTACAGTTGAGCTGCATGATTTTACTTATAAATAATTTATATATAATACACACATTATTGTTTTAATATTAAAATGACAGGAAATAAAAATTTGTGATTCAATGAGTTTCTAGTTCACAATTTGATCAGTAAAAATATATTTAGTAATATCAGCAAGCTGTCATTATATAAAATACAGGAAGAGAAAAGAATGAGATTTCTTCTGCTTGTTCTTTAGATGATAGCTGCAAAATCTTGAATTTTTAAACTGAATCCTGCTTTTCTCAAATGATACAACGAAGGGCATAAAATGCTCTGGTTTCTAAGACAGATTTGAAATAGTTGACAATGCTACAGAACAAACTTATATCTTGTCACTCCAAATAAGTCAGAATCACAAGAGCAAGAGAAACGTCTGCCTAGAAGCTATGTTTGCCATCAGGCCATCACTGTGACTTCTCTCTTACTGCTTTTCTTCACTGCAGAATTTTATTTAAAGTTGGGTTAAAAAAGTGTTATTAAAATTAAACTAGTCAGCCATATATCTTACAAACTAAAAGTACAGCACAGTGTACTGCTTTTAGCATGTATCCAACAGAACAATTTATTTCCTCTCAACAGAGCCATAGCCATTCCTGCTTCCGACCAAAATGCTTTTCACTCCACAGTGAATTTCATTCTCTATGGGAATATCTATTTGCATGCAAAACATACTTCACCTGCCAGGGGCAAGGGTCAACAGCATCATGAGAAGCACAGTAAATTAAAGTCATCCCTGGCAACTGTTTGTTCCTCCACATTTACTCTACCCGCTGAGGAGCTCAAATGCTGCAGGTGCTGTGCTGTGTATTGGTGGTCCTGAAGCACAAGCAAGTCAGACACGTGCTTCCAGAGCTGCCAGAGGGTTGTGCCTCTTCTGGGCATTCAGCAAAGACCAAGAGTCAGCACAGATCAAAGACTGATCAATGGATGGCTCCCTGTGTGGTCTGCAAAACTTATGGACATTAAACTTTCAGATAATGAACATACACACTTTTAAGCATACAGGTTCTTTAAACAGTACCTGTCCTTTTCTCTGTAGCAGCAGACTAAAGCATGATAGGCATTTCATTAGAAAATAAGGGATCAAATTTATCAGCCCTGTAACTTCCTAACTAACCAGGTTACCACTGGGATTGAATTTGTTAGGCAGTATTTAAAAAGGGTCTGACAAAGCCAGAATTAAGCATCTTAAGCATCATTCTGGACAGAATTTCCATCTTTTCCTGAAATAATGTTTGTTTGCAATTGGTCTGTACAGATTGCTTAAAGGTAGCATTCAAACATCTGAATTTGAACTTAAGGCTTATTTAAAACTAGAGTTCTACCTCTACATAAAGATTTCCTTATATGTGGGAAAAAATTTCCCAGTGCAACAACAGGATAAACACATCGTGAAACTCTACGTAGATCAGTTGAAGAATCACTTGTATTTTCAAGTGTTAGGATTAATGATAACAAAACTCCAAGAAACTTTAATTTGCCACTAAAAACATACATTAAAAGAAAAAATATTTTAACATTTTTTCCATATTTACTTGATAAAGATTTTAGTACTACAGGATATGATAATGTTAACACTGTACATAAAAGCACATTCTAAAGCTTTACAGAACATAATATTTTATTCTAAGTATATACTTTTGTCAGAAAAGCCTGGAAGAACATAAACTTCTACAAATTAATAATAATGGTTTGAGTATTTAAAAATGAGAGGGCAGATCATGAAAAATCTAGTTTCCCGGGGCTTTAATGAGCAGAGAAACTCTCACATTTTGGGGCGGAGGAGGAGAATTGCATTTTCTAATGTTCTCCCACATTAACTGTTCTTTTCTTTAATGGCTAAAAGAGGAAAAAATACATCTTTCCACTGTTAGCATAACAGTTTTGCTGAGACTGTAGGACTTTACATGCTCAGCAGCTGCACTTCTCAACCTACTCTAAGCAATCCCTTCCTCCTGTGCACCCACTTCTACCACTCCCTGCAGAAACTGGAAACAGGGAATTGTTACAGTAAAGAAAAGAGGAATTATCTTACCAGATCACCTCTTCGATTTGATTCATTATATCCCACACAGGGATTCCTACTACTACACAAGAGTACAAAGGCAAGAATAAATGGCTGGAGGGAAGAAGAGCAGTTGCATCTGCCTTTGGACAGCTGTTGATCAAATACTGCCTCAAAGACACGATTACCAGAAAATTTAAAGTTGTACATACTACAGCAAAAGCTTATTCCTGCACTCTCTGTATAGTTCTAGTACACTTATGCTGAGCAATAAAACCACAGTCTCAATCTATTCCAAAGTAACTGAAGTTATCAGGAGTCATTCAACAAATTCCAGTGGCTTTGGATTAGATCTTAAAGTAAGAAACAACCACATTTTTGGTTCCCTGGAATACAAACATCTGGATTTTCAGAAATATAAGCTGAAAATCAACACTAGGTAAATATGCTATATTAATAATAAAAATACCTCACTTAAGGACATGTAATACACAAACCTACACAGTCTTCAAAAACCTGTATGTACATGCATGGATATTAGGCAATAAACTGGATTACTTTAAAACTTCAACTATCTTGGTTGTTATCAGCACATTTTAAACATAATGCCCCATTAATTTAAGTTTAAGCGGTACCTGAAATTTGTAAAAACACACTCATGTTTAGGATGAAATCCCATAACCCTTTCAGTCAATAGATTTTTACCTAGCAAATGAAGCCAGGATGCTCAGACCTTCAGAACTTATAGTCAAATCCTCTAAATACTTAAACACATGCAAAATTCAAGTACTCTCATCTAAAAGGAGACTACAGTATGTGCTTAAGTGTTAATGGCACCGAGGACTCAATTATCAAGCTGATGTTGAGAAAGAAAAAGAGTAGGCGAGAAGAAGAAATATGCCTACCCAGTGCATGACAGCCAAGAACTTTCATGCTAGGTTTAAGTAAAACAAAGGAACACTTTTAAGTGCTTAAAAATTTTCACAGACAAACCCTTTACTAAACTACATGAGCACATGCCACTACAGTAAGATTCTTATAATAAATTCTTTACATGCACCTCAAAGCTCCTACAGGCATTTTTGTGAAAAGACCATGCTTTATTTACCATACCTGAATATTTCTGTACCTGTCACGCTGCATGTTAATGAAAAAATAAGACAGGGAACATTAGGTTATATCATTATTATTTATTTTTACATGACATTACATGCAGTTTCACTTCAGCAGGACTAACAAAAGCACTTCAGTCTATCTTTAGATGACAATTTGCCAAGTCAAATAAAAAGATTTCACTGTGCTGGAAGAAAAGCCTAGAAAATGAAAGAGCAACATTTTTCCTCTTTCACATGCACCCTCTTTGAAACCTCAGAAATCACAGGTGTTGATAAAGAGGTTTGAGGGAAGTAGGTTTGTTTTTACTAATACTCCTCATCTCGAATCAACTGAATAGAATGAAGTTATGCACTACTGACACTGTCCTGGGAAAACAACTACATGTGCTGTCTATAGTTTCCAATGAGAAGAATTTTCCCTTCCAGCATCTCCCTCACAACCATGTGAAAGCACATAGTTAAACACAGCACGCACACCAAAAAATTCAACTTGGGCTTCCTGTGAATTAAAGCTAAAAAGCCTGGCACACAACCCACAGTAAAGGTGCCACACCAACACACAAAGCTGAGGCTATGGCAGCATATCTAGTAGAACTAGCTGAACTTTCCCTGTTCCCAGGTGCCACTGACATCACTGGAAGCCAGCCATATGTAACGAATAGCATAGCCTGGCCTCTTTAAATTAAGTGTGAGGGCTTAATTGAAATACTGCCTACATTAATGAAATAAACTATGTACACTAGTAAACACTTACATAGAAGGTACTTACGTCGTTTCTGGGAAACCGCCTGTAAGCAAGCTGTGACAATATCACAGTTCTTCTGGACCTTATGTACAAGCCTGTCTTTCTGCTTCAGGAGACGAAGCAACTTCGCTGATTGAACAGAAATTCTGTAATTCAGTTCTCGTTTGATTGTTGTTAATTCATTGACATCTGCCAATAAGCAGAGAAAATAACTTCAGTACAGGCCAAAACATTCACAAACAGCTTATTGTGGTTGACATGCAAACAGACTTGCCCCATGGACATTTACATATACAGACTTTTTATAAACAAGTTCTATTGACTGGGATATTTCACAATTATAAACATTTTCATGATCTGAGCCAAAGTCTTTCATTTTCTTTTAAACTAAAGCACTTCACCTTATTGCAGTGTATGAATCTTAATAATTATACTATTACAAATTGGAAACATTGTGACAGACGTAGTCATCTTATACATATAGATGTACCTATACGTATGGACACACATATACTATATGTATACCTACAGCAGTGCAATCAGGGGGTAAATTTTAAATACAGTACCTTCCAGAAGCTGCCCAGGGAAAATGTGCATGGGGAATAAGCAAATGGTAACAGAATGTGTTCAAGAAGCTGCCTGCAAAGCTAGAAATGGAACTCAAGGATGGGCTCTATCTAAGTGGGAAACTCCACTAAGATGCCAACTAGGTGGCTTCAGTCACAGCCTCAATTATTTCCACTGATTAGTCACAGTGCCAAGTCCTCTTAGTTCAACAAAATGCCTCTGCTTACTTCTAGTATTCCTGTTGTCCCCTATGTGGGACAGGAGAAAAGTGAGTTGTTGGGAAGATGTCTTAAGTCTATTAATTTTTTTGAGTTCTCTGCTCTGTTCTCAGAGGCATATCCCACGAGGAGAAGCTTGGGTCTTGCCCATCATATGTGGATCTCTTCGGCTCTTCCCTGTAATAGCCTGGCACTGCTTGCCATCAGCATCTAAAGAGCTGTCTGTTCCCTGTGGCTAAGGTTTTGAATCCTATCACTTTCAATCCAACTGTGCTGCCCTGATGTTGGAAGAAAAATCAATCAAAAAAATCCACACTTCAGTAACCTGATCCAGTGAGAAAAATATTTATGTACACAGGAAAAGCTATTATTAGTGGGATGGTAACAGCTCTGCTCGTATGGCAAAACTTTTTCAATAATTCTGGAGAGCTTAAAGAAAAATTAGGCTGAAATGACAATCATGGGATAGCAAAGAGCAAGATAGGGCTGCAAGGGCGGGAAGCCACTGGTAAAACAGTCATGTATTTTATAGACACCACCTTGTTCCAGCACCTGCTGCTCAGCTGCAAGTCCCAGTCACTTCTACCAGGCAAGGTGATTTAAACCACATCTATGGATTTTGAGAGCAAGAAAAATGAAATTGTATTCTTATTGACCTGTACAGTCACCACAAAAGTAGTGAGTTGAATTTTATTCTTTCCTGCTCATGCCGTCCCCATGAAAACAATCAACTTTGCAGCAAAATGAACGAGCTTAAATTCTACTAAATATATTCCCAAACAATCAAATTTCTTCGGTCTCAGATTGCCACAGGACACACAAAAGAACTTGAGCTACATCTTGTAACTTCAGATAGCGTATCATCTCATTAAGAAGCCAAACACGGAAGCAGAAAGCTGTTTGCACAGGTATGAAAACCAGGAACATTTATTCACCTTTTGCTCATGTCAAAAACAAGAATGATTTAACATCAGGAGACAAGAGGCCTTTGTACAGCTCTCCTCATCAGGTCAACTTGGAGCTGAAAGTCTTGTTCTTTCACAAACATTCAGTGTTTCAGCTGCTTTCTTTCATTAGAAATCTCTGACAGTTTCATTTAGATTGTGGTTAGTTGACTATTGCATTTACAATTTTTTATTACACCTTTTTTTTTTCCAGGAAGACATGCATACCTGCAAATAAGCCTTACAACTGTCAGGTTTAGTTTAAATCTACTAAAACTAAAAGGACCTGAAAAAACCCAGCTATCTCTTATGACACAGTATGCGTAGCATCTCTTCTAGCTTAAGAAAAAAGGGACTTGGCTCAAAACAAAAAGGAAATAAAACTGGTTATTGATTCATTACTGTAAGTGAAGAAAAGCACTGATATTACAAAAGCACAAAAGCTTGAGCAATCTATCACAGAAATTCTAGTAGCAGGTGACCCCATTTTTGCTCCTACCGCACCTAAAACGAAGGAGGGAGCAGCACAGGAGGCCTTGGATGGCAGGAGCTACCAGCTTGCTGTGCAAGGAAAGCTTCTGGGAAGGATGGCCAAGCACAAAGGCTGCTGTAAGCGATGAAGGAGGACCTATACATACATATACACGTGCGTGTAGGTTGAGCACAAGCACGGAGGCAGGAGAGAGGGAGCGAGAAGCCTTAAGCAGAACTCCCTTGCAGGCACGGAGGAGGAAAGCGAGGCGAGCGGGGCAGCTCCCGGCCCGGGCGGAGCGTTGGCAGCGGGGAGGCGCAGCTCGGCTGGCGGAGCCCGGTGCGGCGGACACAGCAGGACAGAGCCGAACAGGACAGGGCAGGGCAGGCGGGGCGGGCTGTACCTTTCAGCCGCAGGTACTTGACCTGACTCGGCCGCTGCTGCAGGTCCCGGAGGGCGCGGGAGCGGGCGCTGCCCGAAGGGACGGCCGCCTCGGCGGCACTGTAGAGCTCGGTGAGCAGCCCGCTCACCAGCGACGAGGTGCGGCTGGACCGGCCGCTGCCAGAGCCCTCCTCGTCCTCATCCTCCTCTTCCTCCTCAGCCAGGCTGTCGGCGCTACTGCCCACCCTACCGCCTGGCCCAGGCTCCCCGACGTCCATCTTCCGCCGCCGCGGACAGCGCCGAGTTCCGGGCTTGGCCCGTTCCACGGCCACGGGCCGGGGGGGGCGCGCACGGGAAAGGAAAGGGGCGGGAGAGCTGAGCCCGGCGAGACGCTCCCCCACAGGCGGGAGGGCCGCGCCCGCCTCGATTCCCTCCCCACGCACCGCGCGGCGTGGTAGAGGCCGGCAGCGGCGGGTGTTGCACCTGCTGCGAGGCAGGGAGGGTGGCCTGGCCTCGCCTCGCCTCTCCTCACGGCCGTAACCTCCGGGGCCGCTCCCCGGCGCGGCGTGGCTGCCACGAAGGTCACACCCGTTCTGCGGCATTCCCGCTCCTGCTTCCCCGCCGGTGCGCGGGGCAGCCCCAGGCGGTGGCCTGATTCAGCTCCGCGGAGGAGGGCCGAGACAAGGGCGTGAGGAAATGTAGGGCGTAGCTTCAGGGATGCAGCCGCGAGGCTCTCATTATGCTGCCGTAAGCCACCATAAAACGCCATAGAAATTGGAGTTGATGGTGGTGTTTGTACGGCTACCAGATCTGGGTGTCCCTGGGGTTTGGCTGTGGGAGCTGTGCCGCTGCCGCACCGTGCGATGCCCGGGGTCTGTGCCGTGCTGAGTAACCTGAATAACGCCACCGCTGCTGCTGCCTCCTCTGCCAGGCCTGCCTCGGCACACCGCCCACCTGCAGAAGGGCAACCAGACATGGAGCCTGACCAGCCACGGCCACTGAGCCCAACAAGCCATGGCCACTGAGCCCTGAGCCTGATAGGCCACTGCCACCAAGCCTGACCAGCCATGGCCACTGAGCACAACAGGCCATGGCTACTGAGCACGATAGGCCACGGCCACTGAGCCTGACTGTCCACAGCCACTGAGCTCACTCCCAGGCTGTGATTGTCGTGGCTGTCTGAAGTGCCCAGCACTCCCCGTGTCCCCACCGTGCTCCGTGTCTGCTCCTGCCTTCTGCTTTTCCTCAATACCGATCAAACATTTTCCTTTAAGCCGAGCGTGTAATTGGCCAGGACACACGGAGGCGACGGCACTGCAGGCAGGCCAGACGTAGCTGCGGGACCGACGGGGCCAGCTCTGCAGCCCCGGCTAACCAACGCCAAGAATTCGGTGGCAAAAGGCAGTATCTTGCCGCCCCTCAGAACACGGCGGTGGACGGCAGCCAGGGGCGGTGCGGGCGAGGCCCCAGCCTGAAGGCCCGCCCCCACTCCCGCCCCACGGCCCAGGCGGCCCAGGGGGCGGGCAATAGGCAGGACCACGCCGTAGGGGGCGGAGACATGCCATGGGGAGGCGGGGCTTCGCCGGGGAGGGCGGGAGCGGTGGGGCGGGGCCACGCCGCAAGAGTCAGAGACACTTCGGTAGGGGTGGGGCCAGCCGGGGGGGCGGGGTCGCTCCCCACCGCGGCTGCCGCCGGGGCCACGTGACACTGTCCCCCCCCACCGCCCTCCCGGGTCATATGCCGGGGCGGGGCGGGTCCGCGTGTTGCCGCTCACTCCTGGGCTCTCGGCCGCACCGTCCTTTGGCGCGGGGACCAGCCACACCGGCTTCTTCCGTCCCGCGGCTCGCCCGCCCGTCCCCGCTGCTGCACCATGTCCGCTGCCGCCGCGGTGTTCCGGGGGCTGGCGCTGGCCGCGCTGCTGGTGCTGAGCCCGGCGGGGGCAACTCGGCAGGCGCGGAGGCCCAACGTGGTGCTCATCCTCACCGACGACCAGGATGTCTGCCTGGGCGGCATGGTAACCCCGCGGCTCCCCCATCCTCCCCTCGGCCTCCCGCCACCGACCCAGCCGGCCGGGGGACCCTGCCTCCGCGGGCCCGTCCGTGGGGGAAGCGGGAGGCGTGGGGTGGTGGGGCCGGTGGGGTCGTTGCGAGAGGCCTCGCCCTGGCTAGGAGATTCCTCGCCGTCCGCCGCCGAGGCTGGGCAGCCCGGCTGGGTAGCCCGGGAGAGGGTGGCGAGGGCACGGCGTGAGGCGAAGGTCGCTCCGGCCGCTGAGGGTCGGCGGCCCCGGTCCGGGGTAGCCCGGGTCCAGTCCGCAGCCGAGGACAGGGACTTTCTGGCCTTGGGCCGAGTTGTCCCCCTAAGGGGATCGTCATGGTGGGCTTCTGGGATGAGCGAAGCTTCTCTGGGAAGCTGCCGAGGCTCAGGTGGATTGAGGCTGGGGCTTCTCCCCTGCAACCTCTGCAGCTGCAGATAGTTCCTGAAAACTCTCCATAGGTCTGATCTGTTGGGCTGTCTTGCATAACCTTTGTGGTCATACAAGGCCCTAGTGAAAAGGCAGTCTGGCCAGTGCCTTAAAACTGTGGTGGCGAGCCGCCTTTTGGGTAGTTGTACGACTGCTTCATCTCTCCTACTTTACCTAGAAGCCTTATGTTTTTAGCTCATTTCCTTTTGGTACCTTTCTTCCAGACCCCCCTAAAGAAGACTAATGCTCTCATTGCACAGATGGGAATAACCTTCCTAAATGCTGTAAGTGTTTACATGAACTCTGAACTGCTGAGATATGTGCATTTGTGTAGTCATCTAAGGTCTTAAAACTGGTAGTAGTTTTATGATGTCTGTACATATATGTGTGTGTTTTTAAATTCAATTCCTAGCTACTTTTAGGTCTCAAAATTAATATAGCTCAAGGTCATGTTCAGACTCTGAGAGGGAAAGTTTCACTTCCTGAAAGGACTTGTGTTAACTTCTTTAGACTGTAAAGTAAAAATGGGTAGTCAGAATATTTTTATCACAAACTAAGAAGCATTAGAAGAATCTACTTTAAAACTTCCAGCTTCGTGCATGCTGAAAAACCCCTTCACTCTTTACTTGTTCTAATGCATTGCCATAGCTAAAAGAACGGAGTGAATCAACCAGCAAAGAGTATTTTAATGGATACTTGCTACTGTATAAGAGCCACATCTAACCAAGGCGGGGGGGGGGAGGGGGGGGGGCATAAAAAACCTAAAAACTGGTTTCACATGCAGCTTTTCACTAGTGAAAATCCTTGGGATGTAATTCTGTGTGTCCAGAAGGAAATATGCTGGTGAACATTTTAATCAGCCTGTTAGCTGATATTTTCGAACTATAAATTTTGAGGAAAAATTGTTTTGCAGTGTCAGTCTTCTATTGCTTTATCCTGTCTTTCCAGTACGTTCCCAGTGCACTTTGTTGTCCCAGTCGAGCCAGCATTTTAACAGGGAAATATCCACATAATCATCATGTTGTCAATAACACTCTGGAAGGAAACTGTAGCAGCAAGTTATGGCAGAAGATTCAAGAACCATACACCTTCCCAGCACTGCTCAAAACTATGTGTGGTTATCAGACGTTCTTTGCTGGAAAGCATTTGAATGAGGTATTTTCTGCTTTTTTTTGTTTTTTTTTTTTTTTTTTTCACTGTGATGTAGTTTGTTTGCATTTGTCTGTCTTTTTAAAACATTCAGTGATTTTTATATTTGTAGCTGGTGATGGGTCCCCAAAAATATTTAAAATGGTGTTACTCAGTTCTCTTTGCCAAGGTGGGATAAAGATGATGCAAATCTTTAACTTGGTTAAAATTGGTTTCTCTAGGTGCCTGAACATTTTTTAAAGTTAGTTTTGAAAGCATGATGGAATCCAAAAGTATGTTCAGATGTGTTAATTTTTAGAGTTGAGGAAGAAACGGATAGATGATTGGCATGTGGTATTGAAAAACACTATCAAGCCAGTGCCAGGCCAGGCACGAAGTTAGAGAAAAACACCAGTTTGTCTCAATATTCCTGACTGATAGATCCTTTAGAATCTGAGGACAATTTTCTTTTTAGCATTTAATATATTTTAAATGTTCAGTGTTCACTTTCTTTGAGAAAGATATTATCTGAGCTCTTCACAGAGGTTACTCAATACTTTATTATTGAATCACTTGTATGTTTGTGGGGTTTTTTTTTCCTTTTTTAGCTAAGCTCTGATTTCTAGAAGTTTATGGTAGGTAACTTGTTAGTTTACGGTAGGTATCTTAGAGCACCAAAAGCTCTAAGATCAGGTGTGTTCCTCTTGTGTGATGGAATTGTATTTGGAGCTAGCTGAGTTACAGGGCTCTTAACAGCATTATTTTCCTTGCATCTCTTGGTGGAAAGTGTTGGTGGCATAATAGAGGAATGGAACACGAATTTTCACAGCCAGGCACCTATTTGTTCCTGCTGCTGTTACTGAGGCAGCTAGGAGAAGGGAAACTTAGCTGGCTTCCTCTGAGCATCTCTTGACTCAGCATAGTCTCCTGTCCCTGCAGCTAGGCAAGCCATGTAGATGGGAGAGGGCAGCCCTGAGAAAACCCGTTGTGTTGCTCTGAGGCACCCTCTGTTTTGAATTTGGCTCTGATTCAGTAGCTACTTTCTTTTTTCTGCTGGCTTAAAGGCTAGTTGTTGTAGATTGTTTGGCACCGAGGTGACAAGAGGCTAGCATTGTGTAAAATTGGTAGCCCCTGTTGGGGGAGGATGATGGAAGTTGTTGTTCTGTGCCAAGTTTTCTTTAGTGTCTTGTGAAGTGTTATCACAAAGCCCAAGAGTGTCTTCATCACATGCATGTTTTGATCACCTCCCATCACCCGATGTTCTCCAGGATCTCTGTGTATTTTCATGTGCAGAGTAGAACTGAGAATAAAATTTGTTGGTGTAAGCCAAGCTTTCAGTTACTGTCTTTTTAGTTATTTAACCCTGTTTTTTTTAACAGGCTATACATATGTTTTTCTCTGTATATATATTTGTTGTTTTCCATTCTGAAGTTGAATTTGGCTTAATGTGGTTTCTGACTATTATTGAATAAAGCACATGAATATGAAACATTTTCTAGATTTTATTCATCATAATTGAAACTATGAGTCATGGTCTGTATTTTTTCAGTACGGAGCAGAAGATGCAGGGGGAGTAGGTCATGTCCCTCCTGGATGGAGTTTTTGGTATGCTTTGGTATGTAGCCATTCTTCTTAAAAAATACTTAATTTTGTTTGCTTTGTAATCCAGCTCGTGTTCTGACTTTTCTGGTCATGAAAGAGCAGGCAAAAAGCATCCAACAACTTAATGCATTTTTCCCCTTTTTTCCTCTATTGCCTGTCAGATCCTTGGCTTTCACAAAGGCTACTCCTGCTAAGGTGCCTGGGGAAAACCCCAACTTGTAAAGCCAAAGCAGTGTGAGATGGCTCTAAAATAGGTTTCGTTGTTGGAGATCAGTTCTAGGAATTCTTGTCGTGTCCTTATGACAAACGCGAATAACCTATTTGACAAATGCTTGTTGGCAGCTCATTTTGATTGTTTCAGGTAATCAATGTACGTTTTACTTTAAATATGCATTTGACTTTTCTTTTTCACAGGAGAAAAATTCAAAGTACTACAACTATACTCTTTCAGTGAATGGCAAAGCACGAAGACATGGTGAGAACTACAGCGTAGATTATCTGACAGATGTACTGGTAAGAAATTTTGCAACACATGTGTTACAGAAGCTGCTTATGGCCAGATAATGCCTCATGCAGGGGGCTTGGGAAAGGGTGGGGATGATAATTTGTTAGGCTGTATTAGTTCATAAATACGTGAAGGTGCTGTCGTGATGGTGGGTGAGCATTAATCAGCAGAGCAAGATGCTGGATATATTTAGAAATGACAAGTTTGCGTGTATGAGCTGTGGAGAGGAAAGGGATGCCACTTGCCCATTTGCTAGCCAGTGGCCTCACTGGGAGGTTAATACTGACTGCTACGATGCGTGAGGAACATGATGCACTTAGGCAGTGACATAAATTGCTTCATAGAAAGACATGTTTTCTTTGCAATGCACAAATTCTGTAATAGATTACCTGGGTCAAGATTGCAGTGGGAAGTTAAGCATGTAAAAATAACTTTACACCATGTTTTGTTTGTTAGATATTATGATGTGTTAGTATCTTGTAATGTGTAACTCCGTCAAACTGATAACTGGGAAATATCAATGACTAATCAATCCTCTGTATTGTGAGAGGGCAATGTCTGGACTATGAAAAATGTGTAGCTGACCAGGGGAGTTTTTAGCCTCTTTATCCTCTTAAGGTGAAGAGAGGTAACAGATCAAATACTTAAAGGAAAGTTGAAAGAGTTATTTAGCTCTCTGGAGGCCCTGTTTAGCAAGTAGTATTAGCTTGGAGGTTGTGGGGAGGGGTGGGGTGGTGGAGTGGGGTGTTCCCCCCACCTGCCAAGCTGGAGTCTGTTGGACATGCTGTTACAGTGTGTGAGTTGGTAGTGTTGGGAGCTCACATGCAGATCTCAGGAAAATCCTCTTTGAGAAGTCTCCTCGTGCAGTCAGAATTTGTGGCCTTCCATTGAGACCCTAATGGGTATCATTCCAGTGGGTTCTTGAACATAGGCAGCTGCTTGCTAGGAGCAGAACTGATTGATGCTTCTTAGGGTACTGAACAGCTGTCTGATTAAATTTAGATTTACACAGTCTAAAGCTAGATTGGAATTGATAAGACAGAAGTGGGACTATCCTATTACTGGTGTTGTACTGGTCTTTTTGATCCTTCAGCAGCTTGTACGCATTTTGACTAACAGGTCATTGCTATATAAACATCTTACTTGCAGTATTACCTGTTGATACAGCACTGTGTTATGATTTTCAGAGTGTTGCATTATACCTTCTGCCTGTAGTTACCAAATGTGTATTCAGCATTTCAGAGCTAGTGTTTGAGTTTAATTCACTCGATGGGCAGTGCAAAGGAGTAAATTGCTTATGCAAAGTTTCTGTGTTGCTTGATGTGATGTGCAGGCTTTCTTGTCCAGACTAAGAACATCTGTGTGCTTAGGTCTGGTATTAAGAATCTGAACACCTGGATCTGTCTGCTGAAGTCCTGACATGTTGCAGTTTAAGCTCTTAACAAAATCTAAGTTGACTACATCTATGGGTTTACATCATACTGGTTTTTGAACCAGGTTTTCAAACTTCACACAGTTCCTATCCTCCCTTAACTGAATTTCAGCCTTACTTGCTTAGATGTACAGACTAGGAAGAGGAGGGAGTTCCTGGTGTATTCTCCTTTAGAGAAAGAAAAGGATACCCAAAATGTGATATACTAATCAGACAGAAAAGAAAAATGCTGCAAGATTTGAATAGTGAAGAACTCCTATCTGAGTAACACCTTTGAAGCTTTAATTTCAAAGGCTGACTGACCAAGCCTTGATCTTGCTACTTGGAGTTGTGTACAGGCTGAAACCAAAAATGAAAGTGCAGCGAAGTGACAGGAGTGGTGTTTGGCACAGTTATTCAGAAGAATTTCTGGCTTCACCAGCAGAAATGTGGCACCTCTTATAAACTAGGAGCTTGCTACAGAATGAGCATACACTGCAAACAATGGGGCTGAAAAAACTTTCTTAACTATTGCTATTTCTGAAGACAATTGAAACTGCTAAACTGGGATCTGTCAGGCAGGAGACGGCATCTGAGAGCATCAGGAAGACTCAGACTGTGTTAAAGCTCCAGTTTCACTTGGTGAAAACTAAAGTTTAGGTGGATTTTTTTGATAATTGGAATAGGCACAAACTTTTGATGAGCTTTCCAGGTCTAAATAATGCAAAGGTCTGAAGTAGAAAGCTGTTTGGAGTGTGGCACAAATTATTTGCTTGACATGAACACTTGGGATTTTTCGTATCGCAGGCGGCTGTTCTGGACACTTGTGGATGAGCAAGCAATAAGTTTCTGAAATAGTTTAAATGTTCCCAGTCCTACTGAGCTCTAAGTTATGAATGTACAGCTTGGATTTTTCAGATACTTGCTGTTTTCCTTTGGAGGTGTGACTTTCTTCTCCAACAAAACTGTTCACAGGCCAACATGTCACTGGACTTCTTGGAGTATAAATCTAATTTTGAGCCTTTCTTTATGATGATCTCAACCCCAGCACCGCACTCCCCTTGGACAGCTGCTCCACAGT
Source organism: Brachypteracias leptosomus (assembly GCA_013401335.1). Classification (NCBI taxonomy): domain Eukaryota; kingdom Metazoa; phylum Chordata; class Aves; order Coraciiformes; family Brachypteraciidae; genus Brachypteracias; species Brachypteracias leptosomus. Next base: position 167,030 of record VYZX01027593.1, on the reverse strand, counting down.
ACACCAATCGGTTCCAGAATGTCAGTGCACCAAGAAACAGCAACTTTAATATTCATGGGAAGGTAAGCTAATCTGCACAGGTTGTTACACTAGTTTGAGAGCAGCAGGCAATGACCCTGACCTGCATGTTAAGTTTAAACAGAAGAATAGGCTAATACTGTGACTACTGGTTGTTTAGTTCTGTTAATCAGCCTGTCAGGGTAAGGTATGTTTACTGTGACTTGGAGATATTTGCATGCTAATGACTTGTAAATTTAAAAAAAAAGGCAAAAATAAGGAATACAGTAGAATTATGATTGATAAATGGAAAAAGTTAATTCCTTGTCCAGTTTCCAAACTGTTCTGGAGCTCTTAAAATGTGTTTTTGTGGCTCTTGGAGTGTTCAGGAGAACACACAGGTAGTATGCTGCACAAAGGCTGAGGTGAAGAATGATGGGAAGCCTGTCTTTCTATGCACATCTACTCATGTGGATGGGTGGTCCATTACTTGAGCTTGTGGCAAAGCTTTCTGTAGGTAACCAGCATATCAGACTAACTGGAGGACTTGGTGAAGTCATGAACCACAGGGCCCAGGGTCACTAAGGACTTTGAGAACTTGCCTTTCATTTGTTGAAATAACCTGTAACCAGAATTGCTAAACCTAATGTAACGAATTTGCACACATCCCTGTGACAGGGCAGTACCCTCCACTGCCAGTAAACTTGGCCAAATATGGTCTAGCTTAGACTAATCCACTGCGACTCACTCTGCCAATAAGTGAAAGTGAAAGTCACCAACAGTTAATCTGAGATATTTAACTTACAGAAGTTTTGTATTCTTTAGTCAATTATTTTAAAATATAGAACTCACTTCTGTTCAGTGTTCATCTGATTCACTTCCAGATTTGCTCATCTTAAGACTAAGAGATAACATTGCCTAAATGGCTACCTGGAGCCCAGTGATGCCTCTTCTAAGGTCTCTGTGACTCACATAGTACAGGGTGAAACTTTTTAGCTGAGGGTTATAGCTTGCAAAATGACCACATGCTTATCAGAGTGATATAAAAACATGGAGAAGAAAAGGGTTGCAGGTAGTAACAAATACTTTAGCCCAACCTGTTACATTTTGAACCAGGGAGTGGGAATCAGGCCATTTTTTTCCTTCATTATAGGATTCCTAACTTTGTCTTAGACTCCATTACTGTAATAACTGAATGCTTTTGAAATAACCAGAAATAACTTGACCAGCAAACTCATCAGGTAGCCAAGGAATACAATGTGCAAGTTCCCTTATGTGGAGCAAAAGCCCTGCATAGTCATGTGTAACAAAGCAAAAGGACAGACTTACTCCAGGTTTGTTAGTTAATATCTGTGGATACAACAGTTTTACAGGGTTTCACAAGAGCAGCAGACTAGAGTTACCCTTCTTCCCAGACACAATAGCTGCAATCATTAACAGCATACGTAGCTGTAATTGACAGCGTTTTGGTCTTGTAGCAATTCTTCTTTGAGCTTTGCTGTTTTCTAGGGCAAGTACAATTCCTGCAATAGCAACAGAGGCATACATAGGCTCAGACCCTCAAGTCATTGATGTTGTAATGCCTGCTAGACAGTCTTGCATTGTAGTCTTGATTCCTAAATGAATGTTCCCTAGCTTCCTTCTACAGTATGTGGGCAAGGGGTACTAAAAGGAGCCCTCTAGGCCAAATCTCTGCATGAAAAATAGGAGTTCAGTTGTTTTCAGATTCTGGCCAGTGATGTGCACTTTAGCTTGTGCTTAGGATCCTTCAGCTATGAACTATAGTGAGTGAGGGGTCTGCTTCCCTGAGCAGGACTACCAGTAGCCCAGATGAGTTGTTTATCTAAGCTGTTCTGAGAGAAGCTGATGAAGATAGGTGTTGGGTATTTCTCTTGCATGTGTTTTTCCTGCAAAATTGGATCACAGCTGTGTTCAGGTTCTGCTAGCAAGATATGCTATGCTGTCTCAGGAGCTCCTGAAACTTCTTTGAGAGTGCGACATAGGGAGGCAGCAGGATTGGTGGACAGCTTTGTATGTAACTAGGGAAGGAGACTTGACAAGGACTGACAGGAAAGCAGATTTGAGGGCTCTGAGTCAGTGTGAAGTCTATTGAAATCCACAGGGTTGTTGTGATGCTGTGTGAAGTTTTAGAAACATTAGAGGAAGGTGGGAAGAACAAAATACCCCAGAGAAGAGGAGGATTCTGCTGTACTAGGTGACCTACCTGCCTGAGTTACCCAGCATGGTTGTGCCTTATGGAGGGCCTCTCCTAAGCCCACCTCTTGTGAAAGGTGGCTGGTGCACGGGTGATGTTGTCAGCTCCTTTGTTCTCTAAAGAACTCCTGCTGATGGGGCTTGTGATGTCTTTCCTTCCTTTTTTCCCCTCTCAGCCAATGCACAAGTCCTCAATGTTTGGTCTTGGTTATGCTGTGCTTTCCTGCTGAGACAGACTTAGGGTCTCGCCAGAGAATTTTTACAACTACTATAAAAGATCTGAACACAAATTAATTAAAATAAACTGAACATGGTATTAAGTCTCTATGCCAAAAATCTTTCTTTCAGCCGGCAAGAACAGAAAATGGGGGAACTGAATAATAGCTCCTGCCATTGCAGGAGATCTGAATCACTTCATTGTGAGTCCCTAAAGCCTGAGCCTGTGCAGAGTCATTTGCTTGTGACAGGAGGGAAATTGTGTAAGGAGAGGCTCTATGGAGAGGAGTGACCAGCTAAATACAGGCTCAAGCTGAGGGTGATGAGTGGGTCATCTCTGACCTATGCAGTGAAGAAGCATAAAACTGCAGTGACTTGACTTTCTCCTTTATTCTGCTCCCCACTAATACTAACCCTTCAGGTTGTTCATAACAGACCTTCCCATGTATTTGTACAGCAGCTGATCCAGTTCAGACTGGTGCTTCAGGATGTGGGAGTATTGCTTTTCATATGAGTTAGACCATCTCTGTTACTCTGGGGGGATGGATGAGGGGAGAAAGGGAGAGGCTGTTTCTGAAAGTTAGGGATGCAGCTGGAAGAATCAATAACTCTTCAGCTAAAGAAAAGCTTTTGTTCTGGAACCAAAAAATCCAAATAAACCAGTAATATTTCTGTTCTCAGTAGTCTCCAGCCCTGAGTTCATAGGCTAACAAGCACCATTACAGATCTTTGTCCTCACCTGTCTGTAAATTAGGTAGTCCTAGTTGCTTTTGATGCAGGAGTTTCTTCT
>VYZX01027593.1:19407-157561 GCA_013401335.1 Brachypteracias leptosomus | reverse complement strand
ATGTCATTTTTTGTCTTCCCCAGTAAGAAGGTGCAGCTGTGGCATTTCTTGGTCACTCAAATTAAGACTAACAGTATTGGGAAGGTGCAGTAATGTGACTTTAAAACCTTGCAGTGAACCTTACAAGAAAGTTTGCAACCAAAGTCTGTCCGGTTGCATCTTTATCTAAGTTAGACATAACCCAGCCAGTTTTAATCAACATCATCTGCAGTCAGGCCTCCTACTTCAGCACAGACAAAACCTCAGCTGAATTCTTGAGATATGTTTGACTAGTATTTGTCTCACAGAACAGTTTAGAGATGAAATGTACCAAAACCAAATCTTCCCTAGAATCCTCCAGACAAATGTTCTCAAAGCATGTGAACACACAAGAAAAGCTTTCTTGTATTGGGGTTGTAGCATACTTGTATTCAGTATGTTTTGTATATGTAGTCGAGACACCTGTCTGATTTAGACAACGAAGTACCTGATGAGCATATATAATTGTGCTGTGATGGTCATGAAATTGTGTATTTTGAGATCCATTAATGAAAAAACATCTGGCTTAGCCATGGGCTCTTGCTGTAGTCTTATAGTCATAAGATAGGTTCCATTTATGTGTTAGGAAAAAAATCTGCAGCATAGCAGGTGAGTACTTCAGGTGCGAGTAAGAACTTTTCCAACAATACTGTGCTATCACAAAACTTCAGCTTTGCCTGCACACCATCCTGTCTCTGACCACTTAACCACATAGCTAAATATGTGGTTAATTCTGTGTGGGGATGCTGCAGTGTAGCTCAAGATAACATTTGAGACTATGTGCTGCCATAAACTATTCTTCCCAAATTATAAGATTAAATGTTAATTAGCATTTAGGGTTTAATACAGTGCAGGAACTTTCTTCTGCAGGTGTTTGTGGAGGTGTATAACTTGACTGCAGATCCACACCAGATCAATAACATTGCTAAAACAATTGATCAAGAAATTCTAGAGAAGATGAACTATCGATTAATGATGCTGCAGTCCTGTTCAGGAGCAACTTGCCGTACACCAGGTGTCTTCGATCCCGGGTAAACATGGATTCAGTTCATTATAATACTTCTAAATACTTCTAAATATATCTTTTCAAGCTAAGCTTTTATAGGGGGTATTTATGATGGCATATAATATGAAACAGCAGTAGGTATGTCAGTAATGATGCTTCTGTTTTTTAATGTTTAATCCCTATTTTAGACTAACCTACCAAATATAATTTGATGGTATTAATACTACTACTTGTCAAGCCACTGTTGACTTAGAGTAGCTGACGCTCACAGCTGTGCTGAGTAGTCAGAGACAAGTGACCTCAGTTTTGCCTTCAAAGAAGTAAAAGCTCTGCAGGTTTCTGCAGGCAGGCATTTTCCAAATACTTGCTCTGATTGTTCCTGAAGATGCTGTTAGCAAAGAATGTTTCCTGCGGGACCTAAGCTGTATGTATTAGTCAGCTGTCATAAGTAAATAGCACTTCTTACCTCAAAATTCAGTCAGTAATCACTTGGACCAAAGCTTTTTTTTTTTTTAAGCACTATTTGAAATGTCCTTACAGTTGTGCTATGGAGTTTGTAATTTGAGGCAGCAAAGCTTTCTGTTAGGATGCATCTCTTGAGTGCTTAACATTATACATGGCAATATGCTGTTGGTGTGTTGTAGCAAGTATTTATTTCTTTGGAGGCTGTTAACTCCTTAGTTGTAATTAATCTGTTCTAGTACGTAGAGAGGTTGTCCCTACTGCATACTGTTAAGAAAGCAACTGTTCACGTAGCCTTGTACCAGAGCTATTCTAGAAATAAGCTATTTCTAGAAGTGTTGGTCACGGTGGGCTGTCACTCACACAGACTCTCTTCCTTTCTCTAGGTACAAGTTTGACCCACGGCTCATGTTCAGCAATCATGGTGTTCGGGCACGGAGGTTTTCTGCCCAGCCCTTATAAGGCACTTACTGCCTCTTGCAATCAGCGCCCACTGACCAGTTTCTCCAGTGACTGCAGCAGGTCTGTCTCTGTAACTCTCGTTGATCACAGCTGGAAGACTTCTAATGGGCTATTCAAACCCTGTTTGGAAGAAAAACAGCTTGTCTCCAGCTGGCTGCCTTGTGCAATATGTATATTTTACAGCCGAACTGTAAATCATTAGACACAGCTAATCTGTCTTGCTCAGATAGTTGATTACCACCTTTGTCTTTCAAGTACCTTTTCATATCACAGGCACAGAGGTGAACCTATGCCTATGAATCTGAACAGCCTATTTTGTTCTAAAACTCAATAAATGCGTATTTGAGTTGGGTTAGATAGGCAGGTGCTATTGCACAGTAATGCTCACCCACATTCAGTGTCAGACTTTCTTAAAAGCTGTGTTTAATTATAGGTTTCCTGTATCAAGCTCAAAGCTGTTAAGGACAGTAGCAAACTAGCCCAAAATAGTGTAGGAAGGCATTAGTCAAAACTGTAGGATCTGACTAGCAAGTGTCTTGTGCAGAATTAAAATCCATATGCTAAATATTCTCTTGCAATGAGACCACTTCAAAGGAGACCAATGAATTTTGTAGGACAGCTTTGGTAGCTTGCAAACAAGAATGTAATTTCAACCTCCTTCTAGTGTGAAATGCTGGAATGGGTAACTGTGGACTACTGGAAAAACTCTTAGGGTTTAATATAGGCTTCCTAGTGAGATAAACAAGAGTGTTGAGACTAACAAGTATTCAAATAAGCGTGCCTGTGTTCTGAGCTAGCTCTTTAGTCTTTTAATACATGAACAGAAGTTATGCTGAAAAAAAAAAAGCCACACAAAAAAAACCCAAACAGGGCACCACAGTAGAGTTGATCTGTTTCTAACCTCCAGATGTCTTGAATTGTCTAACATCTTATGTTGATTAGATTCTTGAAAGTAAGTTATGTTGAAAGCTAACTAGCTAAAAAATGAATCAATCATTGCTCACTAGACATTAGGCTATGAGGGCTATTTTAGGCAGTTTAAATGCTTCATAGAGTGTTGCTTTTTGGTTGAGACATAACTACTCAGAACCTGCAGTAAGTGGCCTTCACACCAAAGGACTGTACGTCAGATGTCTGACTGCAGCATGTTATCACTTGGTTTCCCTTTGGAAGGGTGATGTTGTCTTTTCAATCTTCTGATTAGGCTTATCTGAAATGCAGCCATCACTTGCACCCAAACTCAAGTATCTTTCCAAATCTTGAAAAACACCCAAACTTGTGTTTGCATGTACTTCTGTATGGACTCATTGGCAAAACATCTTCTGGAAACACTGAATTGTGTATCTTTTGCAAGACAAGTTCATGTTGCTTGTGGGCAAATCAGCTGTGTTACCAGGCAAGATAACTGTTCCCTTGTCCAACTGTGGCACTGCTATTTAGTTTGCAGTGAGTTATTTCATCTCTTTTACCCAGAGAGAGCATGCCAATTTCAACCTTCTAACTAATCATTGAGTAGGCAACAAAGTATGACTCTCTCAAAACTGTGGAGGTGAGTACCCTAGTGTGCAGATCCATAAACTGGACACAAGCAAGGCTACAATAAACAAGTTGAACTTTCTTGGCTTTTAATTCTAAAGCACAGAAGTTGTCCTTTGTGTGTCTTAGAGTTGCCAACTTTTGTGGTGGTCCCCAGGTTAGATTTTATAGACTTTTTTTTTTTCTCAAATCTTAACTCATTGTTTCAAATCTCTAGAGTGACCAAATATTTGGAAAAAAAAAAAATCACTTGAAAGGTAACTTTTCAGCTGGAGCATCTGTATAAATGCAGAGTGTTTTGGATTTTGAAACTACTTACATGCTTTCAAATACTCAGGACTTTTCTTTCACTACAACTGTAGCTTTATCCTGTTTTTTGTTTCTCAAGCCCTGGTATTGTCCATCACTATCCTTCAGACTCTCTTTTGTCTTTAAAACCAAAACCAAAGTTGTTTTCCTGCTCACACAGAGCTAAACATAAAGTTCATTTATGTCATATTTTGCTCAGATCATTTTAGCAACTTAGACTTGTTCTTTGTTTGAACTTCATGTTGGTAGCTATGTGGAGGCCAGTGTGAAATACAGATTGCTATGCATTAAACCCTCAACAGTTCTATCAAATCTAGGTCATATGTCAAATTTCTCTTTGAGTTAAATTTCAGTGCCAGTACTATGTATTATGTTGCTTCCTAACAGAAAAAAAAAGTTTTGTTATGGGTACATAACCAATGTGTAACTGTGTCTTTTCTTAAAGTGATCTTAAGCCATAACAGGGAAATTTTAATTACTTACATTTTGCCTCATAACTCATATGAAAGTTGACAAAATTGATACAGATTCAGTACATGTGACCAGATGTTTTACCCAAATTAACACTATTTGTCTGCACACACCCGTGAAGTGTTTTGTAACTTCCTCACTGTCAGAGAGCCACACGATACCTGAAATCTGTCATAGGTGGTAAATGTATTGAAATACAGAATGGAATTAGTCAGTCTTTACTTAACCATAATAGTGCACTTAACCATACCTGCTGCACTCCCACGTCTGATAAAGACTTAACAGTTCAGCAAAAGCATGTAGCTGAAGAAAGAACAGGAGCCCACAGCTGCTTGCCTTCCACTGTGCTTAGAGGATTTGTCACTGGTCTGATGTCTTATTTCCAGGAAGCAGTTAATTTTGAGTATTTTTACAGCCCTGAATGAACAATGTTGATTCTTATCCTTGATGATTAAGAAAAACCCCACTATGAAGGAACTTTGACTCTTACCCAGATTTAAAATAACTTAGTTGGAAATTAAAACTAAATGGTCTTCCTGGAGATTCCATCTTGTCTGCTGTTTGACCACAGCTCTGTACCTTGTTACTGAAGGCATTTGTGTTAAATTACAGGGCCTTACCAGTACAGAGTTTTAAATGAAGGGGCCTTACCAGTATAGAGTTGGGTTTAGGTAAAATGTGAGGGGTTTTTTATTATTATCAAAAGCAGAGCTGTGAATTTTAATGATCTGATCTGGTAAAGTAGATGCTATACAGGGAGAAATACAGTTAATAACTTTATTATGTTATCTAAACCAAAACCCATTCAGCATCATCAATTCAGCATAAATGAATACAGCTGGTACATGCTTGCCCAGTAAACAGGGCTGCTGCATTTTGAGGAATAAAGCTGTACCAGGGACATATATATATATATATGCAAACCCATACCCAAAGCAGGTATAATACTTTTTTCAATCAAGTTAAAAATTAAGACTGATTCTACAAACTAGATAGAATATTTCAACATTTGGAACAGCTGTCATTTTTTGTGATTCAATGAAAATTAATTTTCTGTATTACTCTCTCTCTCTGTATGTGAGCATACTTTGCTGTAGCATGTTGTGAGCATACTTAACTTCTGCTGTTTTGAACGTTTGTTTAGAAAGTGCCCTTCCAGAGGACCCTGTTCACTGCTGCACTTTTGGGGAAAGAAAAAAATAAACTGCCTATCAAACTCCCTATCTTTCTGTTACTGAACTTCAGTTAAACCTTTCCACAGGATCAAGCTGTGTCAACGCTTCCAAAGACTGAATTCCTAATTTATAAGCCTATTCTCTGCTTACTGCCCTGCTACCTAACGAGGGCCACTGGTGAACTTTTCTGTGGTCATAGGGAACCTTATGTACAGCACTTAGCAGGACAACATGGGAAGGAACACTGAGGTGAGAGAGCTAATGTAAATGAAAGCTATACTTGCTCATATTTCTTTGGAAACTGATGTAGTTGAGTAGACAGAAGACTTTAACAAAAGAGACAGGAGAAACAGCTGCTCATAATTAAAAACAGCTGGAAAGCAAGAATAAAATCTTACATAAGGCTTTTTCCAAAATGGGAACAGAGCAACAGTAAGATACGTGCTAGTTACTCACCTCAGCCCCACAGAGCTGAATTCCTTGACTGATTTTGTGCAGCTCTTCAAAAATACATACATCCTGTTCTCTGAAGTAAAGAGCGAGGTGAGTTGGTACCTTTAACCTATTGAAGTCTGAGGCTTTCACAAGCTTCTAAAACAAGTATTTCTGCATTTTACTTTCATATCCGCTTAACCACATGGTACTAGTTTCATTTCCCCTTCAGTGATGTAGTAGCCTTCCATTAAATAGAGAAAAATATTTAACAGCTGCTTGAAACAACGCTGCTATCTTTTGGTGCTCCAGTTTATGAAAACTATATAAAGTTTTTTGCAGCACCACAAGAAAAGGCAGCTCTGTGTTACCTAGAGTGAGCTTCCCATCCTGCTCAAAGGCATCACTGACAGCCCAAGTGACTCTGCCATCAGAGTCTTGGAAGCTTGCTACAGGGTCTCATTTGTCCTTAATTTCTAAGAACAAGCCATGTTTGTGAAGAAACATGCTGCAGAATGATAAAGGAGTCACCATAGTGTTAACACTTCATTCAGGGGGCAGGGGAGAGAAATCCATGACAGAAAATAAGCAATGCTAATATATTGCTTTCCAGATGTTGCTCAAGTTGGATTCAATGGTCACTTAACCTTTTGATGATATCCACTGGGCTGTGTCTAAAGCTGGCAGTCCAGTAATCAGTCACTAATCTTGAAGTACAGTCAGTGCCTGCTTGCTAAAGAAGGTGGGGAAGTTGTTTGAACTTATTCCAGCTGCCAAAAGCAAACAGGAATAAGAGGGACTTGGTGGAGCAGACCTGAATCACCCACTTCAGTGTTTTTCTTGTGCAAGTTCTAGGGAAGAGGCAGTACAGTGCCTAGGAGTAGTAGCATGGTTAATCATAACCAGCTCCATGATCCTTGCTTGGCAAGAATGACTTTGCAGAGTTTGATTCCTATAGCAAAATTCTCATGTTTTCTGTAAAGGCTTCTTCACCTGTCTTGACAACATCACGCTGCTATAAACAATGGCCTGAGAGCTTTGCAACTGTGGACAACTTTTTTCAATGCTGATTTTTCTACTTTATAAATGGGTTCTCAGTATTGCCACAACAATAAAACTGCTGTGGTTTAATACGTAAAAAAGGAATCAATCCTCAAATGTTTCAGAAAAATCAAAGTTAGTATGTGTTGGTATGCTGGTAAAGATAAAGTGGTTTCTTCACTTTCTGATGCAGAATAACAAGATCTCTCATACTTAAAAAAATTAACATTTTTGCAACACCAAGACTTAATACTACCCAGTATCAAAGTTACCTTTGCAATAAATGTCTTCAGGAATGGATATAGTCCTAAAGCATCCAGAAATGGAGAAAAGAAACCAGGAAAGCAAGTAGCAGGTATTCCAACTCTATGTAAGCCTGTGTTTGATAATCTGATGTTTTTGGGATACCCAGGCAAGTTGTCCACAAAAACTTCTTTTTTTCCTGCCTTAGCTCCACTCATCCAACAGCTGCAAAAAGGGAATTTTGTATATGAGTTATAGTGGCTGCTGCAAAATGCAGCAAGCTAACAGCATGGAAAATCCATCATTCTGATTCATGCAAGGGATTTTCTAAAATACAGAAAAGGAGTCTGCAGGGAGGAGTAAATGCAGAGAGGGACTAAACTTGACTAACGATGATTAGTCAAAAAATTTATCTTTCTACATGTAACATAAACAGTAACCCCCCGTTCTACTACAAAGATCTGTTAATAGAAAATGTGTCTGTTAAATGAGAACTAATGTTAAATTTGGCTTTAGAATTTCCATTAAAGAGAAAATTGTTAAAACTCCCTTTCAGATGGGGTGTTAAGCTAATCACGATCATCCAGTGACACTCATCCTCTGATGTCTGTTCTAACTGTAATAATGGAGTCATCAGGATAACTGTAATTGACTCTGGGGGAATTAGGGCCCAATATATCAGTAAAGTGGTATCAAAACATTTGGCAGTGGGAAGAGCAACTGTTACTCTCTACTTGGAATGAACTAAAACCTGTGATTCTTGCAACAGAAAAAGGTGATTTAGACTTAAGTTTCCATCAGCAGCCCAGCTAACTGCACATGTTCAGTTTACAGTTTTAGAAAAGTAAGGAAAAACAGAAGAACAAGCATGCAAATGTTGTCCACAAATTGATTTAAAACATGTAATATTTTATGTCTAGGAGGAGAATGATGCTTAACATACTATATGATTCTACATATGCTGGTTTCTGCATGCTTGTAGGCAGACACCAGAGAGAAACGAACATGCTGTAAAAATCCAGACTGCAGTGTCTCACATGACAATTTCTTTGGGTCATACCCAGAGGTTTTGCGGTTGGTTTGTTTTGGTTGTTTTGTTGGGGTTTTTTTCAGAAAAGCAGCTACAGAATAGCACAGCCCATCCTCTGCCTCAGGGCTCCAGCAGGCTGCATTCGTAGCATGCTTGGCTAAAATACAAAAGCACAATCAAAAAAAGCTTGTCTCTTCTGCAGCCCAGTACATGGTGCTGCCAGTACAAAAATTAACATTTAAGCTGCCTCAATAAATAGCTACAAAGTTTACTTCATCTCACCTCATATTTGTGGTGTCATCTTTCCCACTTGCTACTTGAATCCATAAAATAAAACAATTTTTTCTTTTATGTTTCTAATCCATTTGGTAATTTGAAAGGCAGCCCACCCACATAATAATAATGCAGGGTAACCAGCACTATCAGTATAGGCTGGGAGAGGATATACTGGAGAGCAGTCCTGTGGAAAGGGACTTGGGGGTGCTGGTGGATGAAAAACTGGATATGAGCCACCAATGTGCGATCACAGCCCAGAAGGCCAATCCCATCCTGGGCTGCATCAAAAGAACTGTGGCCAGCAGATCAAGAGAGGTGATTCTGGCCCTCTACCCTGCCCTGGTGAGACCTCACCTGGAGTACTGCGTCCAGTTCTGGAACCCCCAGCACAAGAAGGATGTGGACATATTGGAGCGTGTCCAGAGAAGGGCCACCAAAATGATCAGAGGAATGGAGCATCTCTCATATGAAGACAGGCTGAGAGAGTTGGGGCTGTTCAGCCTGGAGAAGACAAGGCTCTGGGGGGAACCTTATAGTGACGTTCCAGTACCTGAAGGGGGCCTACAGGAAGGCAGAGGAAGGTCTATTCAAAAGGGGTTTTAATGATAGGACCAGGAGTAATGGTTTTAAGCTAGGAAAGGATAGATTTAGGCTGGATATTAGAAGAAAGTTCTTTAATATGAGGGTGATAGATCAGTGGAACGGGCTGCCCAGCCCCATCGCTGGACTCATTCAAGGTCAGGCTTGACTGGGCTCTGAGCAACCTGACCTGGGTAGAGATGTCCCTACTTGTATAGGGAGGTTGGACCAGATGCCCTCTAGAGGTCCCTTCCAGCCTAAAACATTCTATGATTCTATGAAAATGAATACTGATCAACCAGTAAGTACTGATGAACCACCAAGTGTTCAAAATGCTTGAGATCCACACAAGCTTAAGATTTCAGACATTGCAATTTCAGATCTCATAGTTAATGCTATCCTTAATTTGTCCCAAGATAAAAGTCCAAGCTCCAAATTACTTTCATTTGCAGGGAAATACATTCAGGTTGCAGCTCAACATAACACATACCAAACCAAAGCCTCTGTCAAGTATCATTGCTTTTGTTTTCTTTTGTGTGTTAAACATATCTTAAAAATATAAAGCCAATGGGCTTTTAATCAGTCCCAGTCTCCACACTCACTAGTACTGATCTCAAGTGGTTGAAGTGCCTTGATTTTCCACTTCATTTAGAAGCATGAGGACCAGAGCCAAGATTAATCTCCTTCCCCACTAGCATCACCTTTTTCACTTGACGGCAGGAGAGTTTCCTCACCTGTCCTTGGATTGACTTTGTACAGGCCTGAATAAGAATCCACCACAACCACATTACCATCCAGATCCATTCAGATTCCATGGGGCCAGCCACACACTGGTTCATGGTGTGGAGTTCCTGAGATACAAAAAGAAGGATGTGTAAGACCAGGAGGTTGACAAAATGAAGATCCCCAAATGCAAAGGCTGAAAAGCACTAAACTATCATCTTTAACTAATCTAGATCCTTAAAAGCTTCCTTAAACTGCCTCTAGAAGTAACTTGCAAAGGAAGTGACAGTATAATGTCAATCTACTTATCTCTCTGTTCCTTATTACTTAAGAAAAAATTTGCTCCCAACCTTCAAAGAAATTCAGCTCTACTCTGTTTTCCCAGATGACTTTAAAGATGACTGAAGAACTAGTAGGATTACTAAAACCAGTAAACTAAAATGCGTTAGCTGCTGTTTATTTTATATCCTCAAGAAAAAGATTGAAGAAAGCTGCTGTTAGGAAAGATTCAACTAACTAGTTCCCTTCTGCTGACGGGCCTAGGTTCCAAAGGTCGCATGAGAGTCCTATAAGTAATCCTCAGAGAAAACTACAAAAAACAGATCTACCATATTTAGTATTTTTATAGTGCACAATTATCCTGAGAACAGTGAAATTAGTAAAGCTTGGCACCCTACAGTTTTGTGACCTAATGCCCTCTACTCTGAAATACATATTTTCCCCCAGTACTCCATTAGGAAAGGGACAACATCCATTACAGCTCACTGGATTTGTACCACATTGGTAACACAAGCTGACTGACAGCTACCAAAAAGTTAACAGCCAAGTTCTGGTCTCACTCTGAAAGGATCTATCATTTTGGTCTCATTTTCGTTTTTTTTTAACTTCCTAGTCAATTATTTACATAAGACTCAAAAATGTTCAGTAAGTTTTGGGAATTCCTTCAAATTCAGTCAAGACCTTTTTGTGCCAATATTACTAAAAAACCCACAGATTCTGACTTTGCCTAATGAGCACTTACACCAGAGCAGATAAACAGACATAAAAATGTGCAGCATTCACTCACTCACATGTATGGAAAAATGTTACGAGCAAAGGGGACAGATTCTCCAAGTATCAGCTGTCAGATCTAGATTAAAAGAATTGTCTCAGATTACTGGTGTACAAAAAGCACCTGTTTATCCGAGGGGAGATCTTCGGAGCCGCTACTTAGTGAACAACTTTGCCTGGGAAAAAACTGAGGTTGAACTTTGCTGTCATAAAATATACTGGCATCCTAATGCCTCCCGAGGCGTGATGGAAACAGCTGAAATTTCTGATCACATACCAGATTCTGTATTTAAAGAGAGAAATCTTAGACTTGTAAGGCTATTTTCTGTCATGCTATGCACCAGACTATGATGCTGTATTTAGATTTATATAACTAGTGCAAGTGGGTTTTGCACTAGACGTCTCTCATGGGTATTTGTAGTGAAGTGAAGGCAAAACAGAACTACTCTACCCACAATATCCTGTCTCATTCATACGGAAAACAGCATTTACCTAAATCAGGCAACATCACCACAACTCTTACTACAACTTTGCTCGTGTTGTAGGATTTCAACTGACTGAACCCAGTCTCCTAAAAGATCCTTAAATTCAGAGAAGATCCACAGTAGAATTTAAACGCTCAAGAAAAACAGAACCAGAAAAGTACTTTACACATCATCCTCATATTTTAAATATATTCTGCAGATCTCCAGTTGTGAATGCTACCCTTTCTGAAAGACATAGAGAAAGAGGTGGAGAACAAAAAGTGAGATAAAAAGAGATTTCAAATGGCAGCTTTAAGGAAAGCAGGAACTAAACAGCTTTGAGGAACGGCAGCCTCAATGAAAAGCGTTGACCAAGGTCCCTCAGGCCTAGGCTACTACTACAGCTGAAAATGCTTCTAACTTTAGCTTGCACAATGGCAAACAAGAACATTCCAGTTATTACCTCTCACCTCTGTATCACACAACACCAGACAAACAAGTCCTGGGCTATTTTTCCTTGAAAAATACCATAAAACTAGCGCCAGCAGTATGGGAGGGTGTCTGAACTGCCTGGCTCAAACTGCTCTGAGCTGGGAGTTGGCTATTTCTCCATACTGGCTACTGCAGGAATCTGCGTTAATCCACTTGCACATTGAGATGAAAATAATTCCCCCTGAACAGGGTAGTCCTGAGTCCACAGCATTAAAGAAAAAAATCTCCAAACAACAAGGCCAACTTATCACTAGTTCTATGTCAAAAGCCCAAGCTTGGACGCACATTTGAAAGAATTCCTACAAAAATCTTTAGCTGTTTTCATATGTTACTTTTAAAGCATATGTCATTTTAGACCTTTTCAGAATTACATTTTAATAAGACTTTCATATGTCACCAATTCATGGGTTTATGTTTTCTAGTATAGGAGTAGGACATTTCCTGTGTCCATGGAAGCAGCAAGTAACAAAATGCTCTGGAATATTTTCAGGGAAGTATTTACAAATGTGGAGATACAGAAGAATATACAACTATCTTAGTATTTTTGGAGCAATCATTTAGCAAACATTCTTGGTTTTCTTTCTTTGGATTTAATTCTTAAGTCTTGGATTTCACTTCTTCAGTCTTCTCTTTCAATAACTTGATCAAGCAGATGTGTAACATGTAGCAGATGAGTAACTTTACCCATTTGCCTTCATCATCAACAGTAAAAAAACTTGGGACCTTTCAGTTGCCCCGTGAAGATTCTTTGTCCACTCTGAAGCTTTTTACGTGCTTGCAATGATCCAACTAAGGCAGGACATGGCTTTTCAAAACCACACCAAATGAATTATAAAGAACATGTAAGAAACAATATAACATTGGACTATAAAATTAGTTGAAGGGAAACTAATAGGACTTTATTCCAGAGATACTGGTAACAAAGTGTTCTCTTTATTTTAAAGAATTTGTTAAAATTGTTAGTGTTTATTAAACATATTACTTAAACTAAATCCACAATTTCATGGGGCTTGCAGATACAGGCTAAAAAGAATACAGACTTTTTAGGAGAGGGTAGTTGTTTTTTTTTCTGAAACCATACAAACACAAAATTGCCATGATCCTGGAGTTTTATTCCCTTATCAGTCAGGGACCTACTAACCATCACTCTACATGGATGTATGAATACTGCAGTGGTCAGCACTGTTTTGCTTGAAATTCACTTGTTTAAAGAATTATTTCTGTTTGTTGGTTTTGTATGAGAAACAATTTCTCCTGCATATGAACTTAAGTAGCATGCTTTACATGCTCCTGCAGGATGAAAGTACAGGAGAAGTTTTGAAAGCACAGGTATTTCCCAACAAGCACAGGTATGCTATTGAACTTTAAGCTGGGGAACGTACAACAGTTCTGGATCAATGGGAGATGGTAAAAAGTAAATGCTAACAGAAGTCACGAGGACGGCAGCTGGAAATCCCCGTGCTGGGAACCTGGGAGGAGAAGAAATGCACATACAGCAGGAGGGGAGTAAGAAGAACCAATTTTTTCAAAAGTTGAAAGATTTCCATGCTAAAAATTAAGACTGAAGGAAGACAAAGCAGACTGCAACAACCTGTTGATTCCTGCCACGGGGGGGAGTTGCCCAGCAGCAATCCAGCCTCTGAACCACCCAAATATCACCAAGTTTCTTCTGCTGAATTGTGTTTCTAGTAGTGTGTAAGTGCTATAGGCAGAGACACAAGCCCAGCTACCTGTGTAGTGAGCAACTTCACTGACTGTATGTAGTATCTTTAAAGCCTTTTTTAACCAATCTTACCTTGTCTGAGTATTTGAGTATTTGCTATTAACAGGGTTTACCAAGTGCATACGTAGTCATAATGTGGCTGTTGCACATAGGAAGCTATGAGGTCTCACATGAATCAACCTTCAAAACCCACGATCACTTCCTCTGCTGCAAGGTTGCGTGGGGAAGAGCAACAGAGAGACCAAAGCACACAGCAAAGTAGCTCCGTTCTACCAGTTCAATTAGGAAGGATTAACCATTTTTAAGAAACACTTTTTTTCTGGAGAAAACCACTAAAAAGGGGCATTATTTAAAGATAAGAAGGGCCGAAAGGTGTTTCCCCAAGGTGGGGGGACCCAGGCATCATTTCCAGCCCAGGACACCTTGCTGTATTTGCCTCATGCTTCTGTGAGAGTTTTTCTAAAAAGAAACCACTCACCCATGGGCTTTCCCACCCAGCTATGGTGGGTCTACTACTGCTGGGACCATCCACTGCAGCTGCACTCCCTCTATGATGAGGGGTGGGAGAGGAAAGCCCTGCTCTGGCCCTGCCCGCTGTCTGTGAGGCAAAACATGAAGGCCTCAGCTCTCTCCACATCCCTCTCTGCTACCTGCCCAGGGGAGACCACTTCTCAGGCACTGCCACTGCCCTCCAAGGTGTCACAGATTTTAAACCCCTCCAGGGATGGTGACTCCACCACCTCCCTGGGCAGCCTGTTCCAGTGCTTGACCACTCTTTCAATAAAGAATTTGTTTCCTAATATCCAACCTAAACCTTCCCTGGTGCAACTAGAGGCCATTTCCTCTTGTCCTATCACTAGTTACTTGGGAGAAGAGACCAACACTCACCTCTCTACAACCTTCTTTCAGGTAGTTGTAGAGAGCAACAAGGTCTCCCCTCAGCCTTCTCCAGACTAAAGAGTCCCGGTTCCCTCAGCCACTCCTTGTAAGACATGTTCTCCAGACCCCTCACCAGCTTGGTTGCTCTATATGTATATGACTGTATAGGGACACGGTTTAGTGGTGGGCTTGGCAGTGTGAGGTTTATGGTTGGACTCAATGATCTCAAAGGTCTTTCCAATGAAAATTATTCTATGAGACATGTACACTGAAACAAATCTGTTGTTCCAGGCAAACCTTAATTTATGCTTAAGGCAAACTGCATCTCCCCACATACGATTTATTGCTATGAGGAAGTCTTTCATTCATCACACAACAGCTTCAGGTAACGGAAGAAAAACAAACCAAAACAAAAAAATAAACACACATCACATTACAAAGTATTGCCAACTTCAACTTTAATAGTGGAACCATCCCTTTTTTTTTTTTTTGCGCCATTTCAGTAATAACTTTAAGGGGAATAAAAGCTTCCCTACAAAAATAAAACTAAACTTGTCAAAATTATAAATAGTTTAAATGTTTGTTTTTAAAGACATACATTTTAACGTTTCCCTGTATTCCTCCCTCCCCCCACCCACATCATTTCATCATTCTGGTACCATCACATAATGAAGTTAAAACAGTTTTGCCACAAAAGTTTGACAGTTCAATTGGATGCTAAAAATCGAAATAGAGAAAAACTGACTAGGCATGACTGTTTCTTTTAAATTAAAGCTGTTGTAATTGCCAGTGCGTAAAAAAAGAAAGAAAAAAAAATAACCCGCCACACAACATCTTACAATAATTAACTGTGGACTAAGACAAAATTAAAATAAGTTTATTTTGGTCCCCCGCCCCCACCCCCTTCACCCCAAATCAAGACTCATTAGTGCATAGAACACTGATTGAGGTTTTTGGCTAAAGTAAATGCAGATGCACCTACTCAAAAGACTGATAGTTTAGTTCAAGTAAAAACAAAATTCACATATTTTTATACTCCACTTTTACACTCAAACAGTGTTTAAATCTGAGCAACAAATGGTTCAATATTGACAGCGATTATGTAATGATTACATAGTTATGGGCTGATACAGAAATTAAGTAGATGTTAACTGAATACCCACCGACATGCTGCTGCATTCATAGAAAAAACAAATTGTAACAAAACATAAAAGCATTCCCTGAACCATTATAAAGTGTCTCACTTGAGGATAATGTGACTAACTCACACATGCACTACAATGTTACATGTGAAATTCAAAAAAACAAACAAGATATGCCTTATATATACTTTATAGTTAGTCCTACTCTTAATTTCTCTTAACACTTTAAAACATTATGATTGTCTCACTAAGCTTGAAAATTCTTTTAACCAAAAAAACCTGTGAAGTTTTTAAAAAAAGTCTTACTAAGGAAAGGAAACAAAGGCACAATTACATCAAATTAAGGGGAAGAACAGAAGCATCTTGGAGTTTCATACAGTATCCATTAGATGTCACCAAAGTTTTAACAATTCCTTGGGAATTTTAAACGAACACCCTAAGTATGGAGGGGAAAAACCCCTGCCAGCCTCAGCTGCTCTGAAATCATCAGCACTCCTCCACCTCCCCCTGACACCCCCCAATATATAACTCATTTCCTCTCTGGCATAATAAAGTATCAGTTACTCAAATCTGCCTCATGCTTCTATTGCACACCCACTTCTTTGGTTTCTTTTGAACGTGCTTTTTTTAGATAAATAACTCTGAAAGAACAATTCTATTTACAGTAAAGTAAAAAGTCTTCTTGCTACATTTTTTCTACTTTTAAATCAAGTAAATCAGCAGTCTGCAGAATTTGGTAATCAGTTTTTCAATGAAGAATTTAAAAACCACCAGGAAAAAACCTTCTGAATTATTAAAAGCAAGAGTTACTAAGCTCAGTCACCAACACAGCCAATAGATGTTATTTTTCTCCTAAACTGGAAACACAAATAAGAAATTCTACTTTCTTTGCCTTACTGAGCCTTTAACAAACAAAGAAGCAGAGGAAGCTATTTTTGTCTTTCAGATATGATAATTCAAAATTATCAGCCTGAAAACAGATCACTGAGCCAGAGGAAATATCTGACTGACAATAAAGACCAAATGCATTTGTAGTTATAGCTTATGTCTAAACACTCACAGACAGGCATTTCTCACAGAGTTATCTGAGACATTGATGACTTTTCAGAATTCAAGTAAGTAGTTCTTCAGCTTTGCTGCACTTTTCCAACCCCCATTACACACTTATGGAACCAGCTTCCTCAATAACGACTTGTATGTGCAGCTCCATTTCCATTCTTATTTAGCTTCTGCCTCTCATTCCTTCCCATTGTTTCTATCATCTTTATTTCTTTTCCAGTGTGGATTTACGCAGCTAGAAAACCATAAAACCTATTCACAATATTATAACATCCTAAAACTTTAATCTTGTAAAATTAGTATTTTAACTTTCCTCTGTATAAATACTATTTCCATTTAAAACCAGTCCTCCTCTGTCAGCTGTTAAATTTCTCCTCCGTCAACTCCTACCTTCTTTTCAACTTTCTCTTTACCTTCTCCAGAAAGACCACTTTAAAGCCTCCCACAAATTTCACAGAACAAACCACAAGACCTCATATGCCTTCCATCTATAACAGTTCTCTCAGAAATTATACAGTAACTATTTGAAAACAGAAAGGTAGTGCAAATCAATTTCATCTCAAAGATAGTGCTCTAACTAATTCTTGTCCAGACAGTTTTATTCTTTTTTTTTTTTTTTTAACCCATCAATTTGCACATCCTTACTTGTAAAGCTACCATTAAAGCAAAGAAGAAGAAAAAAAAAAATTAAAAAAATCTTATTTCATAGCATCCTAGAAAATCGATTACAGTTTCACAGCTTGCACCAAGATAACTTGGAAAACTCTCTAGGCACACAGAGGGCTGCAAACTGATGTACAAACATGCAGAATCCCTTACTTGTGGGTGCAAGATGCTAAGTGACCTGGTTTATGGAACTAAGTCTATAGCAAAATTCAGGTACCCTGGCATCACGAAACAGTCTTCCGAATAAAGAAAACTACTCTCTGCTGCTCTTTGTACATTGGGTTTGGCATGCTATACTGACATTTGGTAGCGTGCATTTTTCCTGAGTGTCCTTTGGCCCCCTTTTAACCAGGTTTCCACACCCCACCCAGGGCTTCTTCAAGTTTGTCCCTGTAAGCTGTGTAACGCTTCTTTAACACTTGCAGTTGCTCATTTTCCTCTTTGTCCAGTATACGCAAGAAGTTTTGCAGTTCAGGAATAGTAAAAGCTTCCCACTGGAAAGAAAGACAGAAAAGGATGGATGAGATGAACAGAAAACGCACAAATACTTTATATATACAGTATTTTTAAACAAAACCTCAGGCACACTCAACTTCAAACTGAAACAGTATCAGGCAACCTCCTTGCAAATCTCAAGGATCTGAAAACATTTTACTCTCTCAAACTGTTTTTTGTTTTGCAAGTAACAACTGGTCAGTCTAACCACAAATAAAATGTTTACAAAAGGCAGAGTAAATATAACAAGAAAAAACCCCAACACTCACAACAAANAAATATACCAAAATTAAAAAAAAAAAAAAAAAAAAAAAGGATGATCTTGTCAGCACAGATCAAAGAGGAGCCCACTCATCCATGAAGTCAAACACACGCACAGAATCAGCCTGGGTGTGACCTACCATGACTTCTCCAGTTTCATGCTCACGTAGAACAAAACTAAGCATTTCTGTCCTGGGGCCTGCCACCAAACGCAGGTAGAGGGGACGTTCTCGGTCTGACAGCTTGCAGGTATAAACTACAGGAGAAGAAAACCACAGGAATTATCATCTTTACTTATGACGCTTCATGCACTTTGAATGATTAATACTAGCTAATGTTAGAAAACTTCAGAGATATACATGTGTAGTCACAAAATTTACACTGTACATACTGTCCCCATACTAGTCTATATACTGGTTTTAAGCACGTGGGCTTTAGGGAGGAGCTGAGCAGATGACTGATGGTAACAGTGAAACATCACGTTCATATAGAAATGAAATGGCCTCTAGTCACACCATTTGAATACATGCAAGGGGGAGGAAAAGCACAAGAAAAAATACAACACAGGTCTGCTGCTATAACTAAGCATTTAAGACATTAGAGCTGTGGTGTCACCACTCTGATACCTTTTCCACTCAAATCTCATACACAAATTCTAAAAGACAACTCCGCCTGTCTGACACGGTTGGTGCGACTGACAGCCAGAAACATCTGAACTCCTGAAACTGCTCTCAATGTTCATGGAAGAAGGTGGATTCTAAGTGCAAGAACATAATGTTGACAAAATGCACTTTTCATAAAAAACACCTTTTGCATCTTCTGGTATTTGAAAACACAAAATGCAATAAACTTCTAGAAGCAGCCAATGCACCAAGAGCACCGTGTGTGATGCTCATCACTTCAAGAGCTGTCTGTCAATGCAGGGACTCCAGGTATCACAGTCATCAAGGTTTCTCTTTTTTAAAATCTCTCCTGTAATTTACTCTCACAAACCTGCAGTGTATCAAGTTAGCTGAAACTTAGAGCCTGATGAGGGGGCATCTTAAATAAAATATAATGGACTGCAAGGCACGGGAGATCTGTGTAGATAGTTCAGTGGGTTCTCTTCTCTTTTGTGAATTATTCTGAAATATCCCCAAATAATTTAGTCTCTTACACATGCTACTTGTCACAAAGAGAAAAAAAGAGACAAGAGAGAGCAAGTCACCTCCATTATCTGAGTTCTTCCACCCTGCTTCTTTCAAGTATTCCTACAGCACAACTCCCCCCCCAAACCCCTGCGTTTCCAAAATGCCCCAAGCCTAACTTATACCTTGGTCTTCCTTGTGACAGCGTTTATAAAGTGCAAACTTTGCAGGGTTGTCAGCCACGAAGAACTTTTTGAGCAAGGCCTCGATAACTTCACGGACGGTGTTGGTGCTGCTGATGTGAAGGGTGTTCACGCAACCGTCCGGCAAGTAAAAAGCAGTTTCATTATTGCTGTGTGCACATCTCCCCTGGCTCTGAGAAGACTGCACAGTGATCGGTCTGCAGAGCTCCATCTGAACTTTGATGAAGCCAGTGTAAATCCCATTCGCGTTCTGCAACAGGAGGAAAGTACCGAACTATTAAAAACAGTAACGACCAGTCAGGACACAGCGGAGTTGGCAGATCAAGGTGGTCATAGAGAACACAATTTAAATGCCACCGTAATATGTAGGAATGATATTGTTTCAATAATTCAGACATTTATTCTTTCTGGTATATCTGCTGAATAGTATTTTTTTTCTCGTAATAATAACTATTGAATTCTAAGAGTATTAGGATCTCATCGAGCAAAAGCTACTACAAACTAATGTTAAGTTTTCACATCAGGCAAGAACTGTAAAGTGAAAAAGACCACTAATGTGTATCTTTAACAACTGATTTCATTCAGAAATACAGAAATGATCTTCCACATTTTAGCTGTGCTTGTCAAATTAGTCTAAGGCATTTAGATGCTCAAATCCTGTTGCAATTTGAAAAGAACCAGAGTAAATGCAGATCTAGTCAACATTTCAAATTATTTATTCCAGTGGCTTCTGAAAGACAAAATTGCAAAATTAATCAAACCTTACTGAGCTAGAAAACTGTAGGCAATCTGGTTTTAGGCATAGAAAGTCCTGACCCACATGCAAACACATAAAAATCTTTTTAGTACATAGTCGTGCTTATATGGTTTAGGATATAATGGAACTTCAAAATTTCCATATACTATACACCCACAGGAATACGTAATGTATCAGAAAATCTGGGCAACACAACTGTAAAACAGCCTGCTAGGCAGATAGATGTGAATTTTATTAGTATGGTCTGCAGTAGGTTGGACTGAGTCTTAGACCTGATCCACAGTCCTTGGAAATGAAAAGTCTATCTGCATTCCATCGTCTGTGTTATGGAGGCAGGGGGGAAGGAAGTCTCCTCATGCTGAAAACCTGTGTGACTACTCTGAAAATTAAGTCTCTTATAATAAATATTGCATGTTTTAACTTATTTGTTGAGCATTTTTATCAGAGAGGTACCTGACAAAAATTTATCTACACAAAAAAGATAAATATATCTTCATATTTACCAGCTGAGCATTTTCATCTAACAAATTTAAATCTTAATGTCAACTGAGAGTTTATCTTAAACACGTTCCAAATTACATACATATTTGTTTCTACTGCAGTTTGTTTCAATCTGGGTGAGAAAGCCACGTGGATAAAAACATTTGAGATGTGAAATTTAATTTCCAGATCTAAGAGCCTCTTGAAAAGTCATTAAAAGAGACAGTTTCATGTGGAAGATGCTGAGAATGAAATGATTCACAATGCACTACAAAGTCACAGTTCTATTGCTCCTACTAAAAATTACTGAAATCTTATGCAGAACTTACCAAGGTCATCTTTAATTTATCAGTGACAGATGAATTATAGCTTTGTATCTTCTCTTTAACTTCTTCTTTACTGAGATAAGCATGAGGTTCTGTCTCCTTCTGAACATCCTGCAACAACAACAACAGAGACAGCAGTTTTATAAGATAAAATAAACCCCAATTCTTTTATGACTTTGGATATGAGCATTCTTAGTCCAAATGCTAATTATTGCACAGAGGCTCAACATATAGCAATTAGCTGTACAGCAATAGAAAGGATTAATGCGTCAGGCAAATCAAACAGAACGCTTGGACTGAACAGGGGACATTTAAGTCAACACACCCAAAGACACTTGTGTCCTTTTTTTGCCAACTGTTTTCATTCAAGTATTTATCAGCAGCATGTAAAACAGCTCATCTCATTTTAGGGCTTGATTTGGTCATCTCAATGCTATGCAATATTGTTAAGAACACAGTTGCAATTTTCATGAAATATTTCTTAGGGCACAAGTGGGTATTTCTAAGCAAATGAAGAATACATATGAAAACAGCAGCACGTACTAACACCAACAGTCCCTGTGTGTGCCAACAGTGTAAGAGCATCCCCACATTCCAACATGACAGACAGCACGTTACGCACTGGGTCACCAACTACTGCGTGAACCACCACAAGTAACTCTCCTAGCTATACAGCATTACACCAAATTCATGCTTTTTCCATGGGAAAGGCCCTATTAGATATTTCAACTCCTGCTTTTATGAGCTTGCTACGGATTTTACATGCAGCAGTAAAACCAATCCCTGGAGTTGGATTTTATCCAAACAAACATTTGTTCCCAATCCGTATTCCTGCAGCAAACGAGCATTATAAATACACTCCAGTTTCTACCACTAACACAAATACCATATATAGTATGAAAGAGTTTCAGCTCTCGGCTTTAATGATTTAAGACTTAACTTAGAAAGGGAGAAGCTTTGAAGAAGCTAGAAGCTTGCAGGGCACATCTGAACACAGGAATATACGTTCACTCTATGGACAAACTGTCAAATCACAGTGTTCCAATCTGTCCTCACAAACACCTCCTGGCTAATCCTAAGAAAGGATTTCCCTGACTTCAGCAGCCAGTCCTATATCACAATCCCTTGGACACCACTTGGCACACACCTTGCTTGCCAAAAACAACCCCAAAGATGAGCACATCTGGCGTGGAACTGCAACTTTCCCTTTGCCAGAAAGAATCTGCAGAAGTTTTTCTGTCTTCTAATTTAAAACCATCTCGTTTTAGCTCTTTGGGGCTTAGTTTTGCTTTTCCTATATGGTATTTTACTAAATGACATGCTGGAGTGGACTTTTTTCCCACAGCTATAAAAAGAAAGGTTGGTCTGAATGGAGAACTGGAAGCCAGAGACCTTGAATTCTGATCTGGGCTCAGATACCAATTTCCTGTGTAACACAGAGAATGCACCTTTATTCCACAGATCAGGAAACTGAACACCAGCAAAATACAACACTCCTATTAGTTCCTCAAGCACAACTCCAAGACTGTGTAGCATCTTGCACAGCTGCCAGACCCCACCTAGTCTATTACAAAATACCAAATCACTAAATGTTTTCAGAATTCAAGTCTCTATTCTCACTAGAGAAATTAAGCTTTCTTGCCCTTCTATTTTTCATCTTCTCCCTCTCCCAAACTGCCATAATAACGACAGATACAGCTTCACCTAAACTGCTCACTTCTCCCCAGAGGCTCTTACAGCTTTGTAGTGTTCTACATGGGGGCAAATGAAGAGTTATAAAATAAAGCAGGCACAGAAAAAATGAAAATCTAAGTAGTAGTTATTTTCTCTGAAATCAAAGTAAATGTTATTGCTCTTTTCAAGCTTAAAATAAGTATCAAAAGCAATGACCCATACTCAAAGTCTGAACACACAGGCAACTCTAAGTGTTGACTTTAAATAATGTGGGTGGGGGCCAAGACAACCTTCATAGTGGATATTGAAGGGGTAGGGAACAGTATGCAGGCCTCTGGCCGTATATGACTGACAAAGCACTTGCCACCTCTATGATCAATTTCAAGAACCCAAGCTTTAACTTCGGACCTTCTTAGTCTGTGTAGCTGCAGACAAGTCCCTTCACATGGATACCAGACAAGACTCATTTCTCTGATAGATGATCATGTTGTGGAGTTCATACCTCTCCAAACTACTAACATTATTGAAACTCAACCTCCAATAATGGACACCTCAGTTTTCATATTTATCATTCTTCCATTGTTGATTGTTTAAGCAGGTACCTCTCAGCTACCCTGTTGGAGATGATTATCACCATGATTACTGAAGTCACCCACAACACCCATTATCATCAAGAGAAAACATTAACCAGAAAAGAGGAAAACACTCACCACCTTTCCTATGTTCAAACCTCAACCTTTGTTTAAAAAAACCTAAAAATAAGAAACAAACCAAAAGAACCTCATAAACCCAGCAAAACGCCCCACTTCACATTAACTTCTTCATACCTCAAGAGGTTTAATTTTGGAAAAAGGACTTCTAATAAAACTGTAGATGACAAAAAGAACCTATTGCCTTCAGTGGCATAGGGTAAGTTCACGAAGCTGACAGCTAGAAAACAATCTGCACGCATTATTAAAAAATAAAAATAAGATTAAAACACTCTTGGTAAACAAATCAAATATGAACAGACAGCAAAAAACTTCCTTCTATTTTAATATAGAAGACTTCATATACATTTCTGTTCCCACAAGACAACACATTTTTCTGCAAAACTATATAAATTTGGTCAGGTTAGAGAAGACACAACCCCATAAGATCACTCTAGTCCTCTGGACTGCCCATGGAATCAGACATGACAAGCAAAACTCAAGTACAACTACTAGGCAAGGTAACATCCGATAGACTCTCTCTGGTGATGCCCTGGAGTCAGGTCTGTAACATGCATTGGAGAACATAGCCACAAATGCTAAAAAGGCTCTTGGTAGAGCTAAATGCATTTGCAAGAGTGGGCTTGAGGGTGCTGGAACTGAGAAAGGGGTGGCTACAGGTGTTGGTGATGAGCTAGAGGTAGCAGCTCCATCAGGCTGGTGGTGAGCAAGACAGGGAAACAACTGATGCTCAGTCATGCCAGTCTTCTCAGGTGGGGCTCTGCCACAGAGCTGCGAGTCACTGGGCATCACCAGGGGAGCCGTCATTCCCTCCGCCGAATTAGAGATGTTCCCTACTTGAACATACCACTGGAATTTCCACCTTCTTGCACTGGCACTTGAGGCAGGGCAATTTTGACAAGGTTTAATTAAGCACACAGAAAACAGAGCCCTGTTTACACAAAAGCTGAGATAACCTCCTTCTGCAGCACGCTGCCAACACATGTAGCTATAACTTATTTTCTAAGCAACCAAAGCCTGTGCCTCAACTAACTTCAAGAGCATGGAAATTATGCAAGACTATGAACTGAATATAAAAAAAAGGATGACTAGGATTAAAACACTAAAAAATAGACCCAAATCTATTCAAGAAAAAAGCTATACACAATAGATGGGAATGCTGTTTACTTCAATCATCATTTTCATTCATCCACCATCCTTGACCATCAAGACCACAGACAGTGAGCCATGGATGATCTCCATCACAGGAAAAGAAACAAAACTCTATCCCATTGGAAACCTAAGCCCAAGATCTTCATGAATTAATCTGGAGATACCCTCCCACTCCCAACCAAAAGCTCAAGACACTCCAACTGCACACACATCAGGGCACCTTACTTCAACCAAGCAAACAAAAACACCTCACTTCCTAGAGGAAATCACATTGCTGTCATACAGACAGCAGAGACAGTAAATCTCATATGACTTCTGTCAGGAGAAAGAAAGAAGAAATACTTCACTGAGTTTATTATGAACAAGAAAGCTTCAGCCCACTATGATTCACCAGGCCAGTTGCTCTCAGTGAGTGTCATAAAGTAGCACACACAGATCTGAGGCATTCATGTATCTTCATTTTCCTGATTATACTTAACCAATGTGCAAAGACAAACTCACAAGACAGTTTATATTTTTTTTCTCCAACTTCCCTGGAGCTGAATTGCTCTCAGTATACAACAGCACTTAACTTTTGCCATACAGCTTTGTCTAGCCATCCTTAAAAGAATTATATTCTCTTTGACCAGCATACTTAGGGAAGTGGAGGAAGACTTGGCAAACTCATTTCTCACACTTATTTCTTTCTGTACTTGTCACCTCATAACAGGACACACTAAAAG
Organism: Brachypteracias leptosomus; assembly: GCA_013401335.1. Lineage (NCBI taxonomy): Eukaryota > Metazoa > Chordata > Aves > Coraciiformes > Brachypteraciidae > Brachypteracias > Brachypteracias leptosomus. The sequence continues at coordinate 132,416 of VYZX01027593.1, read as the reverse complement.
AAAAGTCCTCTGCTAACTTTGCTTATGTCCAGCAGATCAAATTCCACTTTGTTATCTCAGCAGGTAAATTTATTACCTGTGGAAGACCTTGAGACACTGAACAGCAGAGTAACAGCAGTAATTCATTCGTCTTTACCATGCTTTACAACATGCTTGTACCACATTGCTCTAAAATGGCCACCACATGACTGAAGACATACCTGGTCAGGGTGGAACTACTGGGAAAGCCATTATTACTCCAATCTCAGCTGTTCTAAACAAAGGAGCAAAGGCATTTCAGAGGTGAGATTTAGATGTTACCGCCAAGTATGTCTGTCCTCAGTTCTTATAACAGTTCTGCCTGGTCTGCTGAGAGGAGAAGCCACCCTGTCACTTGGTTCATTCAGCCCAGGACAAGAGCTGCTTTTTACACACTTGGCAACCTATGGCACAACTCCTCAGAGCCAATGTGCTGCTGAGGCGTGAGAGACAGCACGCTCCAGTCAGCCAATTCATCTCTAGGCCGATTCAGACACAGCTGATTCATCTCCAGCTCCCTACAAAACATCCAGCATGCACGCCTCGCAAAATCTGTGTGCTGGGAATTGTGAAACTGCCTTTCTTCAAAAGTTAGGAAACGCATCACCAGGCCTAACCACAGATCCTCGTGCATGTCACAGCAGCAGAGTGAAATACAAGCGCAGTCAGTAGAGCAGCTCACAAGGTACCTTCTCCCAGCCAAGACCTAGACGTTGCTGGGCTTAACAACGGCACTTGTGCGTGCTAGTGTTCTAAAAACTAATTTCCTCTATAAAACAATGCACAAGCATTTTAATGTTATTTTAGTGAAAAAGAAAAATAATTAAACCTGGCAAGGGGCAATGGGTGCAAGCTGGAACACAGGAGGTTCTGCATAAATACAAGAAAAAAAAAACCATTTTCACGGTGAGGGTGACAAGAGCACTGGAACAGTCTGCTCAGAGAGGTTGTGGGGTCTCCTTCTCTGGAGACATTCAAAACCCACCTGGATGCATTCCTGTGTGACCTGATCTAGCTGATCCTGCTCCAGTGGGGGGGTTGGACTAGAAGATCTTTTGAGGTCCCTTCCAATCCCTAACACTCTGTGATTCTGAGTTAGGGGTGACTCCTCCATCTGAATTATACTCTCAGTAATGGCTGCCATGTCATCAGCCCTTCCTCCTCCCAGCCCAGTTAAGTGTGTTTTCCTCATCAGAGCTCCTGGTCTCCTTCCATTCCCTGCTTCACATGTTATCAGCCACTTCCTCAGCCCAGCACAGATGTCAGAGATAAAAACTAATCTCAAGAAGACAGTTGAACACATCAGAATCCACAGAGATGATATATCTGGGTCCAAAAGACTACTTCTAATCCAAATTATTAACTTCTGTGAAAACCATGCTGTCCTTCCCAACACTTAGTGAACACACCACTGGCGGCCATTTGTATTAAAGGCATTCCTTAGGTCAACCAAAGCAGCATTTCATTCTCAGATGAAATTCCTAAGCAACAGCTGCCAGTGAGAGGGGAAATGAGGCAAGTGCTTTCATTTTCCCAAGAGGAATAGCTGGTCTTTCATTAGAACTCATGACGCAATGCCTCTTCACAGTTGAGCTTCCTCCCAACATAAAAGGGCAGAAAATGTTTTTTATCATCTCACCCCCCAAGCACATCACATTTAGTGCATCATAGATGTTTAGAGAGGCAGCGCTGTCGTCTTAACATTCGTGCTCAGTGCAAAGCCCCCCAGAGACTGGCTCAGCATGAATCCTCAGGGAATAGAACTAAAACTTCGTAGATTACAATTAAAATGAATGGCAAATCAAGTTGTGGTCCTCCAGAAGAACAGCATCACAGCTGGGACTTTCACAAAGTCATAGTTACTGCCAAACCCAAGTGCTGCACACAGTAAGAACATGCCAAGTTCAACTGCTAGCAAGCTGCTATGGGATGAGGCTGAGAAAAAGTTCCACACACAAAGAAAACTCCAAAACCCTGAAGCCTGGTTCCTCAGGGTCCTTGCCTTGAGACAAATGCATGGCTTCCTCAAACTGCTGCTACAGGCTTCTATTTATGGAGGCATACAAGAAAGTCTCGCACTTCTATCTAACCTCCTATTTTCACAAAAATTCCACAAATTGACATTTCTTGAGGAATAGGGAACCAAGCTTCTCTTAACATTTCAGCTTGACAAAGAAAAATATAATGAACAAAAGGAACATGTTAAAGTATTTTTGTCAGAAATCTAAAGAACCAAAGACCTGTGGGAGTTCAAGCCGATTTTAAAACCATGTGAATCCCTAACCCCTACCCTCGCATTTCATATTAATCCCACACATACAGTGACCCTTGATTCAGTCAGACGAATGAGATACCCTGATCTTGCTGTAAAAGTTGTGGCCAGGAATAATTTTTAAAGTAAAGCACTGAGGCTTTGACAAATGAGAAATACAGTCTAAACTACATTTTAAAAAAAAAAAAAAAAAAATCTAAGTCTTGTTTACTCAAAAATTGCAGCTAATGCATCCTACTTACATCACATTTGCATTAAAGAAAGGATTTAACTAACAGTCCTATCATGCAACAAAAAAGCCCAAAAGAATACAACAAGGAAAACAGAGAAGAGGACCTCATCTCAGTTGTTGCTACTTCTACAAGCAGGAACTCTTCCCTACAGCCTGCCAGCACTCACACAGGAAAGAAATACATTGAAACCTTGCAATTAAATTATTTTGAAACAAACATCTCGCTTCTTCCTCATCCTAACTATCCCAAGAGCAGAGCAGCTTTGCTAGCACGAGCAATTTCTCTTTCCAACCCAGGGCAAGCCTGCACTCAGAAGATGTGCTCTTCCTTCATTTGAAAGCCTGAGAATCACCAGGTGGAGCTACTGGTCACGTCCATCCACATACTGTCAAGAGACACCAATAGCCAGAAAGGTATGGAAAAGAACAAATGGGGGCAGGGTGGCCAGGAAGAAGTATTAGCATCCAAGCAGCTCTAGGTATTGCACCTTCTCACACAGCTGCACCTTGAATCATAGAATATTTTAGGCTGNGCAGGACCCTGCACTTGGCTTTGTTGAACCTCATAAGGTTCACCTGGGCCCACCTCTCCAGCCTATTCAGGTCCCTCTGGATGGCATCCCATCCCTCTGGCATATCAACTGCACCCCCCAGCTTGGTATCATCCGCAAACTTGCTGAGAGTGCTTGCTGCATCTTCCTGAATGGCATAAGGTTGCTTTCTGGGTCTGGGAAAGGGGAATTTTCTGACAGATTGACGTAGGCAGAATAATCCCTACATCCTCTTTGGTACTTTTTGCTTCCTACAGTCAGTGTGATCCAGTTCCCACCCTGTCAGTGGCACACATGGCAAGGAATCAGTCTTTTTTTCTAAAAAAAGAGTTTGTTTTTCTAAGCAGGTTTGGCTGACCCAAGTCTTAAATAATTATCCTGACAGAGCGAGTTCAAGAGCCTGCACCACGACCTCCTGAGGTAGAAAGAACGGCAGTGCCCAGCCAGGTCAGGTGTATGGTGCATCCAGCTTGGTATTCTGCCTCTCACAGCAGCAAAAATAAAGGCTATTTCAAGCAAGCACGTGAGCCTTTTCTGCAGCCTCTCTGCTGGCATCCACAAGTGGTGTAGCAGGAATTCAGAGGGCACCTCCCTTCCGAGTTTGTGTAGTGTCCATTTATGGAGCCAGTGTCTATGCATGCACATAAACCCTCTTTGAACCTGCCCATCTTTACACCTCCTGTGGCAGCAAGTTCCAGAAATTCATCACTGCAGTGTGAAGAAGTATTGCCATCTGTTTTACGCTGATCTTCTATTAATATATTTAACAGGAGTTATCTTCTGTCTTCAGTGCCCTTTAATCCTAATATGGCAAGACCTCGTGAACTTGAGTTTCACACTCAGCTTATACATCACCTTCATGATTTTGTAGAGCCATGATCACACACCTTCTATTTTCTTCTCCCAAGTGAGGATCCCTGGACTCTTTAGTCTTTCCTAGGTAGCTGTTCCATCCTCTCAATCATTTTAGAGAAGGGTGACTAATCGCAGTAAGCCCTTCCTGAGATGTGGCAACCAGAGCTGTCTGCAGAACTCACGACAAAAGCACACCAAAGTTTAGATGTTCTTTATTAGTTTGAATACTACAGGTCTATGAAAAATCTTTACCTAAGATAATCTGTGATGCAATATGAGCTCTCCTCCAGGACACTTCCATATTGGTTAAAGAAATCCCTGTGCAACTACTACAGCTTATAATTTTAACATATAATTTTACAAGGTACAGGCATCTCAGTTAATAAGTAAATACTTTCAGACCATTTTCAGTTTTTCCCAAGTAGCACCACACCGTGTGGCTTGGCACACTAACAAAGCACTGAATGACAAAGGGTAAAGCATTATGGCTCCTGTCTGACCTCCCTGATGTAAACACCCAGATGTTTATATGGTGAATATTTTTAAGCAGCAGAGAAACAAAACAAGAACTCTAGCTTCCCTTTCTGTCTTTTAACAAGTTATTTTCCTTTAAACAGAGGCGATATAAACACAGTTAATGTTCAGGCATTGTGAAAGGAAGTCTACAAAAAAGGAATCTATTTGGTGGTGGCATTAACCTTGCTGCTTGAGTTTCTTTAAGTTTTTCATGACCTCACCTCTGAAAACCCCTAGTTACAAACCATGTCATACCCTATATGGCTGTACTTTAACTACTGGCATGCAACCCAGTTTTAAGAAGCCAGTCATCTGTTTAAAGAGAAAACCAACTGTATGAAGAATACTATCTGAGGCTTGGCATTAGATTCTGTCCCCAAAGACACAGCAGGTTTTATGCAGATTTTAACTTTCTTTTTTTCCATATTATGACATTTTTAAAGCAATACATTACATGATTTAAGTAACATTTCACAGCTGTTTCAATTTTGCAATCTTCAGTAAAACTGGATGTACAAAACATCAAAACCAGTAAATAACCTTCTTCAGGTCCCCTCTCCAGAAAGTGTGACTGCCAGCTTTTTAATCAGATAAAGGGTTTAATTAAGTAAAATGGATTACCAACCTCTTTGTGACCTGTACAACAAAATCTAGCTTTTCGTAGACAGTTAGGAAACAAGCTTATACAAGATATTGTATAGAAAACTAATTAGTATATCTTAGAAAGAAGGTTAAGTGTTGTCTGGAACCTGAGCTATTAATACAGTTAGCAATCAGACAATTAAGTAATATGACCCTTGGTCATTACATCACAGCAGTTGCATGTTAACCAGCAATGCAAGAATCCAACATGCTCCATCTAACAGCAGGCAGGAAAAGGTTGTTTGCAACAACGCACCCCCAGCTCTTCAAATGCAGCTATCTATATTTTACATTAAAATTTGGATTGGAAACCAACCAGCAGTTCCCAGGGAAGCCCAGTGTGGGAAGAGAAAGCCCTGTGCCACACTAAGGCCTGCTGTCTTCTCCCCATGGTTACTGTTGCCACTTCTCAAGTCCGAGGCAAGCCCAGTCACAGGCCTTGTCTCAGCAGAAGTTGGGTGATTTAGTGGCTTTCACCATTTGCATCAAACACCGTTTCATCTTTAGAGCAACATTCCCTCCCTGGATTTGGCTGGGTAGTTCAAAGACTGTGTCATCAAACTATTTTTTGAGCCTTCTGACAAAACCTGCTTGTATAGAGAAAAGGCAACAACTTCCAAACCAGGCCCAGCTTCAGGGCTGGTGTTAGACAGAAATGGCGAGCCCGCACATGGTCATAATCCCACCAATCAAGTCAATTTTGTTTAGATTTGTTCTACTGGAAAGAAAACCCCCCAAATGTCTGAAAAATTGCACAGTAACAATTCTCATCCAGAAAGCATCATGTATCGCATTGGTTCTTCCAATATAGCACAACCCTGACAGTTTTTCCCTTTCCATGGACACTACAATGAAAACAATGCTGTTCAAAAAGATGCCCGGTCTTCTCAAGCAAATACTGATCACAAAGGGAAGTTCCTTTGTTAAGGAACATACAGTTCCCTAAAAAAATCCAAGAATTCCTGTCTCTCTTGGTCAACCTGGTGCTGATCTCATATTTGAAACTTCTCTGAAGTGAAAAAGCTCTCCTCTACCACATCACAAACCCCCCCCAAAATTAGGAAGTATAACTATCTGGTTTTCAAATAAAATCTGCATTTTAAAGGCCTCAAAAGTCCATAATGTTAACAAAAAATGTAACAAAGAAAACCCTCCAAACCAAATGATAGTTGAGAAAGCCGCCAACATTGGTTTATTACAGCGCTGGGTGCATGGGGGATCTCTCCTCTTAACATGCACACCCTCATCCTGTGTCACCAGTTATTTATACACAAAGTTTTTAATTATTCTGTTTTCTAATACACATACATTGTTATTCACCTCTATGATTGGTTAATACATCCTCGCTTGCTACGTAAATCACTACACGTGCTCTGCCCCTTGTTCTTTTGAGGTAGTGGTACAATTCGGGTCGGTGGTCTATGAGTCAGTGCGTGCCATCTCCCCTGCCACGTTTACCCTTCTCCCAGTTCCTGCAGATTTTCAACGACTTCATGCTTCTTTTGGCAGTTCTCAGTGCCTATTACAGAGGATCTTTCTTTTTCATCAGTCTTTTCCAGCTCTTCTTCAACAGCCCAGCTATCAGCCTTTTACAGTTGATTGATAAAAGCAGAACACTTCACTATCTCTTAGCTCCTTCTTACCACCAGATGATGCTTCACAAGGCCATGGCAACTCCTCTGTTCCATTGTTTTGCTAACTGGGAAAATTCACTGCCTGCTGTATTATCTGTCCCCCACCTCCCTTTGAGCCTTTTATGAATCTCATAATTCTCACTTCAAAAGTCTGTAATTACTTTCGGAAAGACATTGCAAAATTTACATATATACAGTAAAAAAGCTAGTTAGACCACTATCAGCAGCATCAGCATTCTCTTAACCCATAAACTCAGATTAGGGAACCAGGAAGTTAGCCGTTTCTATGTTTCTTCAAATCCTAAAGAGGTGTCATCCGTAAAAGCACTGCCAGTATTATCCCTAAAAAACAATACAAGAAAACTTCCCCTTGTGTACAATCTAAGAGCAAAATTGATTCAATATTAGTATGATTAAGTGTCCTCTACTTGTACTGAATTGTTTATGTCTCTGGTGTCAGTAACAATAACCTTGGGGTGGCAGAGGGAGTGTGTTAAAAGTTGTAAGCAATAACTGGTATCTTTACTAAGAGGAACACATCCTCTAAGCCAAGGAAGTCAAAGTATCTTCTTAAGTATGTTCAATATGACCACAATAAAACTATCGTACACATTTACTGTCAACTTGCGTTAACTGCTGCTTTATATAAATACACATCAAGCAGCAAAAGCTAAAAACTAACTCCATCTAAAACCTAATAAAAGTTTTCAGTGACTGCAGCTCTCCTTTAACAGAGCAAGCTAGGTTTTCATGAAATAAGCCCAACACTACTGCTTTCACTGCACTTTGTGTAACTGACACCCCGCACAGCTTCTACAAAAATATTAAAAAGGAACCAGCCTCTTCAAAGAGGCACCCAAATTAGATATTTCACATACTGCAGACAAAAGGAGGCACCCCTGCAGTCTGGCCTGTGTGAAGGATTTTTTTCCTCTTTAACACTCCAGAAAATGTATATCACCTGGCACATTTCATTAACAGCTATTACTACAATGACTTAACCCGTCTCTACAGACTTTATACTAGTATGTTTTATTAAAAATAGGGTAGTATCCAGAAGACATTCCTGAAGCAGCACACTACAATTATTAGCTTTACCTACTACTGCCAGAACCGAGCTGGCAAAAATTCAGTTCAGTATTTCAGGAAACAAAAAAGGAGAGGGGGCAAACTAAGTGATCATCTCAGCACCACCACTACGTACTATTGTAGCATAAACTTACACTGGCTGTAATGATAGGGTTTTACCTCTTTTATATACCCAGCCTTAAGCAGTCAAGTGCTGAAAAATAAATACCAGAACCTTTTAGTCAATTATCTATCTCAAGGCTGCAGCAAACAGGAATTCTACAGTTCTTTCCACACCTTCATTTAATTTTAGTGGAGTTTCAGTCTGAACTTAGTAAAGCTTCAGAGCTCAGATTTGACTGCTGTTCCAGTAGGAAGGAAAATAAAAAGAAAAGGCTTGAACTAGTCTTGGATTCAACTTTACCAAAATCCCCTGGTTTAAGTTCTTCTCATCTTGCAGGTGATGAATGCAGTCAAGAGGCTTAGACAAGAAGAAACCGGCAAAGGCAGTGGGGCCCTGGACCTTAGTTATCCAGTCCCATGCCACCACCCATTAAGGTCCAAGTCCTAAAGCTCACATTGGTAAGGTGTTACTCAATCCTCAGATCTCTGCATTGTAAGAAAACAGACCAATTGATTCAGCAAGATTATGCCTTGAATAAACTCATCAGCATAGTAACGATAACCTGCTTTGAGGGGTTTTAACTCCTTGTTTTTCTACACCCTGTTTTTACTTCTCATATTTAAACAGGCTACCACTTCGGCTGTAAGTAGAGTGAGACTGGCCAAAGGGTAAGTTTCTTCAAAACTCATATGTTCTCTAAAAAGACAGACAAAACACACTACTATCATTACAAAAATGGTAAACTGTCACTAACTTAAACTCAACTCTTTTTGCAAAAACGCACTTACTGCCTAGTTTCAGTATGAATTTGTTTTCCTGAATGCACACACACACATTTACTTCTCACAAATGAATCCAGATGCTTCAAATTTCAGGCATCCACGCTGGGGCAATTTAAAAGATGACTGCTTTTCATGGCATGCTTGCTTCTCTGTTAGATGCTACTGCTGCCTCAGAAACCAGTACTAGCTGTCCTCATCCAGTAAGAGACCTGCTACCAGGCTGCTGATGGCTTCTACAAACCCAGGAGGCTCCCTTCTTAAATCAGGATGAACATAGTGCTTTTTTTGTTTTTTTACAGGTGAAGAAGAGCAAGATAAACAAACTGAAAACAAAACTAGCAAAAGAAAGCAGGGGCCTAGCTTTATTTTTTAACAGAAAAAAAAGAATTAAGAAGCCACAGATTATATAAACAGCCATTCAATAAGTTTGCAATGTAAGAGAACTACAGTGCAATAAACACCTTACCACAAAGGTCTCAGCTCACCTAAACACTATGCTAGCCTAGTGCCGTGCATCAGCAGAGTTTACACCAGTAACATCTCCAGTGGTGACATGAGCACACCGCTCCCTCCCAATCAACTCCCAACTTCTGTCTCAGGGCAGACAATTCTGTAGTAGTGAGTCACTTCAGAATTACAGGGCGACTGTTACATTCAGACACTCAGGGCTTTTTTAACGACATCAATAAAAAAAAGTAGGGTGATACTAGTGTTTAGATCAATGCTGGCAGGACACAGTGGAGAAAGGAGAACCGAGTAGGAGGCCACAACGGGTAGGCTTTCAGAGGAGGTGTGAGCAGAAGACTTTAGAACACAGTTAATGAATATCACACTGGAAAAGCTGGATAAACAAACTTTTCTTCTGAGGAAAGGTCAGGAGAACAGCAATTAGGCTGCACCGGAGAACAAGGCTTGCTTGCTTACAACTTGATGCTATGGCCCGACTCCAAACACAAGTTATTTTGCCATGCTGGAGAATGGCCACCAGGAAACCAGAGAAGGGGGGAAAAGATTACATGCTTTGTTCTTAAGCAGCAAATTGGAGAATGTGTTGATTTTACAACAAAAAGTTCAAAAGTTGTTCTTTTTTTCCTTTCCAAACAGCTACTTCCCTGCTTTTATGGGCAGGATGTTATAGGCACAAGGAAACGCTGCTGCTACTCCACCTTTCCTTACGCCCAACTTCTGCTTCAGGAAATGTAATTATGAAGCTCATGAAGGCATGAGATCTGTTAGAGCTGATACACAGTTCAGGTGGAAGAAGAAGAGAGCATACTGGGATTTTTTATTTTAAAATCCTCACTTGTGTTAATGTTCAAGAGAATAGGGAGAATTAGTACCCACCACATCCTCTGAAAAAACACTCTTAGAAGATAGGGCACATTGAAAAGGAAGGGTCACCTTATAGACAAGCATAGGATAAGCTGAAAACAGTAGAATCAAAGTTTCCTCAAATAAATTCTACACAGCAAAACCACAAATTAATTGCCTTTTATTAAAAATTCCCTTAAATACTTTTGTTAATGTTTCCTATACTTTAACAGAAAATGCTAAGAATCTCAATCTTTAATTCATGTTTTTGGGGGCAAAATAAAGCAAGCAACCTAATATCTACTCCATTTTGACAGAGGATCAAACTGAAAGTTTTAAAAAAAACCAAAACCCATCATACAACTGGGAACACAGCATTTACCTATCCCCATAAACTTAAACTTGTTAAGTTATTACATTATACCACTAACTTATCTTACTAGAAGTTTATCAATTTCAGGAGCCATTCTTAGCTTACAAATAGCCACACAAACTACTAAAACTATATAGGCAAGGGGAATCTCTTCAAGAGCCGGAAAAAATAAGAATGTATCTGGAACTTCTGGCAAACACAAAAGCATTAGTCCTGTAAACAGACCAGTCAGTTCATATCCACTCTTCCATTGAACATATATACAAAATAGGCCTACTAACGAGACCTCTCTAACTGAAGACTTACCATGTGTGAAGAACTCAGCTTTACACACCTCAATCAAACAGGTAATGAATTAAAAAGGTGTTTTTTTCTTCTGTTCCAAACCTGGCCAGGCAATATAGCCAGAACACTGAAATTCAACCAAAATTTCTCTCAGTAGCTCCCTCATGTAACCTGACTATAAAATCTCTTCAAATTAACAAAGATAACAGGTTAATGTAAAAAACTTTTCAGTAATGCCTCCCTTGCATGGGGTAGAAAAGGGGGAGAGGAACACACTGTTGTTTCCTACGCAGCATCCTGGCCAGGCAATACCATATTATAATGCAAGACACGAGGAGCTGATCTGCAGAGTGCAGACAACAGAACAGTGCAGAGAAGGTGTTGGGTTTCCTATTTTTCAAAAGGCGCTCATTTAGCATACAACAAATCTCTTCCATCTCACCAGCTTGTATTACGGACGCTGGAAGTTACAGTAGTGTAGTAAAAAGTGTCACCTTTGCACATAAACCACCCTCAGCCTAAGACAGTTCTCTCAAGATGGCAGAGCCTGGTCCTTGATTATTAGAACCATTCATTAGTGAGTCCTAGTAAAATCAGTGGAGTTATTCATGCAGTCATTTACTAGAGCAATTAGTAAATCTTAAGTAATTACACTGATTTTCATTATGTAGGCTCTATAAACATACCAAGGTGACACACACCAATGCCTCCTGTGTCCACACATGCAGGAAAGATCTATTTTTAGAAAAAGAAAGATAGCAACATCAAAGTGTAGAAATGCAGGGACTTAAAGGGAGCTTAGCTTACTACATGCTTTTAATCAAATGGTTTTTATGAGGCAAAGTGGGAAGAAGCCAGCCACAGCTAGCTGTACTATTATAAAATCGGCATTTCAGAAAAAGACAGAGGCAATCTAAACAAGCAAACTACAAAGGATGCAAGTGATCCTGAGAAAAGATAATGCTGTGGGATGCACAACTTCAGATGCCACCACACCTCCCAGTTTTGCTTCAGTAAGCTATGTTTTGTTTGTAATTTCTCAATCTAGCACATCTTACTAATTTACATTATTGGAAAATTAACAAGAGCTCCAAACATCTGCCTGGCTTAACCGGACTAGGAAATACCACATTTCTAGTAAGTCATAAGAAGCTTAGACCTCTCTTAAGGAAAGGCACTGATCAAAACCAGCAACATCTTGATGCTACTGGTAACATAAGGAGAGTGTGCTCTCCCTTCTTTGTACTCCTAAGTAGTTTTACATGGCCACATAATTATACTAGAAATGAAGCACACCTGCTTCCAGCCATCCTCCCACATGGTGTTTTGGGTCATACAGCCCATTCAAAGGATGGACAAGGAGCTTCTCCAAACACCCTCTGCACCCAATGGAGAGGCAAGCATCAAGCCGACCCTGCACCGTGGTTCCCTCCTACCACCAAAGGATCGAAGTCCCAAGCCACAAAGGATGAAGATGGGCAAGAACATTTTCCAACAGAATTAACCCTACTGAGTGCTAGCTATGGAGCTGCAGCCCTTTGCTGCCTGGCACATCTTGGGAGTCCATCAGCCGTCACTATTTGTTTCTCCTGCCCATGCAGGACATGTGCATTCAAAACCTGGTTTCAAAATACTTTGAAAGGAATTTGTGTGCACGTAAACAGACAGGCGTAATACCATCAAGGAGTCTGCTCTGTTTTAGTTTAGATGTTGCCAATGAAATTGGTAGCAGAATTATTCTTACCACAAAAGTAGGTTCTTCTATATACTAGTAATACACAATACACATGTATTAGGAAAAATTTCTTTAGTGAAAGAGTGATTAAGCATTGGAAAAGGCTGCCCAGGGAAGTGGTGAGGTCACCATCTCTGCGGGTGTTTAAAAAAAAACAAACCATGTAGACGTGGCGTTTCAGGACATGGTCTAGTGGTCATGGTAGTGCTGGGTTGACAGTTGGACTTGATGATCTTGGAGGTCTCTTCCAACCTTGATGATTCTATGATAAGTAGATGACCCACTGACTGCTGTCACTGGTGATCCACTCAGAGCTGGTGGGCGGGGAGAGGCTCCTGGATGCAGGCACTGGAGCCTTTGTGGTGTCTTGCACCCACAAACTGGAGTCATTGAACATGCTCCTCTATATTAAGATAGTTCATAACCTATGCTGCTACTCCCTCTGGGATCTCTTTGCAGACTACTACTGGTTAAGAGAACAATTTGCCAGCACAACTGGAGATTCCTGGGAATATTTTGCTAATCAGCAGTAAACAGTAGGCTTAGCAAACCCTTTCTAAACATTATATGTAACAAGGCAACATTATTACAGCACCATAACCTCAGCATTCTTGCGCATCAGTTTACAGTTAAGTCCCATATATCTGTTTAACAGGACATTTTGAAATATCAAGTTATCAGGAATGCCAGCAATGGGATACTAGATTTTTGCATTAACTTTTCTAACATTATGAGATCTTCCAGATCTGACTGCTTGGGTTCAGTACTCCCACTGAAAGGGCTGCTGCCACCTTCCACCACAACAGCTGTCTGCAAAACGTGATCTCTGCCTGCATCCAAAACCTCACTGGTGTTTGCTGCCTTGATCCAAGCTGTTTAAGTGACTGTGTGTTGCTGGTGGCTCTGGAGTAGAAAATGCACCAAACAAATCCAGCATAGTAAGATTAAAACCTAAGAATTAGCATAAGAAAGAGGCATCAGAAGTGCTCAGCAAACCTCATTTAGATTTATAAATAACAGAACACAACTCTCCCCACACCCAGGCAGACTTAGAAACTCCCAACATCCAGCTTATTAGGAACAAGAGCCATCAAAATGCTGCCAAGGGACACCTGGCCTCTTAAGAGGCCTCTCATTTACTTTCTCTGCAGCTGGATGCAGAAAGTCAGTATTTTTCACTCTTGCACTCAAACCAGGAATAAAGAGTCAGATCAGGTTTTGCCATGAATATACATGTAATTTTAAGGAGATGAGGTTTAATGTAGGAGTCTTTAATTGGGTGCCTTGGAAATGCTGAGCAAGTGTAGCTTATGAGCTTTACTATGAACTTGAACATGACCATTAAGCAATGGGGTGAAGTACATTTAATGGGAAACAAGGCTATGGAAAGGTGCTAAAAATACTTTCAGGAGACAAATACAGCATACATCCAAGTGTCAAATTTACAACACTAATTTGCTAACAGATTATTTAAAAAGAACAACTCATTACCTCTATGGCACACAAGCATCTCCTGACTGAAATTGCGGCAGACAGCAACAGCCATTTTTAGGTTGATCACAACTTCAACAAATGTTTAAAAGCCTAGGCCAAGGTTCACAGTATTACATATCAAGAAAACATTTTCCCCCTATCAAAACTCCAGCCAAAATTGCTCTGTTGCAGCAGAGAGGGAAGCTGCAGGGAAATGGTGGGTTTGTCCACAATAGAAAAGTATCCGAGTGTCTCTGGGGCAGCTGCAAGTACTAAGGGAGAGCTGAGGAGTCCAGGAAGATGACAGGCAACCAGAGGGGAAAGGTAGTGCAGGCAAAGCTGATCATCGTGTGCTGAATGAGATGTATTTAGCTATGTTTCAGAATAGTTGCTCAATTCAAGGACTGCCTACTGTTTAAATAAAATGCATCCATCTTTTGTTCTCGTCAGCAACCAAATAAAACCTTAGAACAAACCAATTCATTTATGGTTTACCATCAGTATATTTTTCTCCACACTCCACATACCACTATTATCCTCACACACTTGCAAATATGAGCATTTTTAGGTGTTGTGTGACAATATTTTCATCAAGCCACTGTAACTGTAAGGCCGGGTCTGCAAGATCCCTTGCTGCAGAAACTGGAAGGAGTCCAGCAATGGAGTCAGGGACAGCAGGAGGAACCTCTCAAGTGAATCTGGCTTGGCAGGAATGGGTTCCACCCCTGCTCTGAAAAGGAGTTTTAAATACAAAATTATTCACAGATGATCACTAATGGCAGGTTCTCTCCTTTTAGGGGAGCTGACTTGAGATCTGATAGCTATTAGGATTTGCAGGGTCATGAACATCCACATCTGCAAGCAAAGCAAGCACATGTAGGATTCTGTGTGTTCTCTGCAATGTGAAGTATGCACAGAAGTCTGTCGCAGCTGTAGATCTAACCAGATCAGAAGATATTTCTTACTACACAGAGGAGGGAGAAAAGAAGGGGACAGGATGGGACACAAGACATTGATCTGGATCAAAACATCTGAACAGCTTCGTTCCAGGTGATGCAGCAAGACAAGAAGAGCCAATTCCACCAGAAAAACCCAGGTGTCCTATTTGAGAAATCCAAGCACATCCAAGATGCCAGCACAAGGCTGGCAGCTATGTCAGAGGTTTCGCAGGATACCTGCAACTTATCAAGTGGCAATGAGAGACCAGGCAGGATACACATCCCACAGTACCCAAAATGACACCAGATACCTCCACCTCAAGCAACTGAGTCCCAACCTACATGTTGACTTGGTGGTGAGCTGAATCCTATCCAATGACACCAGCAAGAGGCAGACTCAAGGGGAAAAAAAAAAAAAAAAGAAAGAATCTGTGGAATTTCATGTCACAGGATGCTGGGGATGCTACAAATTTCAAAAGCAACTAGACAGCTCACAGAAGAAAATAACCTAGGCTAGAAAAATGTTCTGGCAAAACGCCACTGTGTATCTGCCTGGTTTCTCTACTCCTCCCCAGCATGTACCATTAGCAAGACCCAGACTGGATAC
The DNA here is from genome assembly GCA_013401335.1 of Brachypteracias leptosomus. Classification (NCBI taxonomy): domain Eukaryota; kingdom Metazoa; phylum Chordata; class Aves; order Coraciiformes; family Brachypteraciidae; genus Brachypteracias; species Brachypteracias leptosomus. The sequence continues at coordinate 117,000 of VYZX01027593.1, read as the reverse complement.
TGCTCTAGACAGATCATGCTTTTGACTTTGTATGGGTATTCACACACTCTTTATGTTTCAGCATCCACTATGGGATGGGAATATCACCACTGCACAAGAGAGAAACAAACAGTGGGTCCCAAACCAAAGCCTGGCTAATCAAGGTGACTGCCAGCCGAGACCTGCACAGAGCCCGAGGTGAACAGGTAGGGATCACCCAATTTGATTCCAACACAAAACGGACTTCTTAAAGCCATGACTAGTGGTGCACTTGCAGATGGGAAGAAGCTGTTGTTAATATGTTATTATTGGAAGGCATGTTCACAAACATTTGTGAAATATCACAGAGAAAAAAAAAAATCCATGTTGAAATGATTAATTCTTTTAAAGCAAGCTTTGAGTACCGCACAGGAAACTCATGGCCTTATGCCACATATTCCACAATAAGGAGACAGGGAAAGACTCATCAAGATTAGCATCATATATTCTATGTGCTGGATGAGGCAGAGTCTGTGGGAGGGATGCTGGCAAGCAATGATGTAATTAAAAATTGTAACCTAACCCAGAGAGACAAGGAGGAGAAATAACACTGTCTTTTCCAAACTAGAGACAACTTGATTTAGTTATCCAGTGTTTTTAAAAATAAACAAATGTACACTTCAATGTGGTCATTTATAAAAATTTTTTTATTACCTAGAAAGCATAAGCCAGCAGTAGAGTACCATGGAGTTATGATTCATGAAAAACCTATAAAGACTATGATGAAACTTTAAACTGAAGGACAATGAGATGTTTCCAGATGAGAACAGCTACACTTAACTTTAACATGCCTAAGCCTTGGCATGCATATGGATTTTTTTTTTTTTCTTACACCTCAACAAGTATTCTGCTAAACAACTATTTCTAAAAGATTTATGATAAACTAAAAGGTGTAGGAGTTGGGCTTGAATGAAAATAACCACAATAACAGATGAAACACTGCTTCTCTCCTTAACAGACTGCAGCATTCATAACTCTTTTAAACACTTTTTTCAAGAGCTCCTCTCTTGGGGGAAGAGATTTTTAAGGGTTTTGCAAGAATTGTCTTTAAAAGATTTTGTTGCTTCATTGTAGATGTTTTACTTAGTTATTACTTACATTGTTGCTTCTGGTGAGAGACTGTTATAGTAATTGTTTTCTTCTTGTTTCCAATGCTGTCCTGTGCTCCTTCTCAGACCTGCATTACTGCTCAGTCACCAGACAAGATGGGAGCTACCTCAAGTTTGGCAAGACTGTAACATTCTTCCCTCTCCTGCTTGAGTTGCAGAAACAATTTTCAAGCACAAGTCTTGAATCTGAAGTCAATGTTTTACTATTAAAAAGACCCTCAGCTCATTTCAGAGCTTTATTTGAAGCCCACAGAGAAAGCAGTGGTACAAGTTTTCTGTTACTCTCTCTGGAGAATAAAAAAATAATAAAAAAAAGAATCTTCCCAAGAGACCTCTACTCTCCCAAAGAAAGCCTGGCACTCCAAGTAACAGGACAAAACCCAGATAAGTCAGCTCTTGTTTCAACCCAAGAGGCAGACATGAAATTGTTACAGCTGGCTTTCATTTTGACGGGTCAAGAGATACCTACAAATCCTCCACACTTAAAGCATATGAGAGTTTATCTAGTCAAGGCAAAATGAAAAGTAAGAACTACCTCTTCTCTTTACAAGGAGGACAGACACTCATATTTCCTAAGATCTGCCTTTCAATTGCAAGCATTAACAGCCCTCTATAAATGGCGAGAAAAAAACCCCCCACAACCAACCAAAAAAACCAGGGCACCATTTCTGCCTGAACACAACCAGAGAAAGAAACAAAGAAAAATATGGGAAGTCCACAACACATGTGACCTTATCTAAGTAGGGATACCAAATAAAGAGTGACTTAAAAGAAAATCAGTTGAACTCCCATCCACCTTGCTGCAAAAGATATTAAAAAAACCCAAAAACAACACCCCCCACTTAAAACGGTAAGAAAAGTTTGAGTAGATAAGAGTATCTGGTCAAGAGTTCAAGACCACATTCAAGTTTCATGGGGTAATCAGATATTGCGTGGAAGCCAACATAACAGGATGCTCCTCTTGAGCAAGTGAAAAATTATGGGCTGGAAGCTAACAGGTCAACTTCTGTGCTCCTGGGTATTGGGAAGAACGAAACCCATTTTGCAAGGTATCCCTCAACCAATTCCCAATTTTCACACTTTTTCCAGAAACTTGCATGGATGAGGAAGCTGTAGGAGGGGGGAAGGGGGAGTTTGAAAGTAGTGTTTGAATAAAAACCCACCTCAAAGAATCCCACCACCATCTGTTGTGATTTATAGCAGAGACGCATTTTAAACCATACAATCCCCCGAGGCATGCTGCTCTTTTCACTGGCCCCTCTTGTACAATTCAGAGAACTCTGCCTTAAGCAGCACCAGCACAGAGCTACATCCCAGGGAATTAAACTTCACAGTGAGGGTGACAGAGCACTGGAACAGGCTGCCCAGGCAGGTTGTGGAGTCTCCTTCTCTGGAGATGTTTAAAGCCCGCCTGAACGTGTTCCTGTGCAACTTGGTCTAGGTGATCCTGCTCCGGCAGGGGATTGGACTAGATGATCTTTCGAGGTCCCTTCCAATCCCTAACATTCTGTGATTAGAAGATATGGGAAGACAAATAGCTTCCACTTTATCTCAAGTCAGCATCTCACTATCTTGCAAATTTTGCTACTGCCCCAGTGCTGTGACTTTCCCACAGAAAACCCTTGGTCTGAGGCATGCGTGGAGAGATGGTGGCATATTAACTTTTCCTCGGGCAGACAGCAGACTGTGGTTCAGGATAGCACTGCTTTCAGCAACTAACAGCAGGAAAGAAGGGCAACAATACTACCTGGAGACAGAGTAAACTGAACACCACCACCCTCGCACAGTGATGGCAGCTATAGAAAGACATGGACAAGAAATGCCTAACACATCTCCTCTCCCACAGCAGGAAGGAGAGTGAAAGTCTCTTTGACAGACCCCCACAGGAGAGGCTTCTCCTGCCCCATCTTGCCTTTACCAGTAGAGCTCTGAAGGACATGTCATAGCCACCCACAGAGCAACTGGCTCTGTGCCCACCTCCTCAGAGAAGATCTAGGGAAGCCAGGAAGCCCAAGTGTAGGTGTCTCAATCTATGATGTGGCTGCACCGACACAGTAAGGAAGCGAAGACTCCCGCAAATTCATTTGGTTGTAAAAATATAGTGGTATCCTATGCAGAGCTTCTGAAAGACACAGACTTCATGAATGTAAATTAGCTGGTTGTTCCAGAAGAGGGTGAGCTAGAAAGAAAGTGCAGATCACCATCTGACCTATCCCGCAAGGACTAAGACAGAGACATTGGCATTTGGGGAAAGAAAGCAGATACAGAGAGTAAATACTCAGGGCAGCAAGTACCTGCACAGAGAGGAGGTAACTAGCTGTTATCTGACAAAGGAAAGGAGTGGCTGCAGGAGGTACCAGAGATCAAAGACACAGTAAGTAGAGCAGGGAGGAGATTAAAGGGCTGAGCTGCAGACATCTACCCAACCCAGGCTGAGTCAGTACAACAGCATGGAAAAGACCAGGGAGAGCTGAAGCCCTGGTGGAAAAGGCAGTCTTGCTGCACCCAAGAGACGTGCAAGCAGAAATCATGACAGGGAGCAAAGAAACAGCCAAGGTAGGGCTGAGGAAGAGAAATCAAGAAAAGACACAAACCACTGGTGTAAGAGGAAGGCAGTTACTGTTCCTACATCTTCCCAGCACCACAAATACCTCAGCATCAGGATGCTCTTTGGACATGGCAACAGTTTGCCATGTCAAACAAAACAGTCTTCTAGCAAAGTCACACCACCACAGCCTCCATGCCCAGGGGAGGAAACACTTGAAAGCAGCAGTGAAGAAAGCCATTTATATTTTGTCCCAGTATAAATGCTCAGTGGTCCAGAACATACAGATACTTCTCTTCAACTCAGGCTAAGGATTTGCTATAAAAGGCCAGGGAACTCAGTGCTACACTCCTGACTTCCAGCCCTCCAGAAGCCAATCCAATCCCAAGGAAGGCTCTGCCTTGGCTTGCAGCTTACCCTGTTGCCTGGTTTAGCATAATAAACATGGTTTGATCTCCCTGCAGCAGCTGCTCTTCCTGCCCTTCCGGGGCCACTCTGAGGGCACAGAAGAAGGTAAGCTATGGCAGCCCAGCCTGCAAAAACATCACTCCTCCTTTCTTTAAAGCTACTACTCACACCACATAAGAAGCAAAAAAGGAAACAGAGATAAAGAGCAGCTGACTGCAACTAGTCAAGAGACTGGTAAGTCAAGTAGTACAGTTAGTTTGTTATACAATAAAGTAAAAAGCAAACTGGAGGCAGCACAGCTTGGTGACCTAGGGGTACCAAAAAGAACTGCAACGTCGGTTGCCACTGACTAGTAACGGTGGAGGTGAGTCTGTTTCTCCTGACTGTGAAAGCCAAGGGAAAAAAAGCTGTGCTTCACTTTGACAGTTAAAAAGTTCAAAGGATTTAAAGTGCATTTTAAAAAGAAAATGGAAAGCCGATTCCTTTCCTACAAAGCTGCACTTTAATTCACCCCATGTCCTCAAATACCCAGAGACAGCCATCACTTTTAGCATGCGCACACTCCACCTAATAAGTGTCTCTGAGGAAGCTGCCGGGTGTCACTGACTATCTTCAAATTAAAGCATGACAAGTCACAAAGCAAGTTGTTCCTATTGCTACATGTGAAGCAAGCTTCTAAGAAAGCACTGTCTTTAAAGAACTACCCGTCGCAAGAGCTAAGCCATTTTAGGAAGTGTTTAAAAAAGAATCAGCTAAAAGTTGTGCTAAATTGAGGCTTACAGACCTCAAATGCTTTTTCCAAATTACCTTTCCTTGCAATATCACATTAAACAGGTGAGAAAATAGAAAGGCTTTTCCGGGCTTCAAGAGTCTGAAGTCTGATTTTCAGAGGCGTCAAGTGCTTGCAGTTGTCATCAACTTTTCTGAAGGCATAGGACAAAGAGCCATGAGTTGCGCTAAATTAAAAAAAAACCCCAAACCCTTAATCCTTTCCATAGAAGGCAAAGCAGTAACAGCAAAACTTATTTGCACAGCAAGGTCCAAAAGAACCAAGAATTTAAAAATTAATGCTTAGTCTTGTCTTTACATTTAATACCACGGTGTGCCTGCTAAAACTCTGAAAATAAAACATCCCTCATCATTTGCTGCAAGCTTGATATCAGGGAGTAATTAATGTTTCTCAAAACATATTTAAGCCAGCTTGGGCAGACAGACTCAATATGTTTATAGATGACTTCTGCATTGTGTAGATTACCTGCTGTGATAGGTATTTTCTAAGCACTAAGCAATGAATGGTTAGACTTCAACAATTAATTACAGTTTCTTTCTTATTAGCTGCCATGTACAGTGACAAAAGTGAAATATGAACATATGGGAAAAGACTATATAGTAGTTTTGCCTCAATTTTTTGTGCTTAAAATAAAAAGATAGATTTCCTGCCATTTTTAATATGTTATCCATTGCCAGTTTAATTTTTCTAAAAGAAGATTCCCATTCAGTCTGTCACTTTGACTAGCCAAGAGAGAAGATGGAGAGCACTTAGAAGAGTTGTTTGAGATGACAAATGCTTTGAAGGACCTATTAGGTATGTATTAGAGTATCAGTTCAGAGTAGAAGTGAAAGTTACTTCTGGAAAAGAGAATTCTCCATTAGTTCACTCCAGATGATAGATAACACCTTCAGACCTCAGGCTGTGCATTCAATTTAAGATTTCCCAACAGCAAGTGATTCAAAATTGAAGCTACCATTTATTTTGTTAATGCTAAGACTTAAGAGCAGTAAGTCCCCATGTTCTGACAGAGCAGGTACCGAGCTACTGTCAGTAAGCTCAGCTGATCCTAAGTCACCTCCTCCACAGACGCCAAGACCCTGCAATACACGTCACTGCAAAGAGCTACAGTGCATGATCTAGTCCACGCATTGTGAAACTCTCCACACCCCTTCCAGCCCTCTCACATCCCAGGCATCTTGACTGGCAAGGTTAAAGCTCCAAATGGAGATAGACTCTTCTGCTGGCAGAACTAAAGCAGCCCCACTCCCTCTTTTTTCCTAGATGAGTCATCTTACTGAAGTTCCCTGATCTTATATATTACAGCCCCATCAAAAGCTGTACTGGCAAGAGCGAGGGATAGAAGGAACCAGTGTTACACTGGGCAACAGCCACCAATTCACGTCACACCACGCTCTTAATGGCTTTTATTTCTTCTAGGGAGCAAACATTGAAGCATTATCACCCAGACTTGGTCAAACATGAGTGTTAAGTTTTCATGTGACACAACCCAACAGCTTGCTGCTTTCAAGGACAAATGGGGTATTTCACTCCCCTTCCCTAAAGCTGTGAGATCTCAACTCTTCCCAGGCTTTCAGCATTTATTCAAACTCTTAGTGAGGGAAACTCAGATCACTAACCTGTTGGGTAATTAACTCTGGAAGAAAAGCTAAGCTAGAAAAACAAGGTCCATGAAGTACATGAGGCATGGACAGGATGTGCAAGATTTTTCTTCAGCAGCTTCAAGCTGCTCTACACACAGTCAACAACTTCCTTACCCACCCACACCATGTGAGCCATATGTCCTATAAAGGTTTCTAGGGCTTGGGTTGGTCACTTCTTAAAAGCAATAAATTAAAAGCCTTTCCATGTAAAACTAGTCTTAGCTGGAATCCTTTACATTACTCTTTGAAGAGTCTATTCCCCTTAGAGAAGGGTTTGAAATGCTATCTGAGCAAATGGGTAAGGTAAAAACTCAGTATGTACAAGTTTAAATCTAAGGATCTGGACCCATCATATCCGAAAAGGAATTCAAACTTCAGGTGTACTGGTGTGGGCTTTGAAAGAGGATTTGTTCACCACCACTGAAGCCATCAGGGAAAGAGAATCATGTTGACTACAGATGCAGAATTTTTTCCTTCCAAGTTTTATTTCTTCTCAACTTCAGAGAGATTGAAGTCCTCAAAGAGCAGCTCTAGCAGGAAAGTACAACAGACACCAGGACTGGAGCTGCTTGTCTCATGAACAGGAGACAACCCAAGAGCCCAAGCAATAACAGAAGACTACATCAACTGCAATAGGGCCTGTGCATGGACAATCCTCATCCAGATTTGCAAGCTCAAAACAGCAGAACTTGTAACTAATGAGGCCAGAGCTATTAGGTGTGTCTAAGCAGACAACTGACAACCTTAGAAATGCAGCATGCACGTTCAAAGTTGGCAAGCCTTCCCCAGCTGAATTTTTTTCATCAGGAGATAATGGACAACCTCACAAACTACCTCTGCACCAGAGTGGAGTCAAGCCTGTGTGGTTTTGCTCACTCTAGTCCATAATACTTCTTCAGTCAGATGATACATTTCCTCTGCAACCAGAATGAACTGTCAGCTCCCCAGCAAGGGACAGCTGGGATGTCTATTAGATAAGCACCGTTCAAATTCTGACTTGGGGCCTACAGTGAAGAGAATTAGTATGGGAAAACACTACTTGAAATGAGGCAAATCACCACATGCCCTTTATGATACCACAGGGTTGCTGAGATAAGTTCACACATTCCAAAACTTTCACACGCTCACTTAGAAAGGTATATGCTTAATTAATTTAAAGCCTCACGTGTCCAATAGTAGACTATTAACATTAAAAACAACTGGTACCAGAAACAAAGCAGGAAATGTTTATCTAGAAAGTATTTAAAATTACAGAATTGCAAATGTCATACTGTCCTCCTGCATTCAGAAGTATTTTCTTTATTAATCTTTCTAATCAGACTTAATGTTCAAAAAGCTCCCGACTGTGCTTCATGGTTTGCCTATAAATCTTTTCTTTATAATTCACCCTGCAAAATGAACCATCTTCTTTAAAGCATCAAAGTCATCTTATGCAGCTAATCAGATGTGACAAAGAAGCAACACATCCTCAACAGGAAAGGAAACATGGCTATAAAAAGCAGGCATACAGAAGATACTGAAATTTAGCTGGATGATAAACTTGAATATTCTGTTATTTTATTCAAAACTACCTTCCTCCTTGAAAGCATTTTTACCAAAACCACAAATACTCCAGCTTTCCTCAACAGAATCTCAGTTTACTGATACTCTAGAGTACAAATGAAAATAAGGTAAGGATTTAAAATGCTTCCTCTCAACTTGCTGCTAAGGACAAACACAGCCATCTGCATGACCCAGCTAAGGCACGTAATCAGCCTCTTGCAATAACAACTAACTCAAAAGGAATCCCTTTTCCTGAGGATTGTAGTGGTAAAAGCAGCAAAAAGGAGAAAAAAAAATATCCTCCTTTGCTCTGACATGTAGTGTCTATCACATATGACTAAACCCTGGGTCATACACAGACTTTTAAATCAAACCCCTTTTTTTTTTTCCCCCTTTTGAAAAAAGATTGCATCAGATGGAAGGACATTTTGTATATTTGCTTATAAGCCACAAAGTTCTTGACCTTGTCCCTCTTACATCAATTGCTGGGTTAAAAAAAAACCCAACAAAACACGCCAGCTTATTCAGGTCAGATAATTGCAAAGACCAAGACATGCTGTTCCCTTTGCTTTATTCTAGAAAAGACTGATGTGATTAGGATGAAGACAGATTTGATCTGTTCTTCCTAACAAAGGATTTTCCATGGTTTGTTTCATCTGGAGGTAACTAGGCTGGAGAAGAACCCTTTGGTCTCTGCCATGCACTACAAGATGGACCTACATGCAGAGTTTTCACAAAAGGTATCAGGAGTTGTTCAGAGTACTGATGACTATTAGATTCAACTGTTCCAGAAAATTAGTTCTGTAGAGACAAACCACCTTGCTTCTAAAAAATCATTCCTAAATCCCACTCCTCATTAGAAATCATGTCCAATGCCACACAAAAGGTTTGTGCTGTGAGAGTTGGGGGAAGGAGCACAGAGTGATTCTGAAGCAACCAAGGAAAGCCAAAGCACAGGACAGAAAGCCAGATGCCTGCTTTAAAAGAAAGCCAAATCCTTTGAGGTTTATAAATTCATTAAAGATGTATCTGCCCATTTTTATCTGTGCCTTGTGATAGAAATGGTTAGTGGAAAGCAGGCATTCCTAATCCTGCCAGAATCCAGAGCAGGCCTGCTGTTGAGGACAGCTAGCCCTGCAGCATCCTGGCCAAAAAAGCCTTTTGAAGGCAGTCCTGCAGCACTTGATCCCAGAAAAGCAAGGACTGAGAGGCACAACTAGGGGTGGGAAGGAAGCTCAAGTATCTGCCACTCCAAAGGGGAAGGGGGCAAATGGATAATCTACATACTACAATAAGTACACAAAAGTCCAGGGAAAAGGTCACGCCAAGTCTCCCTTCAGTGGGAGCATTCACAGCTCTCTGTTGCTTTGAGTTAAAAGCAGACTGCCTTTTCTAGGCAGACCTTGGACTGGACAGTCTAGGGCAAGAACTGAACTATGCCAAACAACTGTGTAAGAGAATAAACACGCATAGGATGCTTACTCTTCTCTAGATAAACACACAGAACTGGCAACAGCACAGCCTCAGTCAGCAGCAACGGACACAACCCATTTCCCTTCCCCATGCAGAGCACTCACATGGTGTCACCAACGCCAGAGCGAAAGCAGAGAAAGGGGATGAGAGGTTCATGCCAGGACAGAAATGCGAAACAATGCTCCTGCTATAGTCCTTGCTAGAAAGAGTCCAAGCTGCTGCAGGCCATGCAAACAACTCTTATTTACACAACTTTTCAAAACTTCCAGGTCCTCCTTTGTTCTAAAAGAGCAAGGCTGTTCTAAAAACATTTTCTGACTCAAATGACTCAAGGTCAGGGACAGCATCAGTTCCATTTAATACTGGAAATTCTTCCAGTAGCCTCTGAAAGGGCAACAAAAACCTCTTGAGTGGTTTGCATGCAAAGGAACAACTGAAGCCTGGTTTGCTCCAGTCTTGTGTACAACCCAATTGTAAACGAAACTGCACAAGACCTTCACATGGATGCCTACAAAGGGGCAAATTGTGACTGAAGTTCTTCTCCCTTGTATAAATTCTGTAAACTTCTCTTTTGAGTGGATGCCCTGATGCCCCTCAAATGGCATATGCACCCACTGCTGCATTTCTTTTGGCCGGAGCACCGCAGGGTCTCCCAGCAAAACCTGCTTACAGCATAACTAAAGATCTGTAGAAGCTTCAGTACCTGCATGTTCCCATCCCTTTGTGATATCTAGTCAACAGGTTATCTAATCTCAGAAAAGGGAATGGAAAGATTGCAAGAAGTCTCACTTCTATGGAAAACAGAGCTAAAAATGAGCAGGCAGGGTAGTTTTGAGATCCTATCACCAACAGCAAGCCAGGATAGGTTTTGTGCTGTTATACCTCCACGAGAGCAACAACTGATTTTGAAACAGCTATGTTGAGAGACAGACCTACCTATATTTCTGCCACCCATGCTTCTACTTGTGCCATGCACAAACATCTTTCAGCCTCCCCAGGCACCAGCCAAGGGCTCTGCACAAATGCTGCAGATCTGTTAATGCCACATGACTCTCTCACAGTAATGAAAAGGGAATTTTAAGTGTCCAAAACACCACTCTTGTAGCAGCTTCTTTCAAGAGGCTACTGTTACATCAGTAATGTGGATGGAAAAGCACAGAGCAAAAATTCCTCATGCACTTTTCTAAATTGTGCAAGTATTCAAATAAAAACAGAATGCAACTTATTTTTCTCAGAGAATGAATTTTTCTGCCAGAGACAAATGTAAGACAAGTCACCTTGAAAACAAGCCATATTGTTAACACAGAACATTTTCAAGTTAAGAGGAAAAAAGAGACACCGTCAAGGTTCAAGGCAAAAGAATAAACTGGAACTAAAGAGCAAGACCTCCTTGGAAGGAGAGCTTTAATTGCATAGCCTTTGCAGCGGGATGGAGCGGGGGGCAGGGAGAATCTGAAGTGGGACACAGAGGTATAATTGCATGGGCACTTGCTAAGTAGGTCTGCCTTTGCTAAGTAGGTCTGTGTATTCTGTTGTGCAAAATAATAAAAAAACCCTAAAGAGATAAGCACTTCAGCCTGTGTAGGGTTTGGACACCTTCCCAGAATTCAGGTCACAAGCAAAGACTCTCATAACCAATGAAGGGTGCCAGAGCAAACACTTCCATGCAACTGGTCTGCATTTGCCTGTCTAGCCAAAAATTAAATGATGCACTTTTTTCTTTTTATTGGCAAACACACAATACAAAAGTGCAATTAGTGGAAAGCAGCTTTACAAATTTCAGTCTCTCACCCACTTTCACACAATATCACTGTATGTCAACACCCAAATTTAAAATACTGTTGTACTTATTATATACTTCATGTATCTGTTGTGTTAACCCAGGCAAAAAAAAAATTAAATCCTGCTTTCTACATTTGCTTTCAAACAAGTTCTCTGGAGAAGAGCCAAAGCATCCTGAAGCCTGCTGGATAAAGTCAGCTGGATTTCCAGCAGAGTCACACTCTGATAAAAGGAGCTTCACATTTAGTCCCAAACTACATCTAAACTCTAAAGTATAACCACTTGGTCCTGCAAAGGAAGTCAAAGGCTGTGGTTGTCTGACTTCAGCTTGGACAAGTATTTTAACCACTTGTCCATTATCAGCAACCATCTTCAAATCTCCAAGAAAACAGCAGCCAGAAGGGAGAGATTTACAGTTGATAATTACCCAACACATCAGTGCTTAAAAATAGGCTTGCTTAAAAGATGTCTGGTAAGTAGCATTGATAAACATCATCTGAAAAGCACTTGTATGCAGCCAGGTACTGCTTTGTGACCTCTTCAGGTATCACAGCCATGAAGGAAGAGGTTTAGAAGAACACACAAGATACCGAATGTTGAATTGATGGCATCAGTCCAAAGCCAGTCCAGCCAGTCCTGACAGACAAAACAAAATAGGCGCTGGAAGAGACGATGACAAAAAAAAAAAAAATCCTCTGCACACCTTTCCTCATACATAAGCCGCTCTCATAAGCATCACTGTTTGTATAGCACAGACCCACAGTTCCTTCCAGATCAAGTCACTGTTTCATCTTCAGAGCTCCCACCAATCTGTCACCTGCACCACCGCAACACACACCACCATCTCCACCCGGCCACCAGCCCCATTGAGGTTAACTACCCACAGCACCCAGTTTCTGTGCAAACCTCCACTATAGTTCCCAGCAGGAGCTCCCTGAGCCACCCTTCTTGTTGTTCAGCTCTCAGGACTCCTCCCACCCAGGAGAAGGGTCCAGCTCCTCACACCATTAACCAGAGTACACTGAACAGCCAAACTAGAGGGCTCACAATCTCCTCCCAGCCCCAGCATCCCTCACCCACACAGAAGATGACTCAGGACTTGCTCCTTCTTTCCAGGCAGCTCGGTTGCACAGATGCCTCATCCCCTACCTAGCTCATTGCAAAGCTCTGGAGAACAGGTGCAGTGGCCTCTTCCCCAAGGCCATGGCAGCCATGTCCCAGGCTCTCTCCACTAACGCTGGCACACTGCACTGGCATGGGAGGAAAAGCCTGTCAGGAATGGAGGTTGAGCCACAGTCATACAGAAGAGCTGGAGCACACAAGGGGGTTCTTACCTCTGCTCACATCAACCCCTTTGCTCATGGTAGATGCTTTGAACTCTTCATGTAGGTGCTGCACAGAGAAAAGCTTTGAGCCAGGGAAAAGTTTCCCTGTCTCCTCACCCTGACTAGGACACTCCAGGTCCTCGGAGGGCACGGCACACACATGCTCTTCCTGTCCAATGGCTGCTGATGGTCATCACTCCCTTTTTCAGCTCTCAAAAACAAAGGACTTAGCAATTAATTCCTAAGGGATCGTACTAACTGGAAGAACCAAAATCCATTATACGTAAATCTAAATATTTATACCCATTTTGCAGCATCCCACTGCATTGTATTCATCTAAGGGCTGAGACTCAGAGACTATTACAAAAAGAAAACTACCAAATGCTCAGGTCTCAGCAATGTCAGTCAGGCTTTGGTCCTTCTGATCCTGCTGGTGCTACCCAGTCCGCTGGTAGCCGCCCATACTTGTTCCTCATTTGTTTTAACAAAGTACCCGAAGCAGATTCACACATTTGTAAGAGAAAGATCTAAGAAAACAAGGAAGGGAGGGAATGTCTCATGTCTTGTACAATAAAAACAACCAAGGCACAAAGCTAGATCTAATCTGCCAAATAATAAGGCATTATTTTATGTATATTTTTATAAACTTGGTACTTTTCTTACATTAATAGCATACACAGCTCTGCTATTTGCCATGATCCTGACTATAACTACTGCCTACTTATTACCGTCCTACTTTTCATTGTTAGTCTTGTGGGTGAGAAGAAAGAAAAAAAAGAGAGAAAAAAAGAAAGGTGGTGACATTGTCTCCAGTTTGTCCAGAAGCTTATCAGATGACGCTCTCCCACTTTGAATGAGCAAAATAAATTATTAAACAGTCAGGAGTTAAGACACTCAAGTTTTCCCATTTTGTGATTAGAGAAAGGCAGGAGGAATGCACGGCCCAAATTTCTCTCCTTCCAGGGGTACAACAGCAGGGCAAGACCTCCTGCCAAGAGGAGCTGCCTCTACTCTTGCTGTAGCTTCTTTTCCACCTGCATTTCCCCATGTCTTCCAGACAGTAAAAGACACATTCTTCCTATCAAGCAGTCATGGTGTCTAAAAAACTGTCTATATTTAGACTTGTGATAACAGTGGTAATTGTCATACTATACACCAATAAAGCCCAAAATAACAAAACCATGGCACAAGGTTGATTACTGCAATATTCACCACAGGCAGATAGTTTCAACCGTGAAACATTTTAATGAAGTAACATGAAAATAAATATGGATGATACATTTGTCAAACTGAATAATAAATCCCTTCCAACCTCCTCTCAAAACTGGCAAGCAAGGGAACTTACCTATAGTGTTATAAAAAGCAACCAAAGGACTAAGACCCAATTTCCATTTACAGGCTCACACTTGCAGTGGAAAATGCTTACAACTGCTTGAGAATGAAGCTAGTCAAGGCACAGGAGAAGGTTATCTTTAGGTGTGCCATAGCATTTACAATACATTTCAATATGTTTAAAACAGTGCCCTCAACTTCAGTCTCTAAATGGATGAACTGGCCTGTAAAACCTGTTACAGGGAACAATTAAGGGAGGATTCTAAAGCCACAGAAAATATGAAGAGCTAGAAAGAGACAAATGCATGTGTTTTTAAGATCAGGGATGCCCAAGTAAATCCAAGGTTCACATGGCAATCCTATTTGCTGCACTACTGACAGATACTAAAGTACGAAGTATTTTTTCCATTCACCAAGTTCTACTGTTTTCTCCTTATCTCCTTCAGAAGCATTATTCATTAAAAAAAAAAAAGACAAAACCACAAAGAGTCCAGACTTTTTCACCTACTTACCCGTAGCATCTCTACCCAGCTAAGAAATCTGTTCAGACACTCTAAGGCACATCTTCACTGCACCATCTACTGAGATCCTCCTTCTCAAAGCACAGCTTCACAAGGTAAGCCAAGCCCGGATAGCGTTTCTTGAGGTACCACCCTCCCTGTCGGCCTCACCACCTGCACATTCCTCCATCCACTCTAGCACCAGAACTGCTCCTCTCTACAACCACACAGAGATCTGGTTCAAGGAAGGCATCTGGCAAAAAAATGACTTAATTAGTTTAAACTGAAGCTGCAGTGGAACCACACCCTCAGCTCAAGCAATGACAGCCATGCTCCAAAACAGCCTTAGATAAACAGCAACCTCTATTACAGGGCATGACCAATGGAAGTAGGATGAACTGCTCCGTGATAATCCCTTTGTGTTCTACTCAGAGACATCACTTGTTCCTCTTGGTTCATAGGTTAAACCTAGGAGACTGGAAACCTGGCTGTGCTCAGCACCCTCTACAAAATGTCCAAACAAAACGAGTACTGTGAGTTACACCAGGCTTGTGTTTTGACATAAACATGGTTCACATCCTGTGAACCAGCTTGTGTTTAATACTTGGTTTACTGTGTTCTCACCAAAGTGTTTTGTATACACGTTTCAACAAAAGTGAAGTATGGTAAAGTTATGAACCCAAAAGAAAATGTACTACCTACCTGCAGATAACCTGTGCAGTTCAGCAATCCAATAACTAACATGAGTAACAGCTTATACTAGAGCTTGAAGACTTCTTTGTGAGCATGCAGTCATGAAAATGCACAGAGATTGCGAGAAGAACAGAGAGGGAACAAAGCAAGTGCTGCCCAGGGAAGTGTCTTGGTATGTGTCTGAGAGAATGGGATCTAATTTCAGCTCAGAGTTTCAGTAGGGCCTCCATACCATATTTCAAACTTCTTCACTTGCCTTTGCTGAGAACAATCAGGTCAAAGTTTGGATTTCTCTTGGGAGGGCAATATTCATCTGAGGTGAGATTCGTTTGGCAGTATATAGCTAGAGAACAGGGAAGAATGAGAAAAAAAATCTCTGGAAGTACCTAAAAAAAGCAGTTCCTTTGCACATCCAGGAAAAGGCACGATGTCTGTAATGTTTGTGCTTAGCACATTGGAATGCTCATACCTACAAGATAATGAAATACCAACACTGGTGTTAACAATGCTGCTTCTATAATCCTTATAACAATAAATACTCCTCTACTGCCTTTTGTTCCCAACAGTCGCTACCAAATGTGAAACACCATCTGAAAGATGTTTTTTTCTCCTGTATCTCCAATATCTATCTCTGAAGGTAAAAACATATAGTTTACTACTTGTATAAGAGGTTAAATCCAGACACAGAACATGGAGCTCCCAGCTTGAATCCTCCAAAGTTTTCACAACTACAGTGCAGTAAAAGCCGTATTACATGTTACCAGATTTTTTTCCCAGCATTGGCCATGAAGACCTAGCTAAAACCAAACTCATTTTAACACAGGAACCTTGATTAAAATTCAAGCAAGGGGTGGGGTGAGGAAGGGCAGCAGAAAAAGAAAAAAGCAAGAATGTCATACTAGCATCCTTACCATGTGCTTCACTAAGCTTTTTCAGGAGCTTTTTTGGAGCTATAAATCACTAAAAAAAGAAGTCTGCCATCAACTTTGGCTGTTATGGGAAAAAATCACTAGGTTTATGACTTTTTTTCCCCAAATACCAGGCTATATTTCCAGAACATGTCATTTTATCATCTTGTAAGATGAACACTTACTTCACCAATAGTTCACAACTCAAAGCTACATCTTCATATTCCAGTGGTAACTTAAAAAATGCCTCAGGGAGGAAATCACCAAATCGTTCAAATATGCTTTGAAGAATATTTGGGGTCTGTATTTAGGAGTGGGGAAAGATGTGCCTTTTAATTATTTTTTAATTAAATCAACTGTGATTTTTAAAGTTCAGAGCATTAGAAAGTGCTTTGATGTTTCACTTCACATAATATCAATCTTTTACCACAGTATAAACAACCATGTTCCCCCATCTTGAGATAAGCTTCACATCATGTGAACACGTAACTGAATCAAAAGCAGCTGTCAAATTAGACAAACCCATCAACTCCATCCATAAAACAAAATAACCTGTGATACAACCCTATTAATCATTTTTGCCCATGACCGGGCAAATGCATACTGCAAGCAGAAGACATTTAGAAAGATATTAAAGGTATTTTGTAATTTTTGTTCTACTGGAATAATCTGTAACTTATTAAATCCTCTGGCATTCATGTTAAAGGCATATCTTATCACCTCTTAGTCGCAGGAAAAGCAACGGAACAACAGTTTGTGTATCCAAAATGCCAAAAGTCTTCCTACGACCATCCTATAGCCACCCCAGACTATTCAAAGGTCTTCACTAAAAAAGTCCCTGAAGCCTCACACAAGGGGGATGACCCTTCCAGGGCAGTATATTAAGAGAAAATTAGATCTTTCCTAGTGTTCTGGTTTCAGCTGAGACAGAGTTAATTTTCTTCCCAGCAGCTGGTACAGTGCTGTGTTTTGGATTTAGTGTGAGAATAATGTTGATAACACACTGATGTTTTAGTTGTTGCTAAGTAGCACTTATCCTAAGTTAAGGATTTCTCAGTTTCCCATGTTCTGCCAGTGAGCAGGTGTACAAGAACAGCTGACCTGAACTACCCAAAGGGATATTCCATACCACAAAATGTCATAAAATTCCAAACACAGAATGTTTTAGGAGGAAATTCTTCACTACGAAGGTGGTGAGTCACTAGAACAGGCTTCCCAGGGGGGTTGTGAATGCTCCATCCCTGGAGGTGTTCAAGGCCAGGCTGGATGGGGCCTTGAGCAACTTGGTCTAGTGGGAGATCATAGAATAGAATCATAGAATGTTTTAGGCTGGAAGGGACCTCTAGAGGGCATCTAGTCCAACTTCCCTACACAAGCATGGACATCTCTACCTAGGTAAGGTTGTTCAGAGCCCCATCAAGCCTGACATTAAATGACTTCAGGGATGGGGCGTCTACCACTTCTCTGGGCAGCTCATTCTAGTGATCTATCACCCTCATGTTAAAGAACTTTCTTCTAATATCCAGCCTAAATCTATCCTTTCCTTGCTTAAAACCACTACTCCTTGTCCTATTATTACAAACCCTTTTGAATAGGCCTTCCCCTGCCTTCCTGTAGGCCCCCTTCAGGTACTGGAAGGTCATTATAAGGTCCCCCCAGAGCCTTCTCTTCTCCAGGCTGAACAGCCCCAACTCTCTCATCTTGTCTTCATATGAGAGATGCTCCATTCCCCTGACTGTCTTGGCGGCCCTTCTCTGGACACGCTCCAATATGTCCACACCCTTCTTGCGCTGGGGGCTCCAGAACTGGACACAGTACTCCAGGTGAGGTCTCACCAGGGCAGAGTAGAGGGCCAGAATCACCTCTCTTGATCTGCTGGCCACAGTTCTTTTGATGCAGCCCAGGATGTGATTGGCCTTCTGGGCTGTGATCGCACATTGGTGGCTCATATCCAGTTTTTCATCCACTAGCACCCCCAAGTCCCTTTCCACAGGACTGCTCTCCTGTTATGGAGATGTCCCTGCCATGGCAGGGGGGCTGGAACTAGATGATCTTTGAGGTCTCTTCCAACCCAAACCATTCTATGTTCAGTATATAAACTGGGGGGAGTTGGCTGGGAGGGTCCAATCAGTCACTGGGTGGTGAGCGAGTGCACTGTGCCTCACTTGTCTTTTCTTGGGTTTATTTCTCCCTCTTTTTGTTATGATCCTTTTCAATATTATAATTTTTTTTATTATTGCTATAATTATATTTTATTTTACTTAAACAGTGCTTATCTCAACCCACGTGTTATACTTTTTTTCTAGTTCCCCTCCCCGTCCCACTGGGAGGGGGGAGAAGCGAGCAAACGGCTCCGTGGTGTTTAGTCGCTGCTGCTGCCTGAGGTTAAACCACAACATCCAGGAGTTAACATAGCAGGTGCAACACTCCTCCTGAAAGCTTCCACACCCACTGCTGCCATTGGGGGACATGGTAATGGCAACTGGAGAACTAAGGACACCCAACAGGAGTGAGCCAAAACAAGAGGGTGCTGCCAGTAACTTCATGGACCAAAAACACACTTCACAAGTTTATCTCAGGCAGAGGTGACCACAAAGCAGGGGGGGTTTTGTGTGACAAAATGCAAGATTAACTTCTCAGGAACCATTCCTCAGTTCTATCTGATGGTCAAATCAATTTGCATTACACCATCTGCCATGTTTCAAGCCAACTTGCTTGATTTTCTTACAGCTGGGCACTTCTATAGGGTTATTGTTTTACAAACAGTTTCATTCTTACTCAGAACTTGAGAAAGGTGTATGCCAGGAATTACTAAATAAGTAACAAACCTGCCATTGCAACATCAAGGCAACCACAAATGCCCTATGATTTAATAAACCAAAGGGGAAATCCTGATAGAATATGCTCCACTAGCAACAGAACCACTTTGATTTGACATCCATTGACTTAAGAAGCATCACTGGTTCTCCTCCTCACCTAAATACTTGGCATTTATTTGGGATAATGTTATGTATGCTGTGATCAGGTCTAAGACATAGGAGCTATCCACACTGTGTGCTGGCTAATTGGCAACCTGCCTAATCCAGAATTTAAAAAACCAAAAAAACCTCACTGTAATAAACACATGAGCTGTCTGCTTTATTTTACAGAAGATCAAGAATTCTGGCCAGGGTGACAAAAAGCCAGAAATCCCACAGCCAAAACCACCTCCTGAAATCCCCTTGCACACAGGTTTGAGCTAGCAGTAAGGGCATTCTCCCAATTCTTCTACTCTTTGATAACACAGTCTACTGAGTATTTTCTCAAGAATAAAGTTGCAAGTAACAGCACAGAACTAAAAATCTTGTGGAAGGTATTTTCTTTAGTATACTTTAAATATAATGTGACAGGTGTAGGCAAGTTGAATTTTATTTTGTCAACTTTACACTTTTTAAAAAGCAGTAAAAATACTTTCTAAGCAATCAAGGGCCCAACAGAAGTTCAGAGAAGTGGATCATATGGTCAGCTGAACACTAATACCATTTTTCAAATTTTATGAAAACAAACTTGTTCCCATGAAGGCCAAATCAGATCCCAAAGCAATACTTTGCAGCTGATATAGACTGTTGAAAGAAGGTATTTAGATTCGTCAGCAATTCTGACACAGCAGTGCAAGTCAGTCTCAGACTAAAAGGAGAAGGGCAAGTAATCTGTACCCAAAGAATAAAACAGGTTCTTACTTAGCCAGGACCTTGAAGGAAAAAAGTAATGTGATGATCCAAATTAGAGGTTTATCTGACTGAAGTCCAGAAGCACTTGCTGACTCCTCAGACAGCCATATGTACATGCAGTAGTTTTACTACTACCATGAATTAAAAGGTAACTAAAGCAATTCAATGATATTTTAAGAGTGACTTCCCCAGGGAAATAACTAAATTATATTAGTAAATAGAAAAAGAGAGTCCAGTCTTTGAACTCTACAATGGTCCCACTCCATAAGAATTCTTATCTAGCTACTGTGAATCCATCCACTTAGATCCTGAGATCCACTTACTAGGCTCTCTAAGAGTAGCTAAATGGTTTTCATTACAGAGAGAGTTGATTATGACTCCTATATTATTTGTCATCAACCCACACTGCATATTCTTTGAAGGGGAAAAAGGTGTTCCCTTAATTCAACAACTGAAGAGCCCCTGAATATCAAGTTAAATACTTCCAGGATCTGGTTTGTTTTAACCTGACCTGCTAAACTCATGAAAAAACTGCAAACTGTCCTTAACATTAGATTTTACTAGCTCAAAGATTTAGAAACACTTTTAAATACAGAAAACAAGATTTTAGCTTTACAAAGCCACAGTTTATGTAGACACAGCATAAGAAAAGTAATGCTGTGCTAAGTTAGGCTCCATGAAAGCTGGGAGTATCATGACCAGAGAAAAATTTCTTTAATAAAAGGTCAAGTTCTCCTTAATAAAGGGGACTTCTCTTGCACAGATTACATAGGAGTCTGGTCACTGTTTGCATCAGGTTGCCTGCACAAGTGACGTTCCCCTGACTTTGTGTTTAATGTTCTCCCACTGCCAGCATTTGGATACGGGCACCTGATGCAGCAACTGCTCCAAGTGTGAATTTTTGATTAAACTGTCCATTTTTGTACAGGACACAAGACATCGCTCCCCTGTGCGGAAATATGAACAGGTCATTTTTCAGCCTGCACTTACAGCAGGACAGATAGAATGCTTTTTCTTCATTCTTTCAATCAGAGCTCCTGAATGACAACAAAGTCAGGGATCAACTCCCCATCTCAAATGAGACTTTTACAGTGCTTCACATGCAGCCAGGGTAATTTGCTCCAATTTTTGCTCTTGGCATTGGATAAGTGTTCCTATTTACCATCCTGAAACAGATGGAGCAAGTCTTCTACACAAAGATTCTTTCCTCCTCCTTCTCCTCCTCCATTCCTTACCTATCAAATAAGAAAGCAACATCTACTTCAAGCCTTCAGCTGCCTGGTGCACACCTCATGGAGAGTTAAGGATTTCAGCTGTTTTCAGGAGCACCATCTATTGAGGCATTTACCTCTGTACTATATCACAAAACAAGAACCATCATTTGGGTTTAATTTTTGGATCACAGGTACCCCTGCTGCTGGAAATGGGAAGCCTGCATGTTTGACAGGATTAAAATGAACTTTTGCTCATATTTCTGCTCCTTGCTCTTCACCACTTAGGTTAAACAGTCTAGCCTGATAGATCTAGAAATGCTTCTGTAGAAACCCTCTCTCCGCACTGCTTTTCAGAGCTAAACACACAAGCACAGCTACCAAAAAAGGAGCTGATCGGTCTTTAAGTCACCAGTCTGGATAGTTGGGGGATCAGCCCCTGCAGTTGGGTACAACACATACCTGCTCTGCACTTTAGGCACAGATTAGGTCACTTGCAACATGTCAACTACTAAAAGCCAACCAGAGGCACAAAAACACAACTATTTTTTTTACCCTTTACTTCATGAAGGGTAACTGTCTATGCCTTCACCACATAATCTTTGCGCACATCAACAACATAATAAAAATCCTAATATAGTAGTTCAAATTACATCTGTTTTGAAAAAAAAAAAATTGTACTGACTCTTATGCTGATCTCACATCATTGAACCTTATACTTACCTATTTCAGACATCAGGACAAACAATGAAGGTCAGTTCTCCCATTATGAAGCATGCAACCACCATATTCTTAATCTTTTAAGCAGTGCCAAAGAATATGCCAGTCTCTGTACACGTAAGCACCATGGGTCATGCTGAAATCCCTAGTGCAATTGCTAGTTTACACAGCTTTACCAGATGCTTCTCAGATGAACCACAAAGATATTTTGATTTCAATCAGTAGCTCTAAACAAAAAAAACTTCCATAATCTTAGCTGATGTATAAGTAAACACACTAAATCCAGGCACTGGTGGACTTAATAGCAAGATGAGCAGGTTTGTTCCTGAAAAGCAGAATTCTTAGGAAGCAAGCAACCCAGAAAAAGAAAAGAAATGCTCTAAAGAAAACATCTGAACCAAACTTCTCCAAGTTTACAGGCTAATGTGATCCTAGGCAGAACTATGTATAAGAAGTCAGAGGGAAGTCTTCTACAAGAGATTATTAGCCATCCATAAAGGCATTAAGCAACTTAGAATCATAGAATTGTCAGCATTAACAGATTTGACCTATCCCGAACTCTTCTCCGGGGGGGACAATCCAAATCATGGGATCCCTGCTTCAGCAGAAATAAGATTACACAATTATTTAGCAAACTATCATCTTTAGTCAGAACAGAACTTGATCTTCAGTTTTTACTATTATTAATCAGGCTAGAGAGACCATATTGATTGTGTTTTGTAAACACAAGACACGAGGACTGTGCACTATGAGGAAGAGTACAGCATGGTCAGACCATGCATCCATGCCCTCGATCACACCTCAGATCAGTTAGGAGATGAAGCACAAGACAGGCACTCCTAATTATGAACAACAAGGATAACTATAAAAGATTACAGAAAACTGCCTTTGTAATTTGCCCCTACTGTATTATTGTATATAATTTCTAGAAGAAACACACTTGCAAACAGCGTTTTCCATGACTATTTAGTGGGTAAAGAGTGAGGCAGAGAAGCTGACAAGCAGCACACCAAGTACTCCTACATACCCACATCAACACTTGATGCTTCCTCTGAGGCAGATGAACCACTGCTGCTTTTACTATTATTTTCATAGATTCCTCTGTATACGGGAACACAAATTCCTCTCCAGCACACACACAATGAGTAACTAGAAAGTGATCTTAATTGCTACATAAATCACATGCAGCTACTTAGCATAGCCAAATACATGTCTGCATAGGAAGCACTCTCCTCAGAACTGTCTGCAGTACTTCATCAACCTCGCAAAAGAGCAAGTGTGCCAAAAGAACAGAGGGAAAGCAGCAATTATTCATCCCAAGTCAATCCATACCTGCCTACAGAAACGTGCGGGCTGTGTTACAGGCACCTAAACACATAGAAAAGCTTGACAATATTGTAGCCAGGTAAGCACTGCACCAAAATTGGGGTGGATGACACTGTGCTAGCTTGTCCCACCAGGGCACGCCCCCAATGTCTGTGGGACATGCTGTTTTTAAGACTTCTTCTGACTGTTGGTCTCAAAAGGTACAAATCTCTGTGTGTGATATAATAGATATATAAATTTATTTATAATATGGGTGTATATGTGCATACATACATAAAATCCCTACTATTTCTACCTGGGAGAAAAGTACAGTATGTACTGATCAGTCCGGCCCAGCATGCTACCTGGAGAGGTCCTCAGGGTCTATACTGCCTGTCCTCCAGGAGAGCTGAAGAAGCGAGTCCTGTCACTCTCACCTCTCTCTTCCCAATGCTTAGGTTGCTTGGCTCACAAGTACACCGTCACAGGCAAATGCCACATGACAGGTCTACCATTTCATCTAAAATCCGCTGTTAATCGGTTTATTTGCAACTGTTAATCCGACACCAGTGCTGCTGCCTTTTTACACAAGGGACAAACTGCAGCATCAGTTTGTACTCATTTTTTCTTCATAATTTCTCTCTTGCAGTGGCTAAATGTTTGCCAGCAAGAACCTCTTCTAAAATGGTTATTCTGATATTGTTCTTACACACAGGTCTATAACTGAAATAAGAGATCATGAAAAGGAGATAATTCGGTACCCTGTTAAGTAACTGTTTATGTTTCTTTTTTTTAATCTCTTTTATGTATTCAGATAAGCCTGAGCTCAGACACTCTGCAGAGCACTCCCCTGAATTCTCCAGACTTCACAGAATGGTAGGGGTTGGAAGGGACCTCTAGAGGTCACCTAGTCCAAACCCCCTGCCAGAACAGGGTCACCTAGGGCAGGTCACGCAGAAACATGTCCAGACGGGTCTTGAAAGTCTCCAGAGAAGGAGACTCCACAACTTCTCTGGGCAGCCTGTTCCAGGGCTCTGTCACCCTCATAGTAAAGAAGCCTTTCCTCATGTTGAGGTGGAACTTCCAGTGTACAGTTTGTGCCCGTTTCCCCTTGTCCTATCACTGGCCACCACTGAAAAGAGGCTGGCTCCATCTTCCTGACACCCACCCTTCAGATATTTAGAAGCATTGATCAGATCCCCTCTCAGCCTTCTCTTCTCAAGGATAAACAGCCCCTGGGACCTCAGTCTTTCCTCAAAAGAGAGATGCTCCAGTTCCCTAATAATCCCTTCAGTTAAAACAAAACTCCTTGTGTCTGCATGCCTATTCACATGTCTCTAAAGGAGCCTAAGTCTTGGACTAAGTTTTGGACCTTAATAAGGTTCTAAGCATCTGATGATATCCAAACAAATGTCAATAACAAGGCTACTAACACATTGCTGGGGCTCCAGAAGTTTGCGAACAGAGAAGCAATTGCCTGAGAAGCACCTAATAAAGTATTAATACAACAGAATAAAGAAAAAAGTAGAGTTAGTCACCTAGTCTGAATCCTACCAGCCACTGCTGCTGCACTCATGACACTTAAAATAAATTGCTGAATGTAACAGCACTCGTTAGATGTTTTAGTGACTCGAATTCTTTTTGGGACAGTACATTAATCCATAATCTCTCCTAAACTTGTTTCTTAAATTTTTGTGTGCTAGTAATTACCATTTCACATAGTTAAGTCCCTAAAATTTAAACTGATGATTCTGGGAACCAACTGCAATGATAAAGCAGCGTACAGCAATCAGCATCCTCTGTACAGAGCATAAATCTCATCTCACCTCCAGAGGCTGTCAGACAACAGAAGGGGACTTGGAATTCACCCCAAAACAGTCACTACACTCCTCCAAGCAACATGACACCCCCCACACACACACATCAAGCGCTCTGAGAGGAAAGTGAGGCAGGAACATGAAATAAGGACTGCTGGTTTACTCCCACAGCACATGGGCTTAAAATAGACACAATCTCTACCCTTCTCATTCCTTCAACTCTTAACTTTCAAGTATTTTAGTTGCAACAATGTTTATCCCATAATATTCACCAACTGCCAAATGGATTTAAAAAAAAAAAAAAGAATGAAACGTTACTGGGTATTTTTAGTTAGTTTTTCTTTAAATAAGTTGACTACACGTCAAACACAAACCTAAACTTTTTTGGCTCCAAAGCAGGCCTATAATTAGAAACTTCATTTGTTCTGGTAGTCAGGAGAGCCATTTTCCCTAGGGAATGTTACTGAAAGGAAACCCAGGAAGAGTTGTAATGGCCAAACGTGAAACTTATTAATAACGGATACTGGTAACACAAAGCCATTCTAACAAGACTTGAGCAGTTACAAATTGCATTTTACCCCTAGAAACCATCTTCTTCCCAAATAAAATGCTTTTTTTTTGTCTCCTTTCCTCTCAAAGAAATGCCTCGACCCACTGTGCAAATTCACATGGAAGAGACCTGAAAAAAAAGAGCTTCTGCACTCAGAAGTTTGTCTATTTTTTCACACTTGCACCAGCTCAACCATTAAAAAAACCAACCCATAATTGCTACATCTTTCCCTGCAAACCTCCTCTTCTGACAGAGGAATGAGAGACAGCTGGTTACCTTGCTAGGACTAGCTGGGGATGAGACTTTCACCCTCTGCCTTTTGCCTCTCCCCTTCATACCTCCTCTGCTCTTTTATATCCGCTTTCCATTCCCAGCTTTTTTATTAATTTCCTTTCCCACCCCCATTAGCACACCTGCAAATTCCACTGGCACGCAGGGAAGACGGCCACAAGAACAATGTCATGGCAGGGGGCACAGGGTGTTGGTGCAGGGGAAGGAACTAAGACAGCAAGTCTGAAAATTTTAGTTCACAGAATCATTTCAGACAGCAAGTCTGAAAGCTGTGAAGACCAAGACCAGTAAGGGGAAGAGAGAGGGAGAAATCAGACTTCAGACAGGGAAGGACTGGTGTTGACAGCAAGGGAACAAGCATGTTCTCAGGTGCAGGAGGAAAGTGTGCATCTCTGGAAACCGCCAACAGAAGCAATTGCATTCTTCTTGCAGAGCCCTTTTACAGAGCCCTGTATGAAATGGTGAAAACCAGAGCATAAACTCATGGTTGCTTTTTTCTTTAATGAGAAGAGCAACATTCAAGTGTCAAACTTCCTATGCTATTTTGCATTAGAGGTCAAGCAGAGCTCTCCCACATTTTGCATGCAAACTATTCAAGATTCAGATGCTGAATCCAAGCTGCAGGATTTGCCCTCTTCTAACAGCTGCAATCTATGATTTCCACAGCACTGCCAGCTTCTGAAGCAGCGCTTCCCAAAGCAGTGGTGTCCTGTCTCACAGATCCCTTACACATAAGGGCAGAGAGAGACAGAGGGATCTTGCCCATAGGCTCTTCTCATGTTTCTAACTCTTACAGTTACAGCAGGACACCAAAAGAGAGCAGGCAGAACCAAGCACAGGGAAGCCATGTAGATGTGGTGCTGGGGGGCATGGTTTAGCAGCAGACTTGGTAGAATAGGGTTATAGATGGACTTGATCTTAAAGGTCTTTTCCCACCTAAATGATTCTATGATGTTATGTGCCCAGGTGTTTACAGTGATCCTCATGAAAGATACGAGCTTAGCAAGGCCAAGAACCAACCCAGACTCCAACTACAACTTGAAAAGCCACTGTTTGTCAAGCTGCCTAAGAAAGCAGAAATATTGTGAGGATTTACATCAATCCTGTTCAAAGCGGGAGAATTCGGGGAACTGACATGTGGAAGGGAAGCATAGAAAACATAGGCAGGAAGATGTGCACCCCTCCAGCACATGGCAGGGCCTGCAAGAGCAGGCATGACTGTTTTCACTTTTCCTGAAAGGATGGGGGTGGGCAGGAGGAAAGAGAGAGAGAAAGGGGTCAGCTTTCAAAAGTTTGTAAAACATCTTATTTTCTTAATTCTCTACAGGGAATGGATGATTTCCAAAGGCTTGATCATACAGAAGCACGGGTCTGATCTTGCAAAAGCCTATGCACATTGATAAATTTACCTCACATGAGTAGTCACACTGGCAGGACAAAAATATTTACAGTTCCTCCTTTTTCCTTTATTAAATGAGTCATTGCAAACATGAAACAAGGCCACACTGAGCTTAATCTAGCCTCCAATACTTATGCTTTACAAGAGCCGCAGAAGATAAGAAACCTTAAATAAAGCTAAAATTCCATGAACAACACAGCATGAAGCAGCCTAAATTTTATGCACATTACCCTCAGATTGAAGTATTTCTTACTCAAGAAATTGTTTTGCAGCCACTGCTTGCCCCCAAAACACTATGCTGCCTGTCATATGCTGTAGTGGTTTTTATGCTTCAGTTTTTTTAGAAGTGGGAGAGAGAAAGGAAGAGACAAACCTTTCACTACCCTACAAAAGATAAGCCATCTTAGGCAAAGCCCAAAGGTAATATCACAAGAATTTTTACACCAGAATTGGTATCAACCCATTAAGTCTGTCTTAGCTGCAGAAACTGAGGTATAAAAGTAAGTCCATCCCTACAGCATTAAGTGGAAGACAAAAGTTCACCCAGCTAGTTATTTTTCTTTTTTAAAACTTCTTTTCTTTGGAAATCCATACAAAACAAGTGCAAACGCTACTACTGAGTTTTCCTGCAGGCCTGGCTGCCAGCCAAACGCTCTCACCCATTTCTTCCCTGCAAGAAAGGGGGCAGAGGGAGCTAAGAGGGAGGGATGCAAGTAATAATTGCCAGCACTTAAGTCTTCTAGAAGGAAAACAAAAAAACAAAAACCAACCACCACACTGCAAAACTTAGTATCTGTATAGTTGAGAAAGACACAGAAACAATAACTAACAGCTCCTCTCTTTTCTCTTTGCTCAAGGGGACATAGTATGCATTTTTTGACTAAACCTCAAATACAAACCAAAAGTAACATCCTCATCCTTACAAAGAGGCTTATTATGATTGTTATTGCTGGAAGGGGAAACTCACTCTTACTGGCCACATGACTGTTGAAATCTTCATTCAGCATTGTTTGAGCATTTTTTTCCTCTTTTTTTCCCCTTTCCTCTATAACTACTCAGCAGCTCAGAGCAACTGGCAATAACTTGATGGCTAGAAACATTTAGCTGAGCATTTCTGATGCTGCAAAGTCAGCAATACAGATGAATTTGATCCAGGCTACTCAATCCATACTTAAACACACACCCTGCAGCACTTTGATGCGGTATTCTTTTGGGAAACATTACTAGAGCACAATATAATTTTTTAGGGTTTTTTCCCCATCCTCACTTTCTTGGGAATATTAATATCAGATACAGTGATTTACATGTTTGCACAATTTACTACTTACACAACCAGTACTTAGTAAGACAACTCATACAACAGCATTATAAAGGCACACATGTTTTTAGGACGTGAATCAAGACCTGGGCCTTCTCACATCTCATGACATGGCAGCTATGTATAGCCTGAGGGCAGCTAGGGATCTGTTTGCTCAGTCCCCTCATGCCATGGTTCCCCTCTATACTGGCCAGGTGGCAGCCAGTGCCGGCCGAATAGGTTAACAGATGAAGTTCAACGACACTCAGCAGGACTTGCCAGCTACCACAGAGTCCCTCAGGTTAGTGTGAGGCTGAAACCCAAGACAGATGAGAAAAAGACGACCCCTGAGGAGGGCTGCAGCAAAAAGCACCCTGGGGAAGCAGCTGTGATCTGATAAAAAGCTGGTCCCAGCCTATTTTGCATAAGGTGCCAGAGCTCAGGTGTAGGGAGAGGGTGCGCCCAGGCTCCCTGCCAAAGTTTGCAAAGGGAGCTAAAGCTCAAGAAAGCTCCATGCACTTCCTCAAAAAGGAGCAGGAGTTTCCTGAGGGGTAGTTTGAGGGCTTAAGTTTTAAGGAAATCACAAATGGGACACAACAGATGGAGAACCTCGGAAAAACAGAAACCAAGGCTGGCTTCTACAGCACAACACAGCCTAGAGGAAAAGCTTGGCCAGTGAACGACCGGGTCTTGACAAGCCCCACGGGTGGGGCAGAGGGCACCTGAGGCAACCAGACTTTGACAAGCAGGTTTATAACTAGGTCTCCATAGCAGCAGTAATATTGACACCAAAGTCTATGGGGAAAAAACACCAGAAGTTTGTACAAAGACAGAGGTGCTGAACAGAGAGAGGTCACAGATGCTGGTGGGAGCAGGGGAAGAACTAGCATAAACAAAACAGGCTTGCCAGCTTATAGTTTCCAAAGATACAAACCACCTCTAGAAGAAGATCATACACTTTGGGAAGAGAAAAGAGCAAGAGGCTGAACTGCTTAGCAGAAGAAACGTGACGTTTACCCTATATGGTTTAACGACTGCTCTGGACCTGACAGGGACTGTTCCATTTTGTATCCCTGACACGAGTTTTGCTCCTAGCAGAGAGGGACTGTTTTTGTCATGGCAAGGCTGCACCACACCAACATTTCTCACTCTGCTTGCAGCCCCGTAGGTCCTTCACTGAAATTTCAATGCTGACCACAAAAGAGGCTGGTTTTGGGTTTCTGCTTTGTTTTTAATCAGTTCTTCACTTCAAAGCCCACTAGCAGCTGATTTCCCGAGCTTGAATGCTTAAAGCAAGACACTTAAACACTTCTGAGGGCCTTTCTCTGCCAACAAAACAGCTGAAGGGGCTGTCAGTCATCTCGAAATGGGCTCTGAGAGGACTGAAGAGGCAGACCCTGTGTACCCCGGCCGAGAGCTGCCAGCAGAGCCGATAGCAGGGCTGATAGCACGGTTGCTCATCACAGAAACATGTGATTTTTGATCACATCCCCAGCCCGCCGGACTTCTATATCAGACTCGCAGTCTGGCTCCCTCAGGCCGGCTTCCGAGCGGGGCACGCCACCGGGGTCCCCTCCAGAAGGACCCTCGGCCCGCGCAGGAGCCCCGCTCGAAGCCCGGGGAGGAAGGGAAGGGAGCCCTGCCCCGCCGCCTCCTCCCCGCTCCGGCCCGGGGCCCGGGCGGCTCCCGCGGGTCCTTCCCCGTGGGGGAGGGGGTGGCGGACACGTGGAGGCCGAGGCCGGAGGGAGGCGGCCCGGCACCGCTTAGCTCGCTCGGCCCGGCCCGGCGGCAACTGCCCCTCAGCCCAGCGCACGACACTTACTTGCGGAGCGACCCGGGTCTTGCCCGGCGGCCTCCTGAAGAAAGAAGTGCGGGCGGTGAAGAAGAACTCCTCGGACTCCTCCTCCTCCAGGCTGCTGTAGCCGCTGCTCATGCTGCTGGTCCAGGTCATCGGCTGCTGGCGGCTGTACTGCTNGCCCGGGGTCGGCCCAGCAGCCGGGTGCCGGGGCCCGACGGCGGCAAGCAGGCGGGCGGGAGATCAAAGCGCGGGCGTGGGCTGGAGGTACTTGCCCTCCTCCCGGCCCTGTGCGAACACCTCAGCACACCCCGCCGTGAACTACGAGCAACAAGGCTTTGAGGGGGGCTTTGCTGAAGAAAGAAGTTCTCAAACTTCTCCCTAAAATTACCCGATTTCACTGTCCTGTGCGCCCATAAGAACAAAGTTATTAAAAAATAACCAATGGCAAAATAATTGCGAGCCTCCCCTGTATTATTCTTCTAGTGATCTTTGATTTCAAGCTTTCAAACCAGTATCAGACCCAACGGTGCCGAGCAGCAGCAACCTGGAGCTCCCACAGCTGCTGTGGGTGGCTGGACTCGGCCTCTCCTCCAAACACTCGGCCCACAAACTATTATCGCCCCGGGATGAGGCTTATGAAGACTCAGCAGAGATTAGATATGTGTACAGATAGCAAGAATATCCAGAGCTGCAACTGGGAAGCATATTTAAAAGCACAGAAGTTCTGATAAGACGCAGGGCGTGCATCAAACTCATCATTAATAGGGGAAATGACAGACAACGCCTGAAGGCCAAGTCACTCCGTAATTACCTGCTTTAGAGTTTCTCATGTCCTCTCTTAATTTATCTAGAGCTGGTCACTGTCACAGACAGGATACTGGATTTAAGGTACGGCTTCCTAAGGCGATGCAGCTGCCCAAAAAAGCAGACTTGCCTTTCCTGCACACCCTCAGCCTGAGGTTCCTGCCATCCCCCTGTGCCACTGCCATGGCCCCACGGGGGGAAGTGAGTCACACCAGCCACTCGCCGCTGGAGCAAAACCCCGGAGATGGGGCTGTGGGGATCAGGAAGGAGGGCAGGCTACACCTTTCAGCAGCAGCACAGCCTTAGATTAAACAGATTTGAAGCTGCACGTTTACTAAACCACAGTCTAAGCCAATACATCAGTTCCCCTGGTCTCAGTACTCGGCCACAGATATATCTGGGACACCATCAGCTGACATGTCCTTTCCCTCTTCCCCATCCCCATCTTGCTGGCCCCTCACAAACTCCTCATCTGCTATGTGTGGCCACTCCTAATCCCCACCCAAGTGGGGACTGAGTCTGCTTCTGCCCATTAGGGACCCTTCCCACACCAGTACACCACACATATTGATAAAGTCACCTCAATACCAGCAAAACAACTCACACAGAACCAAAACCAGTTACTCAGTTCAAGAGGTGTTAAATCTTTACTTTCCCATCAACTTGTAATTATCCCAGATTTTTGTATAGACTTTGGCATCTGGCAGATTAGAAGGTTGCATAGCTTTTAAAAGCAAATAATTAAGTCTAGCAGCATAGGTGTGAATGTGTCAGATCTTGAGCCTACTTGTTGGCACTGTAAAGCCCGATGGCATTCAAGACAGCTTTAAGTTGAATGCCAGGTTACTTGAATATGACTAAAATGTCTAAAGCAAGCATTTTAATATAAATGAGCTTTGTGTTACCTGGCTCACCAAGATCAGTCCCACGCCAAAAGAAAGTCCCACCAGAGACCTGCTAGGTTTGCCTCTGAACCTGTTCAAGACCCAGTAACCTCAGTTTATAAAGCTTTTGGATAAAACATCCCTGACCACAATCAGGATTAAGGCGAAAGATTTTAAGTGACTCAGGTGTGCTACAAAATGGGATTTGTGTTTTCAAACCACAGAGGTGTTTTTAAAGGTTATCCACTGGCACACTTCATGGGCTTCCCAGCAACAAAAGGCACTGTGCATATAACTTGTTTGGTTGGCCACAGCCTCAAACCTGATAGTGCGTGGGTGGACCATCGAGCTGGCAAAGAGAATCATTGAGATGATAAGCTGCTGCAAGGGAGCTCGAGTCCATCTGTTCAAGATCAGTTGCAAGTCCTGGGCTCGAGTTTGTATGTTCTCTGGCAGCAAGACATGGCATTCACCTTGTCTGTGAAGCATCATTTATATTGATAACACTGAAAGATTTACAGTATCGTTTTCTCCTGCTGCAACAAAAAATGACGGGGAAAATATGTCTATCTTTGAGATTAATCTTCTGAGTTCACTCCTCAATGATAGCTCTGTTTTTAAACCTACTAATTTTGACAGTGATTTTTCTTTTTGATTTAATTTTTAATTTGACAAATTCTTACTTTTTTTTTTTTTTCAGATGTGACACTGAAT
The DNA here is from genome assembly GCA_013401335.1 of Brachypteracias leptosomus. Lineage (NCBI taxonomy): Eukaryota > Metazoa > Chordata > Aves > Coraciiformes > Brachypteraciidae > Brachypteracias > Brachypteracias leptosomus. The sequence goes on along the minus strand of VYZX01027593.1, from coordinate 84,432 downwards.
CAAACAGTTCACATGAAAGCACAAACAGATGTGATGCCTTTCAATTTTGATTTGGTTGGTGCTTGCAAATAACATATCAAAATCCTACCAAGTATTTTGCAAGGCTGATACTTAGAGATGAATTGTGGATTTCGCTGATACCAATCTACTCTCTGTTCATATTTTGAAGGTCTCTGTTCCCAGACAAGTACTATTCCACCCTCTCAAACTGACTTTTTGAACCTACCTGGATAAGATTCATCCAAGGCTCTTTGGTAGGTGCTGTATTGAAACCTCTACACTACCAGCCTTGCATTACTTTTGGTTCACTCTGACAGGCCTCTTAAACAACAACAAAAAGTACTGCAAAATGAAAAAAAAAAGACAGCCATGTCTCAAGACAAAGTTAATAATAAGCTTTCTGAAGGCATACTTGTTCTTAAGGAGAATTATTGAAGCATTAGGTAAAAATAATGAAGTTAAAAGCCAAGGAATGTGGTACAGTAGAGAGATTTAAAACAGACAAGTACTACGAGGCTCTCAATCAGTCCTTCCAAGAAATAATTCAATCCAGTGAGAAATTAAGCTGGCAATCAGTTATAATAGGATCACACGGGCAACTACCAAGAAGGAGATGCACTTTCTGTAAATTAATAATTAAGTTCAAGTAGCAAGCAGTGCTACAAATGCATCTGTGAGGAAAAGGAGAACAAGCTTTTTTTGGTTTTATTAAAGATTGATGACACAGATAGAATTTCAGAATATTTTTTAACTACAGCCCATTCAAGCCAGTTAGAAGTGGTTACTCAAGTAACACAACCAAAAATAGTAATGGGCACTCTCTGTTCCAGAGCAAGAGTAATAAAATATTAATAAAGAGCAATCACAGGCAGATAACCTGTGTAATATACAGTTATTTGACATTTAGGGGAAAAAACAATATTTCAAATCACTGTTACATTCAAGGATAAAATTCAGCTTTAAATCCCTTTGTGGATTTGGAGGGTCTGTTCAGAGAAGCAAAACATCAAGCATAGCTTCCAGAAAAGTGGAAATGAAAGCTCAACTTTCTAAATGGCAAAACAGGTGTGAATAATTTTATGAATCTGGCAAAGATTAGGACTTTCAACTACTGTAACTGAAATAACCCTTAGAACCAGACAACAACTTGCATAACGGTGGACTCCTTCACAAGGTCCAGCAGCTTCATTTGTTTATTTGTATTAAAATACCACTTTATTGAAGTGACCACTACACCACAGAAAAGTATGGTTGAACAGGATTACAAGGGATGGTTCAGTAAATTCTTTTTCTGCTCTGAAGAAGAACCAAAGACTTTACACCATCCCTCACAGATCTTTAGCTAACCCACTCTTGAAACACAGTAAGGTAGTGTAGCACCTCCCCTATAGGTCATCCCTTCCAGTGTTCAAGATATTTATTGAGTTAGAAAGTTTTTCTTAACATCCCATTTTAAATCCTTAACCTTGCCCATTAACTTCTCAGCCAAAGAGAGGGAGAACAGTCCATTGCTGTTTTTATAGCAACTTTTTAGGTATTTGAGGACTTTTTTTGTCCCCCCTGTTCTTCTGCTTCTCAGACTAAACAAAGGGACAACTGATAAAACATCCTATAGAGTTTACATTAACTCCATCAGCAACTGCATGTTGTTTACGTGTTTCTAAAACATCCTCTCAGCCCTCTGACATAGAAACTGGGAGGACTTATTAAAATGGGAAAGCTACTAAACATTCACTCTGTCTGTAATGCTGCTTTCAGCCCGGGAACCAAGATACTCGCTTCTGCACACAAGCCTTGGTCTTTTCTCCAGATTTTTGCCAGACTACATCAAAAGGCACTGGGTCAAAGGAGCAGGAAAGCTAAAAGCAAGACAGGGCACAGGCTTGGAGAGTCCTGTAGCATTTAAGGCTACATTTCTATTAGAGCAAAAACAGTAATGTGGAGATCTCAAGAGAAGAGTCTACAGATGCTGCCTTTCCTACCTCCCCTGACTTCAGTCCCTCCTGTGCAAAACCTGGCAAGGGTGCCTACACACTCCAGCAAGCAGGAGCTGTGGTGGCCCTGCAACTGTGGGCAGCAGCCTTCAGCCAAGTGGGAACAGAGAAAGGAAGCAGGACGTGGGCTGCGGAAGGGAAGGGGGCAGAGCAGGGACTAAACTTCCATACCCACCTCTAAACCTGCATCCCCCTTGTTTCACCAGCGTTTTGCAGGAAGAGTTTCATTAATGACTGTGGCACTATTTATAATTATAATTGCTATGAATCTGCAAGATGCCACCAGCCCCTGACTGCTTCAGGAACCTTTTTGGTCACTTCTGGAGTCCTGTGAATCTCTCTGTCTTATTTTCTGCCTTTACATGTCTTTGCAAGCCCTGGCCCTAATCAAGGCTTGACCATGGACATAGCTTTATTGATGATTAGTCCCTATGGGACATACTAACTCTGAAGATGCTTAGGACTGAAATCCAAAAGGCTTCCTACCTAATAGGATGTTGGATTTGGCTTCTTTGTAACATGTTTACAAGGAAATATAATTATTTCATGATGTTCATTATGTAAATTATGGCTGTGTAGCAAAGACTACCCAAAAACAAGTTGCAAAAGAAGAAAGGCAGTTTGTAACAGACTGTTCCTTTAAAACAGAATAAATCATTCAGGAATCATGTGGGTTTGTTTTTTTTTCTACAATACAGCTGAAAACAGTGGTAATTTCAAATGATCAAAGCAAAGCAATGAAGCTGAAATACAACCAACACAGAACATCCACTTGGGCCTCTAGTTTCCTTACACCAATAAACTTTCTGTTTACTCATTTCTTCCATTTGTCTTGAATTAATAGCTCAGGTCTGTTTAGTACTACTGGCAGTAATGACAATTACCCCTTGATTCGTACTCAGCGACTTGTTAATTCAAACAAGGTCATTCCAACCACACAGGCACATGAGTGCAGACTGAAAACAAACAAGAGCCAGCTAAACAGCCTCCCTCCATCTCCTGGTGAAGAAATGCCAGGAGGACATGCACTTGCTATGGCAGACACAACCTTAGACAGTGTTGTCAGGCATCATTTTCTGGCTCCTAAATTCTTAATTCTGCCCAACACTGAAGCCCCTTTGGCACAACTCTTTCACTCCAAATCCTCAAAATGAAAGGGATACCTGGAAACTAAAAATAATCCACATAATTGCTTCTTAGTCGCATGTTCACACACTTGCAGTCATGCACCAGATCCGTAGTCTTCATCTACCATACTTGGACTGGCCAGAAGATAACAGAACTGAGAGTAAGTTCATGTCCCCCATCCCATCTAAGGGTTGTGCTCAGAGCACTCAGATCCACATTATTTTGAAGGTGGACAGAAAGGGGATGGAAAGGAGTCTGTGCTTGCCTCCATTCTTGTGTTGCTGCATACATGTGGCCACATAGCCACATGCACACTCTTACTGAAATCCAGTGACTTCCAAACCATTCTATGACTCATAATTTTAAACATGCACATAGTTTGGACGATTTGGGACTTTACATTACTTGCTACCTAAAGCTATAAAGATAACTGTGCCTTCCTGACAGCTTTGGAATTACCATCATCTTCGGGTTAGCATTTGACAGTTTCCCAGAATATTCATTAAATACCCCATTTTATCTCAAAAAAATGTGAGTGCTGTTGCTATAACTTTGCAAGATGACTCAAGGTTGGCCAGTGTAAGGCTACAAGAACAACCTTAGTTAAGGGAGTATTTCTGCAGTTTGAACAGGAGTCTGGCCATGTCATGTGGTGTGAGCACCAACCCGCCCACATCCTGCCCTGCCCCAAAACCCACCAGCACCAACTGAAAGACTCCCATTACCTTTGAAAGGATTTTTATAAAGCTCATAAGGCAATCCTCTGCTGTACTTGCGTGCATTTTTCCTTAAGGTTATTTTTATCCCAGTTAGGCAGAAGTGCTCTCTAAAACAGACCCCTTTGCTAGTAATTTTCCTTTCTTCCTCTCCTGTTGACTATAAATTGCATTATTAAACAGGTACTTTCTTTTCACAGATATGAAAAGGTAGATATTATAATACAAACAATGAACAAATATTTTGCATGTCTGTCATACATTTAATCAGAGGGTTTCAGAGAGCTATGCAAATGTACCGAAGTGAACTGTGCCCTGCCCCTCACTCTGGTTTCAAAAGCTGGATTTCCATGGCGCAGACAGATCCATAGATGTGCCAGTAGTAGTAAGAGTTCAAAGCTAAGAGCCATGATACACCTGGTATTTCCCTTCCTACAGCAATGGCCTTGTTAGCTTATGCTGTAGCCAGCCCTAACAGTGTCCGATCATAAGCCTGTCAGCACCCAGATGTAGCCCAGAAGCCCCAGCTCAATAAACAGGTGAAGAATTCATCCTTATGCACACAGTCTTGCTGATGTGAATAGTCAGACATAAGTATAAGCTAAGTTAGGCATAAGGGAAGCTCAGAGGCCTAGAGGTGCTGTCATCTAATTCTCTGTAAGTACCCACGCCTTGTGAGGGTAAGCAATACAGCTACTATATGAGAAAATATAATCTCAAGGAAATATTCCATAATAAAGTGTACAGAAAACAGACATTCTACTTTTAATTCTGTTCCTAATTGCTAACAGTATGTAAAAATACTCCAGGCAGTAAAATTAACTAGGACCTTCTGTTTTGAGTATAGAAACCACAACTGTGGAAGCTCAGCATGCTTTGTGGATGCCACGAAAATGTGAGCCCTAATGCACTGTAGCTGCAATCTGATTCCCAGCATCTGTCCTCAAACTGGTGAGTTGGTGGGGGAAGGGGCCTTCTGGTCAGGACATCACATCCACATTGCCATTTCCTACACAAAGAAGAAGAAATTGTCCTGTCATACTGTGTACAAGATGACATTTTGCTCTGTTTAATAAGCCTGATTCTGACAGATAGTAGAAACTCCCTAGAAACTGTCTGCACAAGTTTAGGACTTTCTAGTAAATCATCTTGAAAGCAGTCCACGAAGACAAGCATCCCAGAAAGACAGTGCTGTTTGGCAGGACAACAGATCTCACAACTTGTTGCTGAAATGCCTGTCTAATCCACCCAGTCCACTCTTAGCTGGAAAAATATGAAAAAATTAGCCTCGAAGTACAGTGTCCTATGCCAGCGGAGCCAGCCTTGCCAGGTGAAACGCTGGGGGTTGCAGCAGGGCAGCCCCACCTGCGTGTTCCTGCCTGCCCACTTGCATCCCAGCTTGCAAGCCCAGCAGGCAATGGAGGAGCTGCCAGCTACTAATGCAAGGTAATTATTTCTTTCCTCCCTATATTTCTGCAGTGCTGCACAAGAGGAACATTCTTCACATTTTCAGTAGGATGTGACCACCTTTGAAAATTTTGCCCTGAATCAGACTTTCTTTTAGCTAAAACTCCTTTCACATTTGGTTCATGTCCCAGGAGCTTCCTGATTCCCACCTTTGCTGTCATGCCCTTCTTCCCCCACAGTGAGAGCCCTTTTGCAGGAGGAAAAAAAGTAGGACAGTTAAAAGAAGAGCCAGGAGTGCAGGGAGTGGAAAAAAACAGAAGTGAGAAATAGGCAAATCAGCAAAATAAAAATCAAATGAAAAAGGTAATATTTTGAAATAAGAATCAGATTTTTCTTTCCAGAATTCCCCAAAATCCCAAAACAAATGACCAGGGAGATTTCTGGGTGGAAAAAGAGCACCTGTCTAGGAAAGCTGAGATCTATGTTTCTAATTTTCAAGGAAGATTTAGAGAAAAAATATACTGAAAAATTAGAAAGGAAAATGATGGGAAAGGTACTCTAGGTAAAAGGGGAACTACAGAAAGCATCTGTATCAGGGCTGAGAAGATACTACAGAACTAGAGAAAACAAAAGAAGGAAAATATGGGTTTGGGGTTTTTTCCTTCAAAATTGTGGAATGATGTACATGCAGCATCTCATATTCTCAATTTATGAGATTTAAAATTGGCCTCCTGGCTTCACACAAGGAGGGATGAGGAAGGGAGGGAGCAGATACCTTACATCAATGAGAAGTCCAGCAGAGCTGTAGACCACATAGGGCTGTAGCCTTGTCAGAGGCATCCTGCTTCCATACAGCTCTTGTTCTCATCTGCCTACATTTTATCAATCAGATGTAGTGACAGCACTTTGGGGAAAAAACAAAGATGACCGGAGAGAAAAAAAGCAACATTTGCACTTAGATGCAGAAGGAGCACCATCCCACCCCGAGGGAAAGAAGCTATTTATGCCTCTGCCTGCTGCCACGTCTGGTCCTGCGATGGGTGAGGAGGTCAGAGCCTGAGCCCTGGGCTGATGTAGGGAAGATGTCGTTACTTATTTTTATCTGTTTCATTGATGAAAACCCCTTGATGTTATAAAAAAAGCCCAAAACACAAAGGGGATATATTTGGGTCTCAGAGGCAAGTACTTGTAAGCTGGGAAATGCCTTTTTCGTGACTGACAGCCTCAAGCTTGCCATGTGCCCCCAGCCCAGCATGCAGGGCATGACCAAGACCCTTGTTACTTGTCTAGCCTGCAGCACAGGTCAGACATGGGTCAGTATTCAGGTCACAAGGGAAACTATAAATCTGGCATTTGATATACTTTGGTCTATTTGTTATAGATAGCCTTTTATACATAATATGTATGTGACTTAGAATTTATAGGACTTGGACCTACACTGCCAAATAATTCAGTTTCTCCTCTTGGTCCCAGAGTTTCATGCTGTGACAGTCTTATTTTACATGGTAGTTCATTTGTGGGCCCTCTTTTACAACAAATCAGTGCATTTTCCTCAAAACAAACCCCAGAGGTGCTTCCAGGGATAGTTAGAACCAGAAATCACACCACTGGACCTTCTAGCCTTCCTCTGCTTTTCACCATCCACTTAGACTATCCCAGCCAGTGTCACCCCCTCAGCATTCCCTCACGTTTGCCAGCCAATGTGAACCAATAAAATGTCCATGCCCTATCTTGAGTCCACAAGTACAGCGGTGGAGGGCACAGGCTGCTCTGAGAAATGTGGACCTGAGCTGCTTTGCACTACCTGGCCTGAGGCCGAGGGTCACTCCCTCAGATGGAAGCCTTTGGCCACAGAGACAAATAGTCACAGCTGGCTCAGAAGCTCTGCTGCACCTACTCATTATTTTTCAGTCCTAACTTTAGAAGAAAAATATTTAATTAATCTAATTTTACAGTTGTTGCTTATGTTTACATTGCTTATTATGTTAAGCTTGTTTTCTAAAAAAAGTTTCTAAAACTTGTTCCTAAAATCACAACACACCCCCCCCAAAACTATTCTTACAAAATAAAAATTTTTTCTTATTTTACTAAGCTTGCATGACTCTTCCCTGTCATTTGAAAAAGGAGGATCTGAGATTTCAATGCTGTTATCATCTGGATAGGCAGAAATGGTGGCAGAATGTGTAAAAAGAGGCTTTACACTTCAGAGCTTTTAATATGAAATTTTGCCAACTGCAGTGATACCAGAGACTTAAACAATTCTGTCCTTGTTGAGAACTGACTCTAAAACTGAGCTCATATTGTATTCCTAATCAGAAGAACCAACATTTAGTATCCTTTGAACAGGAATCCCCTGAATGGTTAGGCCTTGAAGAAGACATGTATCAGTATGTTTCAAGATATTTTGTGTGCACTGCCAACTTGGCAAGAGAACTCAAGAACCATGTATCCTCAGCTGAACTACACTCATTATAATACTAAAACCCACACCCATAGGTCAAAAAGCCCCTTGCCCAGGTGAAGACCTCTCCCCTGAGCATGCCTCATAGTGGAAGTATTGAGTCAGCAGTATTATAAATCATTGTAAGGAGGGAGGGCTTGATAAATTACTAACCATGCTAATTTTGTGTATAAATATAGCACAGATAGTCTCATTATGTGAGTGTGATAGGAGGAGCAATCCCCCATGCACCCAGTGCTGAATAAAGTAATGCCTGCTTTCTAATGCTGAACTATCAGATTTGGGTAACAGTGGGACATAGTAAATTGTACAGAGATCCTACAGAAGCAACATCTCTGGTATTTTCCCACAGCAGCAACGTCCAAACTCTGATGCCACGGCTGTAGATTGATTTTTTAAGGCTTTAAAGAGGGGTAAATTCCGAGCTTGTTGAAACTGAACTAGTTGTAAATTAAGCGAGATTTTTATAAAATCACCTGTAATTGTTATCCCATCCTTTTTTCATCAGACGTGGCCACAGACTCACTGCACGGAAGCACTATTTACATACCCCTGTTTGAGAAGGCAGGCAGGTTTAAGTTAGGTACGTGCACAGAGGCGTTGGACAAGAATGGTCTGGGTTTGAGCCTCTCCAGCATGACCTGAGCTTCATGGAAACTTAGAGAAAAATCACAGAAAATGGTACATCCAAAGGAGAAGCTGGGGGAAGGGAAGCAGAGGAGGCAAAGCAGATGTGCCTAACTCAGGCTGTTTTACAAGCTACGACTACAGCATTCAGTACCAAGCATATGCTGTATTTTCTACTTGAAAGCTGACTGCCACTTCAAATGAAAATGGGTTTGTATGTGCTGCACCATAAAATTACACAGACACAGAGGTCCACGCTAACTAGCTGTTTACCTCTATGCTTCTACCACAGCACATAAGTTATAATTGAAGGAAGGAAACTCTTAGGAGATCTGAAGGCTTTAATTGTTTCAGCGTGCAGATGGTTTGCATTACAGCAAATCGACACAGCTCAAGGTCAATTCATAGTTCAGCAATAGCTGCTTTGGCAAGTGAGTTTAGTTTGTTTACGCCTCTTCTGGGGAAGGTTTAACTGCTTTGTTGCTTGTTTTATAGATATTTCTAGGCTTAAGAAACACCACAACAGGTGAAACTGGAGGAGCATAGGTTGCCACAGCCATTTCCTTCATGTCTGGTACCAAGCAATTTTTAGAGCAGCTAAATATAGCTGTTTTCCTATAACATTTGAACACTGTTTCAACATGTTCTCTCTTCTATCACTGACATAAAAGTGCTCTCTTACAGACTCACAAAGACTCCCACAACTCTGATTTTCTTTGCTATGTTGAGACGGGCCACTCAACCGCTGCACCTAAAGAGTGAGGCTTGACCCAAGCAGTGACTCTTGCCCTTGGCTACGAGTCTGAGCTGCCCCTCTCCCAGAGGTTCCTAGTCCTTCTGCACAGGCGGCTCAGCTGTTTGTGAAGCAGCTGCTGAACTGCCTCAATTTAAGGCTTAGATGGCTAGGATAAACTGGAACCAATTTCGATTTATTTTATTATTTTCTTTAATAGCACCAGGATGAAATCTGCCGCAGTACAGCAGCTGCTTCATCAGCTGAGACATCCCTCCAGGCGAAACGGAGCTCCCCAAGAGGAAAACAGGCACCAGGGCAGGGGGGGACTATTGTAGTGATACCAAGGTAAGATGTCACTGGTCAGAGGTTGGAAAGCTCCATGTAGGAGTAGAACACGAAGTACTCTGGGGGACAAAGCACCAGACCACGTGAGCTACAAACACTTTCTTTTGTGCCATATACCAGATGGATCCCAGATCTGTCCAGGTAGCTGCCATTACAAAGGCAATCCCACCAATGCCAACTGTTAAAAAACTGCATCCGGCAAAAATAGCACATGATTTTTGTTTTAAAAGGGATGGTCTTTGCTTCTCACACCTCATCTTCAAGTTCTGCTGATCAGTACTTACTCCTGTCAGTCATACATTGTCTCCATCAGTTATTCTTTACCTCTTGTTCCACAGGAGCAGTGCCAGACCCCCACATAATCGTGGGGCAGCACCATGTCTTCCCACCTACACTCAGTGCCTGAAGTATCAGACCTGGAGAGAAACCACAGTAATGCATTGCCAAAGAGAGGTTACGTTCGTGTGACTCAACAGATGTACAGATGTGTCCATATGTGCAGGTAATTTAACACTGTGGGTGCTCCTCCCCTGCCCTGACAAGTGACTAAATTAGCAGAGTCACAGGAGAACTGGAAGATGGGTTGTGCCTCAAGGTCAGAAAGTAATCAGTGCACTTGCAGACCTCAAAATGTGTCAGAAATGTCACTAAAGGTAACATCCCAGCAGAACAATGCTAAAAAGCTCACTCTTTTTGCTGTATGAATTAGTGCATCTACCTTCAATTCATTTAGGTCTGAAAGCCTTCTTAAAATCTATCTGTTTCAAAGACCCGTTTTTAAATTATCTTGGGAAAACTCTCCAAAAGTTTGCAAGACTGTGAGGATTTGAAGCAGAGAGGCACACCAACAACATGAGCCATACCTAAGAATTCCACATCCACGTCCTGGAAGCAATCTCCTGCCACAACCCCCCCCACGCTGCGCTCAGCGGTCGTGGATGTGGCCTTAACATCTGCTTCAGCATCTGCTCTGTCAGGAGGATCTGCCTCTATGTGCTTTGCTGCTTTCAAAGGCCTGCCTGCTATTGCGGAGGCTGGCTGGCAGCGCTCACCCCCGCCCTGCACTTGGGCAGATACCCTTACAAGGAAACGCAACGATTCGCCCCCCTCCTCGGTGGGAGTCCAGCTGGCACATCCACCACTGTAAATCCACAACCCAGCTTTACTAGGCCCATTTCAAATAACTTCAGGAGACAAAAGGCAGCCTGAGCTTTAGGTCTAATTTTTCGCATAGATAATAAGCTGAGGTGCATTCACAGGACAGCGTGTAAAATTTGTCTAGCTCCTAACTTGGACAAGAGGCTGGAGGCAGCTGGGCCAGAAGGCGTGCAGCTGCCAAAATGAAGCAGGCGGCTGGAAGAGGAGCAAACTGCCTCCATCAGCCCTGCCAAGAGATTCTGCAGGTCAGCTCTTGAAATGATTTGCACATCAGCATATTTCAAATTTCAAATGCAGCCTTTTCCAAAAGACCATAGCAAGAGCGTATGTAAAGAAGGGGCTGTTCTCAGAGGAAAGCAATTTCCTAAAGAATCCACTTCCTTACTCACACACCAGAAAGGTGGAAGGTTTTCATAAAGCTGGCACTGGGGGCATATCTGTGACATGGAGATAATCACTGGAAGTAACCAGTGACACTGCCAAATCTGACTACAGCAGAACTGCCAGAAATTTTTTCCCTCTTGCTTGCAGCCAAAACCCACAGGTGACTTAAAAGAAATGAAAGTGTGGAGAAGAATGCAGAATGACCAGGAAAGACTGCTCTTACACACAGCGTTTTAGCACAGTCTAGAGGACTTGTCTATGAAATGCTGCCAACTGTTGGACCATGGCCAATTCATCTCAAAATTCGGGCAGCCTAGGGTTGGGTGGGATGGAGGCATGCACACTTCCCTTGCATCAGAGGCCCCATATCTGCTAACCTTTCTTTCTGGCTTGGGATGCAGAGCAGTTCCTGTCCCCAGCTCTGGTACACATTGTGCTGACTCCTCAGTAGGCAATCTCAGTCCAAAGAAGGCTCAAAACTGTGAGTTGAGGACACTTTAAAGAAAATAGAAGATGGTTAATAGATGTTTACAAACTGTTAGTGAAACTGGATCTGCTGTGGAAAAACTCTGCTCTCACTGACTCCACTGGACCCTACATCTCCTTTTTCACCTAATGTAATGATTCTCAAACCCATGAGTGGGGTGCCGTGGGAGGTCCACACTGAATGATGGAAGACAGAGGGAGACAAGAATAAAAAATCCAGATGGCTTGTGTCAGCCTCTCTTGTCCCTTTTCTGTTTCTCTCTTCCCCTTTCTCTACAGGGGAAGGTCTCTCCTCTCTCCAGACCCACCATAGGGGATATGCACATGGGACAAGATACTTCTGCGTAGGGCAGAAGGACCTGGCAGCAAGGGGGTGAAGCCCAGCAGCTCATGGGGGTGCAGGTTGATGCAGAGTAAGCTGTGGGAGCTGTGCAGCCTGGCACAGCTCTGGAGGTCCTGCTGGGAGACAGAGTGCGGGACCTCAGAAAGATGGTTCAGCCAAAGGAGAGGACCCCTGACCTACTCTCAAAGAATAACATTAAGGACACTCCTCAGATGGAAAGCAACTTTGTAATTACAACTGGAAATACGGATCCTAGGCATTTACAAAACATTTATTGTATTAATTCACTCCAATAAATTGTTCCTGTCTCTAGCTGTATCTGCTAATTGTGGGGGAAAGAATATAAAAATCTCAGTAAAATCATAGTTCACAAATGCAGCTGTCAGAGATTTTACTCCTTCCACTCTCTTGTACTGAGTTACCTCTGCATTTACCCTATCTGTAATCCCCAATTTTAAGAATTCGCCCTTGCTTTCCTTCCCCAGATTATGGGTTCTTTAACAAATTCCAGAATATTCATAGAATGTATGGATAAAGCATAAGGAAGAAATGATCAACTTTTCTGAATGTAATTCTATGCCACACACCACTTATTCACTCATAATACTTTACAAGAAAGAGCTTATCCTCTGTGCGACTATGAGCAGCGGGCAAGCAAAGAACATTATTCACAATATCATCATTTCCAAAAACTTCTACTTCTGACAACCTACACTGAGTCATATTTCAGGTAAAATGAAATAGCAGGTTTGCATACCATGGGCACCTCCCTCCCCCTAGAAAAAGGAAGAAAAGAGAGCTGGAGGCAAAAGACTAAAAATTAAATCAGCACATCTGAAAACCAAGGCCGAATTGACTTGCTGAAGGCCATGCCGTATCTAATCAATCATTAGTAGAGCAAGGACTGCTAATCTGGCTTCCTCAGTCCCAGTTTCATGCTCTAATCCCTACCTCCAACAAATTGCTTTATAATAATCATAAGACCTTACTGATTAGTCATATATGTAGATAAGGAAATCTTTCTTCAAGGTTACTATAAAGGAAAATATTAGCCAGGGTGGCAAAAGGAAGGTTGGAGGGAGAGGAGAGTGCAAGTGGAAAACTCAGAGTGGAGCGTGGACTGAGCAATATTCCTCTAAACAGAAGTATTGAGAAATGTAAAAGTAGTGCTCAGCCTTGCTATACACTGGTCTTCTTTCCCCAGAGAATAATGTTGCAGAACTCTCTGATAAGGTTGCTGCAATAGAAAAGCTTAGTGAAATCAAGACAAGGTAATTTTATCCTGAAGTCAGCTAGGTGAGGTCAGCCCCAGGCAGGATGCACAGCGCTGATCTCATCCCGCTGCCCCATGGCAACCATCACCACTGCTTTGTTCTCACTTAGGATTGTAAAGCAAAATAATGACGGCATTTATCCTGCTGTCAGAGAAGACAAGGCCTTAAAAAGGGATTGACCATGGCTACATACACACTCGCAAGCACTGGCAGAATGCTTGAGAGATGGAGAAGGATAGGATAGAATTTAGTCAAAGCAAATAACTGTAACCAGTTATCCAGCTGACTGCAGCACATTAGTAGGGAAAATATCTGTAATGGCCATATGCACCTCTCCATTGGTTCACAAGACCAGTTGTAACATATGTGTTTGAAGATCTCCTGGGGTCCCGTGATGAAAGTTTTCTTCTCAAATGTAAAAGGGGAGATGCTTTTTTCCATTTTTCTCTAGGGATTATCCAAACAGGGCAGGTATGCAGACACCAGCTGGGTTTATCTTCTTGGGGCACTGCCCAGCTTCCAAGCAGCATGGCTCCAGGATCCTCTGGACCAGAAGCTGATCCAAAGCTCACCCTTAGGAGAGGCCTCTTGACTAAGAAACAGATCACAAGTCACAAGAAATCTAAAGGTCACAAGTGAAAGGTGATCAAGATGCAAAACTATCTCTGAATCAAAAATCTCATTTGGAATATCACAGCCCTAATATACAGTGTGTATCTTGAATGAAGAGATGAAGGGACTTTATCTCATTTTTGAAAGGGTTGTTGTATCTTTTGTGACATAAACATTCACAGAAATATATGGAAATATATAAAAAAATAATTGTTCACCAGCATACTCTTCGTTGGACAAACCAGATCTAAAAAGCTTGTAGGAGTCTACATTTCATAGCTCTGTCTCTGCATTCAAAAGAAACAACACAACAGCTTTTTGTATCTGGGCAGCTTCTTTTGCTTGGCAGTAAAGGATCAGAAGGTCACAGGAACCAGAGGTGCAGGATCCCCACTGGGACCTATGCTGCAGGAATGGAGGCTTGCAATAGCTTAAATAAAAAGGGAGAAGGAAACATAACAGTGTCAACTATTGCTCAAGATCTCCCACAAGTGCTGTGAGAACCCAGTATGCTTTGATCCCGGGAGAGCCAGCTATTTCTTTAAGCTTTGTGTAGAAACAAGAGGACTACTCCTCAGAAGTCTAACTAGTATGACTTCAATGCCCTTGCTTTTAAATGACATATAACTGGTGACAGTTTCCTCCTTCCCAGTAAGCATATTGAAGCATTAACACCACGTCGCTGAATTTTTACATGCTTATACACACCCTGTGCATATACACAGAGTAAATGAGGAACATGTAAGTTCTTATCCATACTTCCTGTGGAGCAGACTGACATGAGACAACACATCCAAGAGTGGAGCTTCACCGTAGAACGAGATCCCTGGAAGAAGGGGGAACCACCACACAGCACACACACAGAGCTGGGGAGAAACCAAGCTCGCACAAACAGGTGGGCTCCTCTGCACCGAGGATGAGTCTGGAGGGCAGCTTTCAGGCAGCATTCCCAGTTAGAGGAAGCCATGAACCAGTAAGGAAACATGCTACCTTCTGTCATTTGATTCCTACTCTGGGAAACAAGGCTTTACATTCCTGTAAGATAAATAGGACTGCACCAGACCAACACAGAGCTCTGTTGTCTACCTGTTTTCCTAACAGCTGACTGTGGAGCTGCTAGTTGGCAAGCTACTTAGATCAAAGACTGGGAACAAACATTTTCTTATCTTCACCCAGCAATGTTATCATTAAAAATAATCAAAAACCGCTCCCCATCTTCCTTCCCCACCAGGGAGGGTTTTGCATCATGCCCTTCCTGCACTGAGTCAAAAGGCAGCAGCAATCTCCTCTCTGTATACTTCCAACAGCTACTAATGCCATAAGTCAACAAAAGAAGCCTGATGTTGTAAAAAAATAAGATAAAAAAAGAGAGAAAGTGCGACACTCCCATAAAATTTTAGGCAATCTGGATTAGAAAATGGGATGCAAGTTTCACAGCAGTTTTGACTTTCTCTTCTAATCAGCTCTCACTGCCGTCTTGTTATTTGCTTAGGACAGGTCTACGTGGGGTGAATGAAGTAGTCTGCAGTCCTGTCACCAGTCCAGCTACCTTTCTGAACATTCAAATGCAAAATAAAATTAGCCTTGTGAATAAGCACACTAGAAAGTGTGTGATATTAAATATTTCTTTGGACCTTCACACTGCTTGGAAACCAGTCACCTCTGTGGATTAATAGATTAGGACAGACCTGACAGGGCTGTTGGTAATTCCATTTAGGTCAAGGTGGTTTATGGATATAAAGTAAATATTCAGGCAGCCTGTGAAGGGGGGAATGAAAAGCACTGATATCCTGTTTACCAGCCTATCTCTAACAGAAAGGTGAAGTTTAGTTGCCCATCTGTCATCTACAGCACATGGACTTTTGAGAAAAGTCAGTGTTAGGATCGCACTGGGACAGACTTGCAGGGGTTGGTGTTCACCCCCCACTTACCAGTTTTCCATCCAGTACTTATTTCTGTGCATGTTTTGAGGGCTGAGTAAGGCACTCAGTGCACACTTAGCTAGTGATTTATCACCCAGCAACTGGGCAACTTTCACGTACAATCATAATCTACAACATATAACAGCAAAATACCCCTCTTCAAGCATGCACGTTTTGATGCAGGCAGCCAACATCCATTTGCCTACACACGCCCCATCAAAAACACTCGCCCTAGTGATCGGTGTCCTCATCTGCATATTGAAAATCTACCCTAAAGATAAAAAAGAAGCCATGCTCTGATCTCTTCACTGCAAACTATCACAAGCCCAACCCTCAGGATCCTGGCTTGTTGCCAGCCCCCCCTCTGCTTGCTCAGGCAGAGCCTGGCCACCCCTTGCATCCACGTGCAGCCATATCATGCTATATAGCCTACACAACACATAAAACTTCACGTTTCAGAAGATCAGTTCTCCTTGAACTTTTTCTCCAACACGATTAGGCAATGCTATTTGAGCATCAGAGAGCCACCTGGTATGCACAGGATGTGCAAGTCTGTATTACTTGTATTAAATTTCTAATGTGATCATCTGTGCTCTGCTGAGCCTGCTGAAATACTGGGAAGATATTAATAACTTTGAATTAGAAAGAAAACTGCCATGATTAAAAAATGCAGTTGGTATTTTACATCCTACACCTGGCTCAACACAGACAGCAGACACTGGAAAGGATTGTGGAAAAATGTGTGTGGTAAAATAGCCTGTATTAGAAATAACTAGTGAAAGAAAAACATTGATCTTGTAATGACAGCTGACAAAATGGCAGGTTGAACCTGGCCACATTACTAGGGAAACATAATTTTCTAGGGAGACTATACAAACTTCTTTAATATGAAAACCTGTAACTATGCAAAAATCAAAAGTGCATTTTAAATGTTCCCCTTGTCTAATAGCAATATTTTCCTGTAATTCGAAGCCTTGTCTGCTTCTTCCACGTAACCATAAAATGGGAGCTGTTTGACTGGAGTTGATCTGGTTGCTAAACAACCGCTAATTATCTCTGGGTTTCAGCAATGTGTTCATAAAGCAGTGAGCTTGCTACCTTTCTGTTTGAAAGGTCAGGCCTGTGTATTATCCAAGCACTTTAAATGGATAAAACACCTACAACCCCAACTTAAGAAAAAATGTTCAATGATAGATTTACTGATCACAATGTGTGATTTTAAAATAATATTTAAAAACCATAGTTCTGTAATAACATGGCACCGATTGCTTTTATGGGCTGAAAATCCCTGCCAGGTGCCAACAAGCTGAAGTCCACTCAGAAATATTAATTCTCGTATTACATTATTTGGTGGTATGATGATACAGATCCCTTCATCATGTGCCTCATCCAGTCTTTACTTATTGGGCTTTAAGATCCACTTTTAATTTTAAAAAGCCCTCCTTGTTAAAATACGTCTTTTGGAGTCATCCTACTTGCAATATTCAATTACTATTTCCATTACCATTACCATCAGCCTGTTTATTTGATCTTCTCTAACAAACCTGACAGACTATTCCATGATGCCTATGCCAGAGAACACTAAAGTCATCCAAATATGTGATATAGTAAATTAGACTTCTTAATAATGTTGCAATTAATTTATAATTTAAAGATCTTAAGTCAGTATTGTGCAAAGCCCATTTTAATAATACTCCTGTGAAGGAAGGCTGCAGATAGCAGTGCCCCAAGAACTGTTGTGGATATTCTCAAATTACTTTTTGAAAGCTTGGGACTAGTTTCTAGTTTATATAATCTATGAAGGCTTTTATTTTTGCCAAATGGATTTCCCTAAAAGTAGCCTGAGCAATCTACACAATTAGAATGGAAATCAGCTTCAGGTTTGGTTTAAAAGCTTTCCCAGTCACTGGCAAAAATGAAATCATGCTCTGCCTGCCAAAACAAACATAATTCAGTTTTCCTCTTTTCCTTCCAACTACTACCAAGCATAACCAGGTTTAACAGAGGTTTGAAACACACAAGCCATAAGAACCATGCCCATCGCACAGAGTACACGCCACTATCAAGAGTCAGCAGAGAAGAGCAATCAATAGCTCAACAGTAGCTCTCATTATTAATCAAGAGCTGTACACATCTCCATTGAGATGTTCTGCTCTGTGCTGTCAATTTTTTCCCAAAAGGGTTATTTTTGAAAAGAGGTGTCAAACTACCTCACTTCTGAATGGGATGAACTGAAACTACTTTCAGTTCCAGTGACATTTAGATGACAACCTCAGTGCCCATCCAGGTCCAGAAGTTTCTATATTTGCACTGTGAGATCCTCACAGTCTTCTCCACAACAGATTCATGCATTTTGAAGCAATTTGGGGGGGGTGTTATCCAAGCTGTTTGGGACAGCCTATATCCCCTTCTATATCAAGTGGCTCCGATCTTGTACAAACCTCATCTCTGACCACTCTCTGTGTTTGGGAAAATTTGAGTGCAGTGAGATCTCCTTGGGAAGGCATGCCATCCTGAAGGAAAAAAGAAATTGTATCTGTGGCTCATACATAAGAAATTTTAACGTTTTGATCCATCTGGGGCAAAAAAACCCCACAAAAAACCAGGAAAAAATGAAAGTCCACATAATGGCTTTGATATTTCTTAGACTTCTTTGACTTTCTGTCAGTCAGAAGGTGTTGCTCCTGTTATGAACAATGTGGTAGCACATGAGAGGAAATCTCCCTCTGCTCTTTCCTGGAGGAAACCAGCAGCTCTTTCACAGCTCTTTCTAAGCACTCTGTTGCAAGATCACAGAGAACCTATATCCATCATTTCCTCTTTAACCTCTATAGGAAACCTTTTCAGGAAGGAAACATTTGTGGCCACACAATTAGCAAAACACCATCCCCTTTTCACCTGAGCCATGTATTTCTGCCATTAGGTACTTGCTTGAAATTGTGAGTTTCATTCACAAGTATGTAACCCTGCAGTCTTAGTGATCTCTCAAAACAGCTATATAATGGAATTTCCTAGACCTTCTTATAATGGAGTATAAATGTGCACAGAAAGAAGCTCAAAGTTCATGTCTTTTGAGCTCCAATGTTAACAGAGTGAAGTAGCGTGTCCATATACCTGACTCTGAGATTATCTGATCACTCATGGGTGCACCAAAGTGCTCCAGTTGCTGGCAGAATTGCACAGGATGGAAATCCCTCATAAATCTGTTGACTCCATTCGCAAACTTAGCAGTTAAGAGCCTGTAAGAAATTCCTCTTCCTCATAAGGGAAATCCTAATCCAGATTCTCAAACTGTGGTTCAACAAGATGTTTGTTCAGGGTTATTTGGAGTTTAAGGTGTTCCGGCCACACCATGACATGCGTCCCTCTTGTGCTGACAGCACTGTTCACAGGCTGTGTCACGAACTAAAGAGCTGATGGGGCTTTGCAAGAACAAACATTAGAAGCCACATTTCCCTGGCCCATATTGAAATAGCATTGTCTAAAAGCAGCAGTGCTGGCACCGTGGGGAGTGGAAGGGCGGGGGGGACATATAACAGTGCACAGGCACCAATGAGCATCCAGGATCAGGAACTACGTCTGAGCCACAAGTTCTGCTGCACTCAGGGCACCACAAGGTCTTTGCAGCAGGATGAAGTGTAATTTATATCACTTGGATCAAGTAGGAGATATATTCACATTGCCTGAGCAGTCTAAAATGGACTTAGGCTGTACAGAGTTAGGTCTCAAAGCATTTGTCTACCATCTTTCTCACAGCAATCATCTTTCTGTGTGGAGGAAGTCATGCAAGCATAAAGGTGTCCTTTTACAAGAGAAGATCTAAGCTGTACCAGCACAAGAATGTCAATATAACAATTTCAAACTAGTGCTTTGCCCACATGCAATTATTTTGTTTAAAAAAAAATTACACTTCAAAACAAAATGGTTATCCCCGTAGGAAGAAAATGCCCAGGACTAAGGCTTGTTACCAAGTCATTCCTCTCCATAAATACTAAAAATTTTGAGAAGCTGTAGTGGGTCTGTCTGAGCTGATTTTCCCCATACAGCCTTCATGCTGCAGCACTGGGAGCCAGAGGCTGTTGATAACACACCCATGTTATGACTGGCAGGGCTCACACAGCACCAAAGGTATGGGGGGGCAAGATCTGGGAGGGGATACAACCCAGACAGCCGACCCGAGCTGACCAATAGGATATTCCATACCATATGACATCAGCTTAACTATAAAGGAAGCAGGATGGGGGGGAAGACGTTTGTCCTCCAAGCAACCGGTACGCGTTCTGGAGCCCTGCTTCCTGGGACAGGCCCGACACCGTCTGCGGATGGGAAGTAGAGAGTAACGGCTTTGCTGCTTTTGCTTCGCGCGCGCAGCCTTGTTTTCTCTGCTGTTTATTAAAACTGCTTTTTATCGTAACCCACGGGTTTTTCTTTTCCATCTTACTCTCTCCCCGCTTGCCTTGCTGACAGAGGTTTGCGGGGGGGGGGGAAGTGACAGAGGGACTAGGGGTGGGCACCAGGCACCCAGCCAAGGTAAATCCACCACAGAAGCTCTGCAAAATCCCTTCACATTTTAAGTTGACACTCACTATATGTGTGAGACATCCCCAAATACATCTGTGGTCTTTGCAGCAATGCATTTTTCTAGCATAGCTCATGCAAAATTAACTGGTTTTGTGTACCACGTGATTTTCAAAGTCACAATGCAGATAAAGCAAAAGCAGGCATCACTGCAACACTTAACAATTAGCTTCTTGCTGGGCACTGTTCTGTGCCAAGTATCTGATGCCTATGTTAGCAAATACTGTGGAGCAACACAAGCAGCTCTGCAAAGCAAAGCAAGTGGTGCTGAGAACCCAAAGTCCTCATTATAAACACTTCACAGGTTTTATTTAAGACAGTTTGTGTTTTGATCCTGTGGACTGGGTAGCTATTAGTGGTTGAAGCATGTTAGGTAGGCTCCTGGAATGCCTCTTCTCAGACGTTTCAGGAAGCAGCTTAATTTTCATCTGAAAGGGAATTAAGTTTTATGTGCTCCAAGACTGTTTGCTGATATCAACCAAAACAAGGGAAGTGAGGAGAATTGGAAGATTTACTTCAATAGTGCACTCCTGCATCTAACTAAAACCTTACAGACTAGACACCATCCACAGAATAAGAATGAAAGTATAATTTTGTAAAGGAAATACTCAGCCTTTTTCCTACCCTCTGGCTCCTTCACTATCTTATGCTAAACATGTACTCAGTTGTATATGTGAGATGAAGGTTCAAACTTTAAACAGAAAGGAAAAATCACCTTAAGGCTAAGACTAAGTCCAGAAAATTTTATCATGGAAGGTAAAAGCACTTTTGAAAAGGCAGCTGAACTGGGAGAGTTGTATTTCATTACATACTAACCTGTAAATGCCAGCTTTTGTAATAATGTTTCTATTCAAAGATCTTAAAATGATTTTTTAAAATTCTAATTCCTTTTTTACCTACAAGAAAATTAGGTAAGTCCTAGAAAGACAAAGTGGTATGAGCAGGTAAGTAGCAGAAGAAAGAGCAAAGTCAAACCTTGTAGCCTCCAGCAGTAGCTGTGTCTGTGCTGTGCAAGCAGAACAGCCATGCACAAAATTACTTCACTCAGTAGGAAACATTCCAGGTTTTGTGCATGTCAGTGATCATTGCTTCAAAACCCATGGATGATGGATGATGAAAAATAGCATTTGAATCCTCATTTATGTGTATCAGTTGTCCCATACACACTGACCCAAACAGCTAGTGGGGAAAACAGAGATTTGTTACAACTGTCATCCACGGCAAACAGCCAAATTGTGACTTCTTCCAAAAGGAAGGAATCAGTAGGAAATGGACAGTACTTCTTTGATGCAATCTTGTTGCACACAAACAAATACACACATAATTCAGCTTCCTGGGGTATTGTAAAACTCAATCAGCAAGAAACTTTACACAAGACTGCACTGTCTCTTTCTTAGATGTCTCATGGCCAAGCAGTCTATGCCTTTTTGAGTATAAATAGTTTTTAATGGCTTTCTCTTTCTGCTCCTGTGGTATTTTCTTGCTAATAGTACCCACACTTTCAAAACCTGCGTTGGCATGTCCTTCCTCCTCCCTATCCCTGCTACTCTTCCTTTCAGCATCTGAGTTATTCTCCTTTGCTTTCCCCAACAGCAAGTCATAAGGAGCTCACGAGAGACACCGTGTCCTCAGTTGCAGTTTGGGTGGCTGGAGCAAGCATCTCCCCTATCATATAAATGCTGTACTTCCAAAGAAATTTCAGCACTGACCTGAAACACATGCAGCAAGCTCAGCAAGGGCACTGAGAAATTTTGTTGCCCTCTCACAAGTTTCTACTGGTTAGGTGTACGTGTTCAAGCTCTTAACACCCCACTAAGTTTGGGTGGACTTTTGTGGAAGGCAGAAGGCAAAGGTATTTGAAAATGCAAAAAGGCATGAGCTAATTAGCACAATACAACCTTTATCACAGCACTAAAGATCTATGGGGCTCATTGTCACTGTATGAACCTCCTTCTCAGAGGACCCCCTGCTCTGTCTGCAGAAATGTGCAGCTTTGATGTGTTCCCTCAACAAAGAGAAATGCCCTGATGTCAAGGGTGAAATGCAAGGAGTGACACTCTGTGGTGGTTTAAGGAAGGAAATGAGGAGGCACACTGTGACCCACTGAAGCTGCTGGGGAAGCCAGG
Organism: Brachypteracias leptosomus; assembly: GCA_013401335.1. Taxonomy (NCBI): domain Eukaryota; kingdom Metazoa; phylum Chordata; class Aves; order Coraciiformes; family Brachypteraciidae; genus Brachypteracias; species Brachypteracias leptosomus. The sequence continues at coordinate 62,135 of VYZX01027593.1, read as the reverse complement.
CGAGGAAATCTGAAATTACCCTAAGAGGGATTTGATGAGAACTGGAGGATTAACACCAAACTCAGTATGATCTTTAATGATCATGACTAGCTAAGTCCTTAGTTTTATTTGTGTCTTTCTGGCACTACACTGAGCAGCACAGGGCACCTGGGACATCAAGCTCACTTTGTGAGCTGCTTCATGGTATGGCCAAGTCTATCTGGAGAGGAGCTCTGTCCTCACGTTCTCATCCCCTGTCGTATGTGTCTGCTCTGACCCCACAGTGACCCACAGCGACCCAAACCAACAGGAAACCCTTTTTGTGGAACTACTTCTCAGTCAGTTTAGCTGAAAACTAATTGGCGCAGGAGGGACCCAGCTGGCAGCAGCCAGCTGCAGCTCGACTCAGCCATACTGTAAAATCACAGCTTTGCTGGCCATGCTTAAGTGAGACATTCTTCCCGAGCAGCCGGGTGAGGCAGGCAGATCACACTTCATTACAGAGTTGACAAGAGAATGCAGTAATTACATGAACACGAGATCTATTACCTGACCATTGTTGTAAGATGGATCTAAGGTGTCATGCGGAGCGATGCAGTCCATTAATTTTCCATTCTGCCGGCAGCTCAGGTGCACCAGATCTCGGCAGTGAGCATGGCAGGTGCACTTGCAATCTGAAAAACATACACAGCCACCAAACAAAAACAAAAAAGAAACAGAAGCGGATTTTAGAAATGAGGTTGCTGCAGGCAGAACCTAGGAGTGAGACACATCCTCATTTGCTACGTGACCTTGGAGAAACTACCAGCTCTCGACTGAATCTCCCTGTCTGTGCATGAAGATAATAATAGTTACATACTATTGGAGATGTAAATTCACTGGAGTGAAGGTGACAGTGCAGAACACCTCCCAGTGTCACACTGACATGGATGCAGTGATGCAGCTTGGGAGTTAGATCAAGGCTGCCTTGGTGAGATGGTTTTTCAAAAGGTCCGTGCCACAAACTAGGTCTTAGCTGCTGTAAGCACAAAAGGGGTTGTTCTCAGAAAAGATACAACATTAATGATTTACAGATAAAAAAAATCTACCCACCTACAATCACTGCTGTGTGGTTTTACATATTTTAAGCTTTAGGTTCTCTTAAGAATATGCACATGAATATTGAAAACAAAATGAGAACCTTATCTGAAGCCATAATTAACCTGGTAAATCACTAAGTTGCCTTCAGGAACAATCAGGAATTTCACTTGCTGGCTAGCAAAGTCAACTAAGATGGCTATTAGAAACATAAATTCATGATAACAGAGGCAGATAGCCTCATCTCTAGTAAGAAAATGATTCTTGTGACCTCTAATCTCAAAGAGGGAAACACTGTAACAGGATTTGCAAAAAACAACCTGTATTTGCTCTGAAGCCTTGTGGCATTTGCTGTTTTTCTACGGAAGATGGGCAGAGTTCATGATACCACCTTTGTCTAGCACTAAATGCCACTTTCTATGTTTAGGTTTTAAATTGTTTATAATTTTGTCAAAAAGCAACCACTTGTACTTCAACTTTTCATGCTGGGGAACACCATGCTGTTTGTTTTAGAACATTTCGGCTAAAACAATTCTGCCATTTCCAAGAATGACTTTTGGAGGAAATGCTTTCATTTTCCCTAACTAAACCACACTTAAAAATACTTTTCTTGTTACAAAGCTTTCCAGATTTGTAGCAAAAGCTGAATTCTGAATGGGCTTTTTTGTTCCTTTATCAGCCTCTCAAAAACCTCAGTTTCCCCCATGTTTGATTAGATTCCCACTACATCTCCTGAAAAATAAATTCTTGATAAATAGATTCCAATCCACACTCATCAGTGGTGTTATGGGGCAAGGCAGCAGAGCATTCCCTGAAATACTGCTCCTCTTGGCTAGGGACTGGATCTTTAATGCAAGATCCCTGTACTGGCAGATCATCCAAAAATAAAAATTAATAATGTGGATAAGTTATAAACATACAATCACATTTCTGTGTCTGATACAGAAATTATGCTATATTTGCATTAAGGCAAGATTAAATATATTTTATTTGGCACAAAGTCTGCCAATACAAAGTCAACCAGTCAAAACTCTTCTGACACCAGTGACCCAGCAGAGTGAGTCCATCCTGGATCAGGTAACTAGGATGTTTCCGATCTTAGACCAGACCGACTCTATCACAATAATACGTTTCAAGCCACATCCCTCTTGAGACATCAGTAAAGAGCTTCCAGCTAATTACAAAGCAAAAAGGATCCTGTTGCAGTATAAATCAAAACACTGAAAAATGGCTCTAACTCTCTAAAACTATCACTGTATTTAATGCAGAATTTGGAAAACATGAAGCAAAACAGGCAGAAGACTACAGGCAGAAAAAAGCGTAGGTAAGGCAGCTGAGTGGTGCCCAGGAGAAATGATAGCTGTCTTTACATCCTGGTGTGATGCTGGTAAGTCATGCCAGACTTTCTCCAGTTGCTACCCAAATTCTCCTGGGTGCCACATTTAAGCTACTTCATCCAGTTTCTAGAAAACACAGAGCACACCTGCAACCAAAGTTAGGGAGAATTGTGCTTTTAACTCGAGTGAGGTTTTCCCAGGGTGTATATGCTTATTTCCCAGGGTTATATGCTTATGCAGCTGGGATTATTTTTTAGATGACTCACACACCTCAAGGAGGAGTTCTGGAAGAGAAAGGACACTTGCGTTTGTAGAGCCCTTGAGGAGAGAATAATTTTGTATTTGGGAAGGGATTCCATAAGATGCAGATGAAAAGCCTAGCCCATACCTGACAGGATTAAATAAAATTCAGAACCATTGTTCCTCAGGTGAGGGAGCAGGGCAGCTCCATGGGAAAACCAGGATGGGAGCACTTAATTCAAAATGACATTGTAAGGCATATACAAAAGAACATCAAATGAAAGTAATCCTTGAATTTCTTATTTTTCTAAATTTCTGAGTTCTTTGCAAGTTGAATTGTCTTCTCCTTAAGAAAAAATGCTTATGAGATCGCGCTGTATGTCTACCTTTCTGTTCTCCTCCTCTAGTTCCAAGAGAGCTGACCAATTTTAATCACAAATGGTCTAAAAGATAATTAAGTTCATATGAGTTTTATAAAAATTATCTCTTGACTAAAGGAAGGAGACCCCAACTAATAGCCATGCTCAGGACAAGGCAACAACTCAGCTGTTATGCCATTATCTGGCAATGTCTAGACAACCAGTTAGTAAACACATCACCTCCTTGGTGAGGAGGTTATGGAGAATGGGGCATAAATCTGTAGGAAACCAGGCTTCACTAATTCCCCAACTTTCTATGACTCCACAAACACATATATATCAAGCATGCACCAATTCTAAAGATCCATTTTCACAAATAATATTAGGAAAAAATCTGTTAGCTAAACAGTGTTCAAAACCAGGATTACTAATTAAGTTAGGAAACATTATCTCTCAATGCTATTTTGTTTGTCATTTATATTAATTTTAATTTGCAAGTCCATAATGTCATTTGTAAGACAAGTCCATAATTTCTGACTGACTATTATAGGCATAATTGCGAAAAATGTAAAAGCTTCATTTCTGCAACTCTTCCAATCAAAACCAGATGTTAATATACTGATTATAAGTTTAATGAGGAAGATAAGAGAAGAGGGTGCCTTTTTTTCAGGAACACTCATACTTAAACCTTTTTCTGAAAATGTTTTAGCTTTAAACACATTATTTTATTCCATTCATGGCATACAATGATTCACAAATGTTCAGGTAGCATCAAATTACAAATAATATCCTTTTCTGGTGATCCTTTACTGGAGTACTCCCAAAACATCCATGAGTTCAAAACTTAGCTATTATTCTAGAAAGACTGTTTTGGTCCTCAGATTGTGGATTGCTGTATTATTTGTGCTTGGAAAGTGGTCAGAAACGAACACTGTCTTTTGAGTTAAAGATCTGGTGGCTTTAACTGGGCATAGTGGATAAAAGTATTCATTGACATCGAGAAAAGCTAACAGGTTTATTTTACTACCGCTCAGACTGCCCTTTGAAGATATTTATGAAAGTGATGTATCAACACACACTGAATATGCATAATTGTTCCACATCATTAGGAAATGCAGAGTAAGTATGTATTTATTAAACATACAAGTATTATCCTTTAAAAGTTTCACTGTCAACAACTGAAACATGAGGTAACACCTTGTTACATAGAAAAAAATAACTTAACAAATTTAACAATTACATGAAAACAAGACTACTTCTATCCTGCCTTCACAAGGATGAAACGTAAGACTTCAAGGCATTCATCTTATGTGAATAGTCCCTACCTGATGTTTGGCTTTTCTTCACCCAAAACTTGATTTTGCATGATAGCTTGTAAATAGCTGTTCCCATAACTGATTTGCTCCAGGGTGGTGCAGCAGAAAGCAAGCAAGTAAACAGGCAGGCAACCCAGCGGATGCTCCAACATCAGACCCTAGTAATTGAGCACTACTGGATAAGGCAGAGGCAGGCAGAGGTTCAACAGCAAAGTCTATCTGCTATGGTCTTCCCTGCCTAGGAAATGTGTGTGTTCATTCCTGTGATGGCACAGACAAATTTAACTTCCAAATGGAGATGCAAAATGTGTGTTGTGCCCGAGCAACTGAAGCACTTGTAAAGTTCAAAGCCAAATTTGTATCATGCTTGCATTATTTATCAACCGCAGTAAGATTGAAGAAGTCTTTATTAGAAAGCGTGAGGAGGGTGTATAACTTGGTCCTGCTACTGTGTGTGTTAGGAAGTTAGCAAGTAAAATCATCTTTACTTGAGAGTCTGTGGCTTGGTTCCCAGCAATCAGAAGAGAGATTACTGCTGTGCTTGCTCTATGGAAAGTATGCCTGCAAAGCTTCTTGGAGAAATATTCAAACTACGTCAGGTGTTTAATGCTTTAATTCTTAATCCATTTTCAGCCAGCAGGTCAGAAAATGAAGGAGAATGAAGTTCAGCAATATTTCTCCTGCAAGGCAGAATTGCATTGTATTTTTACAATACATTGATATCAACATCTCACATTTCAGTTTGTACTTATTGTGTCCTCCTTTTGCTGATGCTCAAATGTTTACATTCTAGTTTGATGCTGAAGTGCTACCAAGATATTTTTGAGCAATTTCTCTAGAAGCTGTAAAGGAACAAGAAACCTATTTGGATAAACGGCCTTCAGAAACTGTTAAGCACAGCTGCCAGGGAGTTACTGCTGTAACATCAGTTTTATGTCTATGCTATTCCCTTTATTTCTGATTATTTGTTTATTTATTAGTCTCACTTAACATCAGCCTGAGATTAAAATAAAGTTCATATTTCCCAATTAGTGAGTCATGGTTTTTTTTAAAGGATCCTGATTATTACAGATGAGACAGACTTTCCAAGCTCTTTATGGCCATCCTTTTTCCCAAGGGATCTCTGTGCACATTTTGTGCTCTTTCCATGTTGTGGAGCTAGGCAAGGGTAAGGTCAGATCCAGCAAAGCCCACGTATTCCAAGGCCCTGTAAAGCTGTGCCTATCCACAAGTACCACTTTGCCACTTGAGGTCTTCTAATCTGCTGTTTCTCTGTAGACTTTGCTTTCAACAGGTACACTGGCCACTGCCATGTCCACTGGCCACGAGGCTTTGTATGGGGTACGCACTTCACATAGAGAGGATCCTTCACCATTTTCCCAAGCACAGAAAGACCATAGAGCTTCCTAGGGAAATGCTCCAAGAGGCCTGCTACAGGTACCTCTAAAAAGACAGTGAAACCATCTTGTTTCTGGAGTGGCACTTGGAGGGACTGAATTAGACCAGAAGATGTAACCAGATATGCCTTCTGCTTCAAGCAGATGAGAACTGTCTGCTGGAAAGTAGGTGGTCTCTCTGATTCAATTCCTGCTTCCTACAGCTGTCATAACCCACTTGAAAATATTAGCAAGCCAGTATGGATAGAAACAGCAAAGGATGAAGACTTTCAAAGTGCTGGTGCTAAAACTAGGCTTCAAGGTTTGTAATTTAAACATCCACACAGAACTGGAGTCATCATCAGAGGCAGTGACACTCACTGCTTATGGCACATTCAAAATTTCTTTTGAGTGCTCAGGATCTTGGAAAAATGAAGCCACCATTATATAAGTGCCATGGTTGGAAAGTTGCAGCCATTGTGTCAAATTTTCCATCGCCTGTTCCCCTCCTGCACTGCAGGGCACAGGAAGCTACAAAATCAACCTCAGTTTCCTTCCTCAGGCTAATATATGATTTGCCATGGATAAGACACCATAGGTGAAGTATCCTATTCATCCTTTCCTTGCAGAATAATAACAAAGAACAGAATATCTGATATACTGCTTTTCAGAAACACAAGTGATGCACACTTTTAGAGTACTACACCAAACTTCAAAGATTATTAACATTTGTAGCATCTTAGTATCAAAAGGATGGTAGACCAGTAAAGGAGAAGAAAGGGCACAGAAATCCATGATGCTTTGAACAGGAATGCAAAAACAGCAAATGAAAGCGGAAGGAGGTCAGATGATAGAATAGCCTTCATTGTATAAATGTATTTTTTCTTTGGTTTTGCTAAAATCCCCATCTTCTGTTTTCATACAACTGGCAAAAATAATTTTAATTAGTAAAAAACCAAACAAAAGCCTCTCAAACACTCCTCTATCACTACATCTAATATGTCACACACTTTACTAGCTAAATAATAATCTATAAATTGTTATTTGTGACAAAACTTTAAAATTTAAGCTAAAAATCAAAGTGATATAATTACAGATGGGTGGTTAATCAAGAAGAGTTAAACCACAACCTATTGGTGATCTCAAAGAACTGCAGCTTTATTAATACAAGTCCATGAAAAGTCATAGAACTATAACACTACTCTTTACGTTTAATACCGATTTAGTGAACAGAATAATTTTGACAAAAAGTCATACTGAAAAACTAAAATGAGACCAGTTATTGACTGTACTAATATTGTCCCTGATGAAAGAGGATGTACTGGGTACAGGAACAGGTTATATTACAATATAAATCAAATGTAGATATGTCACTTTAAAACATGCTCAGTCCAATTGGTTTATATGAGGAGAAAAAGTCACATGTCTACATATGACATTAAAGTTACTCCCAAGTTTAAATGAGTATTTGGAAATAATTGTATTTCTGCAAATCTGTATCCGAGATTGTTGTTTGACTTCTGTCTTTCTGACTTCAGATTAACAGAAATAAGAATTACTCTGGATGCTGACTAGAGAATGAGAATTTAAAGGCTGCTCTTCAGAAAAGCAGGAAATTGTTCAGAAGACAGTCAAAGTTTGGTTCCCATCCTGCAGTCCCACCAAGCCAAAAAGGGCGCCTCTGGAAGTTTTTGTATTTGAATCACAAGAAAAGATTGATATACCTTTATGCTGCTGAGTTTTCAAAGATGCCCATGCTAGCAGTTGGTGTCTCTTCCTGGCTGCTAATTTTTTCAGCTGCTGCATCCTAGCATTGTGCAACCCCAAGCTTTTACACACACATCAAATAAAATGAAAATCTCTTCCAGGCTTGCAACCTCATCTGCAACTGCCACAGCCACACTCAGGGTCAGGAACCTTGGCCTGGGAACAGGATAAACTCCTGTAACAGGCTCTATTAGGAGCTACTCATGATGACTGACATAAAATTAACCAGAATGCCTATGGCACAGAGCTGCAAAATCATGTATTTGCATATATTTGGACCTCAGCAGAAGGCAGGCGCTTTAACTCTAACAGAGCAGTCTACAACCCAACCTAAAAGCTCATCAGGTTTTTGTCTGAAAAGCTTCTTACCAAACTAAAGTTTGGCTCCTGTACAAAAAACCCATGCTATATTACCAGAGACAGTAAGATATTAGGATAATAAGATTCAGAGTTGTAAGACAAGTGTTTATGATCTATGCATGCAATAAATAACCTGTTTTACCACATTCAGAGGACATTACATTTGCAAAGCAGAAGGAATGATTGGCCTTTTGGTGAAAAGATGAGAAAACCCATTTTTGAATCACTGACCAAGAACTCCAGGGAGGCCCTGAGGAGAAGGTGAGATCTAAAAACCGGCAACCTCCCTGAGCCTGGACTGTCTAACATCCCTGCTGCCTGGAAATGCAAGGCCCACACCTCTGATAACATGTGCCAGACAGCAATAGTTGGGTAACACATAAATTCAGCTTGCTAACTGCAAAGCAGGATGGAACGACAGGCATTTTAGATTAAACAGCCTAAACCAGATTTTTTTCTAGTTTCTGCCACAGGTAGTTTCATAAACCTCTACAATCTTGCAGTCTATTTTGGAGCTTTTAAATACTTATTTTTGTATGAGCTTATCCTAACCTGGTTTGTGCAAAAGGATTTGCTAGATAACTGGTAAACACCAAGACACATGAGTTCTGTGGACATGATCATCCCTAGCCGGGGAGGGCAGTGAGATGGGGTCACCAGAACTGAAGTGCCAGTGCAGCTCACCAGCCTGCCCCAAGAGTGGAAGGAGACATTGCCACCTAGCTGCACGTAGAAGAACTGGGATGTAGGAGTTTGCATGGATGAAGCATCTTCGAAAGACCACCATTAGCCAAGTAAGCTTGCTGGCGGTTGCCACAGAGAAGGTCCCTGACCACTGAGGGAGGATTGTCCAGTCTTCATGCCAGTGACTGTAAAAACCATGCGTGAGGAAGGTTTAATACCTTTTTCCAGCTACAAAAATCTACCCTGGTTCTCAGATGCTTAAATGTCTCTGAGCACCTGGCCCTAAGTGACATAAATTCTAAGGAACATAAATTCTATTGATTTACTTTGGAGCTATTAAAAAATGAAAGTCAATTTAATGTTTGTAAAGCTCATTTGTATTTTTATCAATGTGACAACAGTCTCAGGTCTTCTCCCTCCTTCCAGTGCTTGCCAAGAGGCTTCAGCTAAGACTTGTCACTGGAGACCCTTGCACAAGCTTGGGATCTTATGCAACTAGTCTAATAAACAGGCCGATGTTCCTGAAGACTCTGAAGACTACTATACCTCCTTTGGACAGATCACACTCTGTGTGCAGTCCTGTTTGCAGTCACCACTCCCACAGATACAGAACACCCAGTGTCTGACAGACCACCCTGAAATAATCACGAAATCCGTTTGCAAACAAGGCTGAAAATGTTTACTTCATTCACTCCAGGTAAGGGCTAAAATATAAATTTGCAATAGGGGGAGCACTTTAAAAAGAAAAGCACAAGACAATAAAATACAAGTTTAGATTATATTTACTTCTCACAATCTCTTTCATCTGTTTCAGCATCACAGCTAACAGAGAGTTGGGCCACATCTCCTTCTGAGGCTACCCCAGGGCTATTGTGTTTTTGGGACCTCTTAGATCTGCCTGTTTCTTGGAGCTGACTGAGGGGTACAGGGCTGAGCTCTCCTGCCCCAGCTTGAAATGCCTTTACCCTGTAAGGGCTTCCCTGGAGTTAACCGGGTATGGGAACACCACGCAGTCATGCCAGTGTGTGAAGGAGAGGAGATACCTTATTTCTCCTCCTTCTTAGGTCTTCCTGATATGCACACGTCTATGGCATTCTTTAGTTAGCCTGACTTCCAGGCTACAGCTGTAAGCTGACTCTGCTTGTACAGCCTTCTGAGAAAATGGCCTGAATTGCAATGCACACCTTCAGAAACAAGCTCCTCGAGCTGATAACATTCCTTCTACTCTGAGCTTTGAGACCAAACATGAAATGATGAAACCAGGAAAGGGGTGGTGGGGGGGTGCTGTTCAGTCAAGCAAGCTTCTCCTCCCCATGTACCTGGATAGTTTTCTGAGGGACATTGTCACATTCTGCCAAAAATCTTAAGATAACCTTAAGTTTTATTAGATTTTTTAAACACCCTGTAGCACTGCAATTCCTACTGTCTTCCAAAGCTCCACACATGAAAAGGGCGTGACCTGGTAAGAGTCAACCTATAAATAAATACAAAGACTAGCAAATGCTTCACAGCAAATGCAAAGGGAATGACTGAGTGCTCAGCTCCCACTAGCACCTTTCCAAAGATGAGACCTCAGAGGGACAAATGACTGTTCCAGCCAGAAGACAGAGCCTACAGCTCCTGCTTCTCCATGCCATATAGGAGTGGGGAGGCCAAATTCCTCTGTGCAGAAACTTCAAACAAGGGGTTAGAGACAAAACTCAGCAGATACCTTGATATATCACCTTATCTGTCCTTTCATGACAGGCTTCAGAGTGCTTTTGTACTGCTAGCACAGTGAACCACAAAACCATCACATACAGGCTCATGGAAGAAAACACCAGTGAAAATCTGATGGACCTGGAGAGTGACGGATTTTACTGACCACATGTGGCACTGACAAAACCAAGGCACCACAAAGTAGCTGTAGCTCTTCTGCAGTTCAAGAGCAAAAGGATTATGTTTCTGGAACAGAAAACAAACCTTATTCTCTGTTTCTGCTGTTAACAAACTGCAGTGAAGTTACACCCCAAAAAGAAAAAGGGCCCTGGATTTGACCTGCCCTGGAAAGCAACTTACAATAATTCACTCACATTTGATTTCCCATAGAACTACTAATTCTTCCTTTTTTGCTTATTTTTGTAAGGCTGCAGTAGTCATTAGGTATCTCTACAAATTGCTGAGTGGCACAGGAGAAGATCATGGGGCTGAGCCCCTGGCTGTCAGCCAGCTCGCAGCCTTGTGCTGTGCCACACACAGCCCCCAGAGCTGAGCTGGAAGTGGGCAGAGTATCTGAAGGGGGCCTACAAGAAGGCGGGGGAGGGACTTTTCACAAAGACCCATAGTGATAGGACGAGAGGTAATGGCTTTAAATTGGAAGACGGTAGATTTAGATTGGAAATTAGAAAGAAATTCTTTACCCTGAGGGTGCTGAGACACTGGAAAAGGTTGCCCAGGGGGGTTGTGGATGCTCCATCCCTGGAGATGTTCAATGCCAGGTTGGATGGGGTCTTGAGCAACCTGGTCTAGTGGGAGGTGTCCCTGCCATGGCAAGGGGGTTGGAACTAGATGATCTTTGAGGTCCCTTCCAACCCAAATCATTCTATGGTTCTATGATTTTAACAACTGCTTAAGGCAGCCTAAGTTGTCTTTAAATTAAATTATATTTTCATATGGAAACCACAAAGCACAGCAGCCCAGAGCATGCGATGAATTCCCAGCCTCCAAGGGAACAGAGCCTAAATGAGGATGGGGACGTGGGTGCAACAGCTCCTCATGCCTAGTTTTCCTTTTGTTGTGGCTTCAGAAAATGCATTTGAAATCCACCTTTGACAGAATTAAAGGCATCAGATTTCACATTCAGTAAACGCCTGGCTCCAGAATACATGACTGCATACACTTCTGCACTGCAAATGTGTTGGAAAGTAATAGAAGAAATTTCTGTTTTAAAAGTCAAAAATTAGTCCAAATTAGACTATGTGTCACACTGGTATTTTTGGACTTCCACCTGCTCTGACTATTAGCCTCTCTCCAACATTAATAACCTAAAGAAACAGGGAGAAAAAAACTTTCAATGTTAAAAAAAAAAGAAAGTGAGCTCTCTCTTTGGCATACAAAACCAATAAAAATACTGTTTTTACTCTGGTGCCCTCTATTGCTGACCCCCTCAAAGCAGCCAGTATAAACTCTCAAATTAGCACTTTCTTTGGGTTTTCCTTTAGAAGAAACCTGTCCAAAAAGTAAGAACTGGAAAGAAAAGAATGGTTTAGGTCTGGCCACCTGTGCTGCCGAGGAGCTGTGAGTTCCTGACCAGACCTATGTTAATACTCCCTCTTCTTGCTGGAATTAATAGCAGACAAGAGGTACCACCTTCATTTTACAGAGGGGATGGATTATAGAAAAGTGGTCCTGAGAGCTCAGAAGAGACCTGATTTCCCTGGCCACAACATTGGGATTCACTCTGCACTGCTGCTGAAGGATGAATGATCACCCTATTAGGGGAGATAAAAACAGCAATCATATCCTAGCAGGATAGAAGTCAGACCTTTAACTGACAGATCACACGGAATTTTAAAACTTGAACTTTCTGCCAAACAAAACCTGCAGTCTGTTATGCTTAAATGTGAGATGGGAAAGAAGTTGAATCAAAGCCATCAAAATAAATGAAGCTTAATATGAAAACAGTTGTGCTTGTGCAGATCATCTCTAACACTGAGTACAGCTCAATTCTGAGTATGCTTTCCTATGCTGCATCCAAGCTCAGTCTATGTTTACATAACAGTCTCTAACGTTACATTATCTCTTTAAAACAGGTAATTCCACACTACTAATTTATTAATGATCCTCTTCATAAAGGACTAATCCACAGCTTTTATTTCAGATGTTATAGGTCATCATTCCTACCCTGACAGTGGATCTTGAAGCTGATGTACTGGAGAGGTGCTTAGTTTAACGCATGCAGTTGGACATTCTCTTTTCTTCCTATGAGCTCCCAGGACAGCAAAAGGATATCATGGAGAGAAACAGCATCTTCCAATCACTATGGCTTGACATTGACAAAGAAAACAAGAAATGTGGCAGCAGAAAGTAAAACTACATCTTCCAAAATACTGCAGAAGAACAAGCCCACAACAGACATAGGGTGTACTAGCAAATCCTGGTGACACTGACATCTCTCCTGTGTTACGGACGTTCACATCACTAATTCTCATCCAAGCAGTGAATTGGGTCCATTAGATGAAGTTCAGTCTCTGAATAGATTTTTTTTTCTTACATTTATCACAGGCGTATTAAAATCTTAATAACTCTCTGGGTACAAATCAGGATTTTCCTTTGGAAAGGGGGCAGAGTAGACAAAGATATTTGTCTTGTCTCATTTAAAACTGGTAGAGCCAAGGAAAAAGGAATTTAGTGGGATGCCACATTTGTCTCATCTAATTATCTGGGAAATGGAATAAAACAACATATGATGCAATTTGCAAAAGCTACATGCCTGGTAAGGGCTATGAATGATGATCACTATGGAGAACAATGTACTATGGACTACCCAAACACCAGCAGAATGCATCTCCCTTGTAAAAATACAGATGCACAAGTAAGAGAAAAAGTAAACACAATGGATGGAGAATTACACAGAAATCAACAATAGTGAGAGAATTTTACATATTCCATAGCCATTACCAGTATTGCACTTGAAAAACACAGTAATAGATGGACCAGGTTAGACCAAACAGCTATCTAGCCCAGTAGCCTGTTTTGGGATAAGCCTGCTGGCAGATGCTTAGGGAACATGGAAGAGAGAAAAATGTGAATTTTGAGTGATATTTTCCCCTTCTGCCCTGCCACTTAAAACAAATGAGCCAGACGCTGTATCTGGAATTTAATACATAATATCCTGTGACGTCTCTTTCCTCCATGAATTTATCTGATCCCTTCTCAAATACATTTCTGTTCCTAGTCTCCTAAACATCCTGTGTCAGTCAGTTCCACAACTGAATTACAGGCATGTATATGCATGTGAAAGAGTAGTTTGTTTTAAGCTTCGTTTGGCCATTTCATGGCATAGCGCTGACTTTTACGCTACAAGAAATGGTAAATAATGATGCTGTTTTCAATACTCCACACTGCTCTTATTAGTACAGAAGCATATTCTCCTGCAGCTGCCTCTTTCCAAGCAGAAAAGCCCTGGTCTGTATGAGTTTACTAATCTCTTTGTAACCAAAGTCTTCTCTTGTATCTTCAAATACTACTATACCCTTTTTAAGAGGACATGGTGACCAAACTGCTTCATGTGATGTGTGGGCACTGCATGGTTTTAACTTTATTTTTTTCCTAAAGCTTCCATATATTCCATTCCCTTTTACCATGAACATTGGAAAAGGTCTCTTTAGAGAACCATCCACATTATTAATTCTGCTTTCCAAGTGATAAAAGCCAAATTAGGAGCCTCTGCTCTCTATATGCAGTCAGCATTTCCCACATACGGTTTAGTTCATATTTATCAAAACTGAATCATGTTTTACTTCCCAGTCAGTACGATGTGTTTCTTCTACAGCCTTCTACAATTAGCTTTAAACTACTCTGATGACCTGTTAACACTGACATCCCACACCCATCTTCTTTTTTTATTGTGTTAAGAAATGCTTTTTTATTACAGATGCTGGCACCGCTTTGTCTAGGACTAGGTAAGAGCACTTTTAAGCAAATCGTAAAAGAAAAAATTAATACATATATACTTAAAATGAAAAGAGACAGGAAAAGCACATATAGTTTTGAAAAGGAGACTAGAAACAAAAAACATGTTTTCACAACACAAAGGATCTTTAAATAGCACACTTCCAATAATAATCTATGCATTCTTCAATGAACATTGGACACAGGCTGTTAAATGATGATTAAGAATATTCAAAGCAAATGGTCTGAAATGTCTGAAGCAGATGAACAAACATGAACCGAAAGGACTGCACCCAGTCCTAATGCAGGCACAAAACCAGTACATATGGTCTGATGATAAGACGTCATCATCTCCTACCTGCTTGCAACCTGCTGCAGTATCCTACCCATCTCCAGCACTATATAAATCATAGCCATAAATGAGACATGTAGGAAATAAACAGACACAGCAGTCTGAAAAAGTTATATCAGAAGTCTTGGTTACTCACCCCAGCAGGTCCCACCGAGATGCTGTCTTGGGTTGCTGGATCCACACTCCAGAACAGCCACCTGCAGTCATCAGTTCACCTTGTCTGCTACCATGTTAGGTTTAAATATGGATTTACATCCAAGCTGCCTTTCACTGACTGTGCTTCTGCTCCCTCTCCCAGAGTCAACTAATCCTTTAAATTACATTCCCTTAGAGGCAACCATCCTGTCCACCCATGTGAGCTTGAATGCTCCATAGCCACAGTTCCCAAATGTTCCTGCACACATTAACATCTGTGTTGGGCCAAAACTCTATCCATCATTCCCAAAGATGGATGCTCTCCTTCTGAGTACTCCTCTGCAAACACTGCAAGCCCTTGCTTGACCTGACATGTCCATCACACTAGAGCATTGCTTCTATGCACAGTGCAGCTGATCCTCAGAAGAGAACTGGGACCTCAGTGAACTTTGGGGATGATCAGGTGAACTTTTTTTTACTAAAAAGACAGGAGACATACTGGTGCTCACTGGGCAGTTGCAGGTATCCACACAGGACACACGGACCTGACTGTAGGGACTGTGAAGGTGTGACAGGCCACTGGCCTGAGGGAACAGGGGAGTCAGCAGCTTTCACCAACCGGGTTTTGATAGGAACAGAAATACAGTGACATTATCTGCTCATTAATTACCCATCTACATGGTCTCATGAATGTTAGGTATGTTACCTCTACATATCCAAATTATTCCCAGAATAACCCAACTAAAGAGGTCATGTAAGCACACAGGTGCTTCCAGCACATGCCATCATACATTAGTTGGCTAAATATGAAAATAAGAAATAAATTCATAAATAATTTACACTAAGACACTCTAAATTGACATATAACACTGAAATTATGTTCTCCTTTCCCATTACAGATTTATTTTGTCAGCTGGATATATTTTGGAGAGAGAGTTCAAAGGTTGACTTTTCTCTTTTTATCATCCATTAAACCTTTATATGTGAATTACTTTAGGGCGTGGCAAGTTTAAGTGATATCACCATACTCCTGTACAGGTTTCCATTTATTTTGCATAACACATATTCTGGAGCCCCTATTACAAGAAAGACATGGACATGCTGGAACGTGTCCAAAGGAGGGCCACGAGGATGATCAGCGGGCTGGAGCACCTCTCCTATGAGGATAGACTGAGAGAGTTGGAGTTGTTCAGTCTGGAGAAGAGAAGGCTCCAAGGGGACCTTATTGTGGCCTTCCAGTATCTTAAGGGGGCCTACAAGAAAGTTGGTGAGGGACTTTTTAGGATGTCAGGTAGTGGTAGGACTAGGGGGAATGGGTCAAAACTAGAGGTGGGTAGATTCAGATTAGATGTTAGGAAGAAGTTCTTCACCATGAGGGTGGTGAGACACTGGAACAGGTTGCCCGGAGAGGTGGTGGAAGCCCCATCCCTGGAAATTTTTAAGGCCAGGCTGGATGGGGCTCTGAGTAACCTGATCTAGTGGGAGGTGTCCTTGCACATGGCAGGGGGGTTGGAACTAGATGATCTTTAAGGTCACTTCCAATCCTGACAATTCTATGATTCTATAAACATGATTTTAAAGTGGATGTGACCATTCTGAACAAATATCCTCCAAAATCAATAAAAAAACTTTACTAACTTTAATGATAGAGAAGGAGTAAAGGGATAACACTAGAGCATAAAAGTTGCAAAAAAACCCCAAACCAGTCAACAGTGAAGGGTAAAAATCAGCCTCAGAATGTGTGAAATACAGTTAGTTTAAGACTTAGTCAATATATTCTCACTTTCTGCCCTCTGAAAGAGCCTTCCTAGAGCATACCTAGTAGGACAATAGCTCAGACTGATGAGCACCTTCCACAGCCACGAGCTGAGAACAAAGCTCTTTGTGAGCTGGTAGGATTTGGCAAGAAACATGACTACACAAAATTACCCACCTCAGACTGACTTCATCTGCCATGTTTATTTACTACAATGGCTTCAGAGCAAGCAGGGTTTGCCACTGGGGTAGTTTTGTCAAAGTGAAAAAAATGACAGCAAGCATTGTGCTTTTCATGTTTTCCATGGGAAAACCTTTCCCCTGAAAAGCTCTAAAACCTGGTTTTCTCCTGTAAAAAAGCCTGGAAAATATCATAAAGGTTTAAATCAAGGCAGATCATAAGATCACCTCTGCCAGTTGTGAGCATTATTTGCTTTGGAAGAAAGTGCAACAAACAGTAACAGTTGTGAGATCTGAGCCACGAAATCATCTCAAACTAATCCCTAATTGTTAAAAATTAGCTTAAACCTTGAAGCAAGAAGATTTATGTCTCTTTCAAAGCTTTTCTTGTAGCTCCAATTGTCATAATATTGAATATTCTTATTCTTCCAGATCCTCTTTAAATCTTGTTACATTCCTGACATCAGCAGCATCCTCTGGTAATGAGTTCTACAATTTAATTACATGCTGAATAAAAAAAAATAAAAATCCTTTTATCTACTTTATATTTGCCACCCTTCACCTTATTCTTCTGCTCTAAGACAGAGAAAATAGGAGCTACTTGTCTATCTTCTCTTTTTATCATTGCTTTCTATAGTCTTATCATGGCCCTCTATTATATATTTTTCTAATTCCTTTGTGTTTCAATGCCCCTCCCCCTATGTGTGTACTTCATCATGATAAAACTTCCAATCACATGACATGTCAACACAAATGCTATGAAGATTTTGTAGGAAAAAATCCAAACATAATTCAAAAAAACCAGAACCCTAAATACTACATCTCTCAGTTTAAGCCTCTTATCAAATGTTATGTACCCTTGATTAAACTAAATGAATTTAAAATATTACCAGCTATATTTAGTATATTCTGAACCACATTTAAGATTTTTTTTTTAGTCCTTCAGTAAGTAATTTCATCAAAACCAGTTACTGAAGAGTAGTCTTGAATTTTCTTCCTTCTTTCAGAGCTTAGAAAGGAGCACATTAGCTGTAGGCAATGGTCCATGGCAAACAATCCCAAAGTATCCATCCAAGGATAGGCTGGAAAACGAAGGATTTTTAGCAACAGCAACCTAATTATGCTTTGATAGATCTTTGTAAAATTGCATCAAATGCAACTTTCTGAACACAGTGACCTACAACAGTACTAAATACATTATCATAATTAAAAACTAATTTTGTTCTTTGGCGGATGTTGTTTCTGGGTCAGGCAGAGAGGACAAGGCATCCTGAAACACGGAGTGACAGAAGCAAAACAAAAGCAACAAGTCTGAGGGTACTATGCAGAGACACAGTGATGACTCTTGGCTCAAATGATGTGTGATATCACACAAAATCTATTACAAAGCATATTAGAGGAATCTAATTGTAATCTCTATTCTCTGCTCTTCCTAACATCCAAATCATGAAGGTTTCTCTTGTTCTTAAAACGTTAATTTATTTGTTAAAGCATAAGTGGCTAAAAACTATCAGTAAGTATTACTGAAAGTTTTAATTATCAGCTGGGTTATTCATCTGTGGAACAAGCCTAGTGATGCAGAATTGTTCTGCCAGCTCATCCTGGCTGACTCAACCAAAAAGTGCTGTTAGTGCCAATACTGGAGCAAAGCCTGCCAGAAAGACAGAGGCAGAGATAAAGTTGAAAACTCTAGTGTGCTGGAGCTGGGGGTTAATGTCTTTGTGCACCAAGGTAACTAGATGGTCAGTACTACTCAGATGAGGTTTATGTGTTGAAGAACTCTCTCAGAAGGATAGAGGGGCACCTCGGTTAAGAGTTACCAAAACATGGTGTTTCGGAGTTAAGGAAGCATGTGAGTAATTTGGTAATTCCTCAAGAACTCAAGGAAAATTCTAGTCACCCAAGCAAAAGGCAGAAATGTTCACGGGCTTCAGTGTAGCTAAGGTTTCATGCTACTTGCTGCCTTTGTAAAGACTAAAGAGCAATCGTCAGTGCAAACAGGAGCTGTATCCCCTCCCCTGTGAGAGGAGCACCAGGGCTTCAGCTTCCCATTTGTTATAGACGTACTTGATGAGATTGGCTTCTGTAAAATCATGAGAAGTTTGAGTTGAATTTTCACACTGAGATTCTTTTCTGCTTGGATGCATCCTTGTGCTAAGATGTCACATTTCCACCAAAACCACAATTTTGTGATAATCATGTCATTGCATAGGTGGAAAAGGGCATGGAGGGCACTTCTGACACTATTTACAAATTCAGTTCAAAAGAGGTGCTAATACATACATTAAAATGATGGTAGAAAGGCAAACCTTATTCAAATCAGTAGATGTATAGGGAGATGGGAGAAAAAGTACTATTTTTAAAGCACTTAAAGTTCACATTGTTTCTTGTTACAAGTCATGGATGCAATTATTCCTTTGGAGGGAAAAGATAAACGACAGGTAAATGTTTTCACATGTGTGTAACTCTGCCAGCAGCAATTAAAGCACTTGATACTTTGTAGCCACTTATGCAGTAATAAAAAAGATGCATGAATGATCTGATGTGTTATAAGGACTCATGAAGATTTGATGTATTAGGACTTGAGATTACCAATATTCAAACAGAGGTTGATTACAGCTCTACTCTTAGTCAAGGAGAGTTTTGCCACAGACTTCAATGAGCTGGGATTTCCCTCTGGATATTTGAAGCCCATGGACTCCTTCATGTCATAAGAAGCCACATCATTTAGACATGTGGTCCAATAATGTTTCTATGACAGATTTCAGATGGTACAACTTGTCCTTCCCCTCTCAGTCACAAACCTGTTATTTGAAGTACAACACTAAATTGCTTAGCTGCAGAACTGACCCAAATCCCATCCCATACAAATGGAAATTTGTTATTAATGTTGTAATACTTGCAGAATTGACAAGTTCACCACTTCAGTCAAAACAGCTCTCATCAAAAGAAAACCCATCTTGTATAATTAGTCCTTTAAGAAGAACAGAATGAACTCAGCTTCCTAAACTATGGCAGCACATGTTCCTCCATCCACCTTGTGAACACACCTCAATCCCACCCTGAACAGACCACTCTAGAGGGATGCAGCAGCCTTTGGGCTCTCATGGTGTTTGTAAGAATGTTAATCTAAGAGATGCAAATGATTCTCCTCCAGGACTGGACAAGGGTCAAAGCACTGAGCTGTTGTTAGGAGCAATGTCTTTTGCTCACTGGTGAGCTGAGCAGTACCACTTTTCAGCTGATAAGTGGACATGAAGGACAGTGCATCGCTGCTGAACAAGCCCTCTCCAAGCTGCTCATTGCTTTGTGAGAATAATGGTACAATGAGCTAAGGTCTTTAGTCAGTTCGATCTTCACACAGTGTTGTGGTTTAAGGTTTGGGGAAAGGGAGAGACACACAGCTTTATAGACCAATCAGTTTTCTAGGTTAAGGCAATTCTAAATCATTTTCTGGCAGATATTTGAGTCATATCAGAACTCCTATAAACATAGATAAGGGAGAAACAAGGTCTACAAAAACAAGACACCAGGCATCACTGACATGAATGTTAATAAGAATAAATTCTAGGACTGCAAGAGAATTCTTTGTCTGAATAAGTCTAATGAAACTTCTATTGCATTTCCAGAATATTTTTACAGTTTTGCCTAATGAGCCTCAGAGAACGGAAAAATGCAAACAATGCTGGCCTGGAAAAGTTAACCAGCTGAACAGGAATAAATTATTTTTCCCTTTGCATTTTTTTTTAGCAGGAAGAAATGTCTTAAGAAACATAGCGGCAGACTTACCAGCAGACTTCCAGAGAAGTTTTACTGTCCTTCTTCTCGAACTGCTCAATGATTTTGGAAACCAGTAAAAAAACTGTGCTATCCTCCTGATGGTTTTGCTCAAGTCATTTCTTATTGCCATAGCTGAAAGGGCTCCACGGCTATACCAGGAACAACAGAGCCATGTACCCAGATGAAGAGAGGAAAGCCCATGAACACCCACAGAGCGTGCGCTCGCTCTGAGCTCAGCGTCAGCCAGCACGTCTCAGGACCACCTGTTAGTCTTAAATCCCCTCCCTCTCTGTCACTCTGCTCCGAGCCCTCCAGACCTCCCTCTTCATTACGAGAAACAGCTATATTAATAGATGCTTTGGCTAAAGAAAGACCAATGCTTCAGAGTCTTAACCTGGTACTGTGTTTCCAGTGATGTTAAAACAAGACATGTTTCCCACAGAAAGGTTTTGAGCAGGGCTCAAACAAGTTGGGCTCATCTGTTCATCTCTAGCTACTTTTTCCAGGCTGTAAACAAATAAATTCCAAAACTGAATTCAGTATTTTTTTTCAGGGGCAAGTCCCCTCTCAAAAGCCCCTAATTTAGATCAACAGGATTTTCTTAGAGACAGTGTTTCTTAAAGACTTGCTTATGAAAGCTCTTAGCAGTAAATTTAATGGAGATTTCATAGATACATAGAGTGATAAAAATGTGATTTTTAAAGGATTTTAAGGCCAGTGTAAGAGTCAAATCATTCACTGCCACAGTTTAAGAATCAAGCATCTATCAACATATCACTATCCAGAGAAATTAACAGCATCTCAGTACTTAAAACTACACCTGATTCAAGTGCGATGTATATTAAATTAAAAATTTAGAGATGCTATGAACTAATATGCCCTCCCATATTTATCAAGAATTTTATTGTACACTTTTTAACAGCAAGACTATTTAACCATTTCCCAAGCTTAGAATGATTTCCTCAACTATGTCACACGTTTCTCTTCAGCTTCTCACATTTTTTTTTTTTTCTTATGGTAAAAAACACTGAAAACCAAGACTAATGTCATTACGAAACAAAGATCCTTTTATATCAATCTTTAAACTACAGAAAGTGAGGGCTTTGTTACACTAGATACATTCACAGCACACAGCTAATAACTCTTCTAGAATTTACAATGTATTTTTCTACGCTAAAATATGTGAAGTATTTAACCCTTTTTTATACATCTGACATTTTTAACATACTGCAATTTCTCAGGACCAAGCTAGATAGATTGCATTTCCTCTGGTCAGTATGTCTCTGAAAACAAATAAACATTTCCATTTATATTGTACCTGCCACAATTCTTCAGCCAGTGTCAATGAAAGAGCAGAAGGCAGGACTTGGGCTGCCAGACTCGTCTCTTGTATGAGCTCCACCCAATCATACCAGATGGAATTCAGTAGCAAAGTGACGGTTTTAGCACAAGTAGAAGGTCTGCCACCCATCTCAGCACATGCAAAGAGCATCATTAAAGGCCCAACAGCTAACTCGTTTCTTTCAGGAAATAGCATGGGTTTGAATGTTAGAATGAAGAGTATCTGCCCAATTCTGAATTAAACAATGACTTTTTTTCCCCTGAAATTTCTACATATAAATATTTAATGAAAATCAAAGTGGCACAAAACCACCCCATATTCTTTCAGACCATAAATTAGTATAGGCTGATTAGTTTGATAATTAATCCATATAGATATGTATAACCTTCAGAAGGATGTGAAAGGCAAAGGGATATTTTTCTTTACTTAACAGAAAACATCAATACAATTTCAATTTTACAACATCAATTTTTGTTACACTGGTATTTTATGAGGCTTAAAAAATTATTTGGTAAAATACACCAGAATATAAAAATATAAAGGAGGAGGACTTTGCTGATGAGAATACCAAACCTGAGGTATATACCTTACAGTGTTAAGTGCCTTACTGGAAAAAAAAATAGGTAAGACCATAAAATGTTGCATATTACTTTAAAGTAAAGAGAATTCCTTCTATAAAAAAAAAATAATCAGTTGGATGAATCTGACAATTACGCTATGCAACAAACCAGCTAATACAGATGAGAACATGGACCTGAATTCAAGCTGAACTGAACAGCAGTGGTAGTTAGCCTTGCAATAATTTCATGACTCCACCATCACTTTACATTTCTAGGCTCTAGTTAGGCCAAAATGTAGACAATGGACAACAGCCTGTCCCTCACAGCTCCTGGATGAGGGGTCTATGATGATGAGGGCGTTCTTCTCAACCTGAGCTGTTAGCTTTAGAGTAGGAGCCACTGTGCTCTGCACAGCAATGAACTGCTGTCAGGCTGCATCAGCCGCATCAGCCGGGCCAGGGAGAGTTCACAGAGCCCCTCCTGAGACAGCTCCCATGGCTTACATTAAGCTGAAGCATTACTAAAGTCAAGAATTCACTCTCTTGAAAAGGTACTACACAGGGCTACATGTGTACCTTTCAATCTACCCTAACAAAGAGACAGCGCATGGAGATGCTTTCCAAGAAGGATGGAAGGACCTGAAATGTGAGCAGAATCACACTCTTGATCCCTGCCTCCCTTTAAGGAAAAAAGCCATGTAAGGCTTTTTCCTGCAGCAGATTTCAACCCCCAGGTCATCCTCTGCTCATCGAGGCAGTGTGCTAGAGGAGGGGAGGGAATGACTGCTGCCCACGCTGCTGTCCCACCTGCCTGGGAAGGGAGGTGAACAGCTGTCCTCTCTGCTATGTGGGCAGCCTCTGACCTCCTACCTCC
This sequence comes from Brachypteracias leptosomus, assembly GCA_013401335.1. NCBI lineage: Eukaryota > Metazoa > Chordata > Aves > Coraciiformes > Brachypteraciidae > Brachypteracias > Brachypteracias leptosomus. The sequence goes on along the minus strand of VYZX01027593.1, from coordinate 39,011 downwards.
CTGCAACAGTGCAAAGGTCAGATCTCAGCAGGCCTCTGCAAAGGGCAGAAATGACACGTGCAGACTCCACGTGTGTGGTGCGCAACATATGTGCTCTCCAGCCACAGACTGGGATGTGTGGCAAGTCACCACCTTGGCAGCAGAGCCGGGCACACCACACTGCTCTCAGCTTCTGCCCCACAACCTGCTTTCTGCATGCAAACCTGTGCACACTGGCTGGAAAGCAAAGGGGTGATCATGAAACATCCAGTGGTTTAGACACATCATTGTCTACCCCAACCCACAGAGCTGGGCAAACCAGCTCTGAACAGAGCTCCACAATGACCCAGTGGCTGCCTTACTTGTAGCCCTCCCATGCCCACTGCCAGAGCAGAGACAACTAAAAAAATCCAAACAAATCCCCACTGTAAAATGCATGTAAAATATTACATAAAGTATTCCCTTGGAGTATGATGAATTTATATAGTTTTAAAGCAAATTCTTTGCTGAGAAACATTTGTTGAAGCAATGCAGCAGTGCTGAGATACCATAAAAATGAAGTCTAACAATGAGGAGGAGTACAGACAGTGGTACCACATGGAGGGGCAGATACAGAACTTTCTCTGCTCTGGGACAGAAGAGCATTTTTCCTTAGTGAGGAGTTACTGCCATTTCCACTCCTCCCAGCTCTTCGGTAGCAAATGGCTGAGATGAGCAAAGGATTTAATTTGCTTTGATTCAACTGGAACTTCTCCATCTAGTCTGGTTTCAGGAACAAAGATACATACACACCCCTATTCACAGTGGGAACTGTGCATGGGAAAAGCTGAACATATTAAAGAATACCTGCTTGCCTGCATTAGCAAACGTCCCTATTAGCAGGGCTCAAAGTCAGTTTTTGCTTTCTTTGTAGAAAATAATGTACTTGGAAAACAAGGTGGTGTCTTTCCAACCTGTTACAGTGTATGCTATATGCCACAACGACAGGCAGAGTTCAGTGTGGAGAGGTCTTCACAAGGATATTTTCCATACCAATGGAGCTTGAACTTCCAGAGGAGAAAGGACTTCCAGACCTCAATGGACTGTTTCTCTTTGCTTTTTGCCTGACAGAGATCTGGAATGGACTAAAAGAATTCCACAATCTGGGACTGGGTTATGCAGAGAAACACTGTACCCTTGCACCAGACAGCACTGAATGTGTGAAACGTATTTACCTAGAAATTATAAACACAAGCTGTGACCTTCCTTAAACCCTGTTCAGCTGTATGTCAGAGTAAATTTTAACCAAGTAGCAAGAGAAGGGTCCTGCCTAACTAGTCTCTGGGCTTCAGCTTTAGGTTTCCTACTAAAACATAATCTATAACCTCATGAAGCTATGCAGTTACTAGGAAGCTTATAAAGAACACAATATAACTACTAAAAGTAAAGAAACAAAAAGCTGCTGCATTTGAGCTTCGTTCAACAAAACTAGCACAATACTTCCAATTTCCAGCTCAGCTGTTCATCCCTCCCTAATCCAAATAAGTAGCTATATTTGTGAGCTTTCTAAAAAAACTTTTGATTCTCAGCAGCTGCACATACACAAAAAGAAGTGATTAAAAATGAACCAGTGATTGGCAATCTGCAACTTGCAAAAGCTTGCCTCCATTTGGAAGATGGAGATTGAAGAACTGTAGTACTCAAACTGACGTAAAATACATTTGTTATCAGATTTAATGATCTGTTACTTTGCAGATAAATAAATATGACTAAAATAGAATTGTATGGACACCTTTTTAGCTGTGACATCAAAAATATTTCACATATTCAACCTTCTGTTATCAAGGCTCCCAATAATTTATACACTGATAAGTAATAAATGTGATATGAAGGTAAAGAAAACTGACAAAAAGGGGAAAAATGTTGAAAACCTTATGCAACGCACTACTGATGACAGTTAAGAGACAAAAATACCATAAAAAGATCATGTAACCTAAACCTTGCTGCACATCAAACTGAACCACTACCAGATCTATATTCCCATCCAACATTTTTTTTGGTGCAAAAATTGCTTCTAGTCCAGACACATTCCTAGGATTAGAAAGACTTTTAAAGTAAAACGGCATGAAATTTGGATGAAACTCATCCAAAATGGAGAGGAAGCAAATGAGCATTAGATGAACATGAGCAGTTTCAACCCTTTCTGATGGGCCTACGGAAATCTCTCTGTACAAGCAGGTAATTGGGCTTCATCTAATTGAATACGGATGTCTGCAGCCGAGCTGGTTGTCATGGCTCCCTTTACAGTCAGTAGAGAAAGACCAGTGCCTCTTGGGCATATTTATTCCCATCCTGCAGTAAAGCTGTAAAATCCATGAGATGAACCATGCCTTGCACAGTTTCTGGAGAAGTCAGGACACCACTGTGGGAAGCAGATCAGAGGCTGGGAGAGTATTAGTCCTCCTTGGTGCTGGCTCTGAGCAGCAGTAGGGACAAGAAGCAGAGTCCTGACCCTTCTATGGCACACTGAGTACATTAAATAGAAATCCCTGAGGTTTTTCAGTGTGCCATCTCTGTCAGGGATGGAGGACAGAACCCAGAACAACCAGCATCTCCAGGTCTCATTTCAGAGTTCTGACATAAACATACAGAAGCAATCTCCAAATACAGTGGGATTTCGGTTCATTTTCTTCAGGCCTTAAGTGCTGTTTATTCAAAATAAAATATGTAACACAAATTCAGTCTATCAATCACATTCCAAGGTCCTCTGAGATGAATTGCTTACTTCTTCTACAGGCTATTGAGGAAAAACTGGATTTCTTTCCATAAGAAGTAAGCAGTAGGAAGGTTTCTTCTGAGCTATAGCTCCAATGAAACATATTCTAGATTTTGAGAAAGAAAATCACATTTGTTCACATCTGGTTAGTTCTTATTTCACTCTACAATATATCACACTATCACCAAATATTTTAATACTTTGTTACATGAAAAATAATATCTCTTTGTGTATTTCAACAATATTTCTGCTCGATTCTTTTCAGTATTGTCTCACACACCACACAGTTGTTACCTGTTTTGTTACAAATACTTCAACCTATGAAATTTGTTGTAAATTGCTTTATGTTCTTTTCCAGTGCTGTGATCAAAGTGAGTGTGTGAGAGAGGGCATTGCTGTTCTGGTCCAGCTGAGCATCAAGAAGATACTGTCCTACTTCCTGGAGACTGCTGCAATGTGATGCACGTTGTCATTTTTAATGTAGTTTCATTATAGGCTTAGTGTAGGTAGGTAGATAGGTAGGTTTGTGCATCAAAATTAAAGGTGAATATAAATTTTAAAAGCTAAATGCAGAGAATAGTAGTGCAATGTGAAAATAACAGATTAGTGTTAATTTTAGCTTTGTACTAGATATTACACTAGTAGCAGTAAACTCAGGAAAATGATTGAACAGTCTAGGAAAAGCACTTTTGTACATACACGGCTACACTTCAGAGTACAGGGAAAATAAAATCAAGGCTAAACCTGGAGAGAAGATCCTGGGTTGCCTTGTAACATGGTTTGACACATAGGATTTGACTCAGCGGATGACAGACCAACTTGCCTGTGGGCTTCGGGTGACTTTGTGCCAAAATTAGTAGACTTCTCAGTGAGAGCTTGCATGGAACTATCAGTAAGTGAAGATCAAGGCAGAAAAGCAAAAATAGTGTTAAACGTCGCTAAAACAATAAGTTTATTCATTCTAATCTGGTCTGCTTAAAACAAAAATAGCCTGATCATTTTTTAGGGCACAAGAAAGCTGTGAGCATCCTTCTTTAGATCTCTGCATATAGTCTGAGAGATTACATGCTGTCTGCGCTTGAGGTTAAAAAGAGTGCACCTTGCACATTTATTCTCTCTAGGAAGAATAGGATATTTCATACTTTAGCCATGGCAGCTACTAGATAACAGGCAAATATTTAGAACTGGAATATAAGAGAAAAATACCTAAAAGAGATATTGCAGAGCTCAACTTTCATTGCAGTCCTTCACAGTTTTTTTCCAAGCTTCTATGCTCACTGTCAGGCTTCCTACCCAAGCTGCTACACATGACATACTCTCCCTTTACTGAGCAAAATCAAAAAAGACATTCATCAGTACTCAGTACAGTGTGGAGAAAACAGACATGTCTAGCAGCTCATAAAGTCACCAGGTCAAAAGCAGCACCGCTCTTTTCTTTCTGTAGCACATACTGCTGACCTGCATTTAACTGTCTAGATAGAGATCCATCCAAGCAGGCTGGAGGTTTCTGGTCAGTGCTACTTAGCAACAGAAGGAAGAGATGACTACAGCCCCTGGACCAGAGCTGAGTTCTAATGCTGGCTTGGCCAGTGACCTCCTGGGTAACCTTGAAAAAGTCCCTTCACCTCTCAGTGCATAGCACTTCAGAGCCAGGATTGCTGCTTCTGTGCAAGCATACTGGCTGTTAAGGACTTAGCACAGCCAACAGCTCCTAGTGCTAACAGCAAATGCAAAAAAACCCCAATAATAATTTTAGAGAAAAACCCTTAACAATGAACTATGTTAGAAATATATAAAAAAAATATATTACCTAGTAAAAACTTCAGTTTTAACTTTTTTCCCCAATATGTTAAAAGCACAGATACTAGCAATATGTAAATAGTATGCAGGCATAATGTAAAGGCACCTGTATCATTACTTCCCACAATGCCCCAACCTCCTGGCCAAGTGGTGCCATCTGTTGAACTTTGAGCATAGTAGGACTGCTGTCCTGGTTTGAGTTAGAACAGAACCAGTTCTATTCAGTGATTTTACTTTTCAGCTGATTCTCCTCTAACTGACTGCACTTTCTGAAGTTAACAGTTTATTTTCACAGACAGTCTCTGCTTCTATGTTTATGCCTTCTCCATGTTTATGTTTTCTCCATGTTTATAGGTACTACCAAGGATTGAAACACAGAGAGGCTCTTGCTTATACTTGTTCCTACAGAGATCGAGGTCACTGCTAACTCCCATGTACCACACAGAGGGTGCAGAAAGCAAATGGCCACACCTGTGGGGAGGAGCGGCCAGGACAGGTGAACCTAAACTGGCCAACGAGATATTCCATCCCATATAGGTCATATTCAGTATAAAGCTGAAGGATCACAAAGGTCAAGTCTTCTTCAATGGACGGCGTCCAAGGAGGACTCTGTTCATTCTGCCTTCAATTACAATCTGCACATTCCTGAATCCAGTTTAAGAATCCAGCTCCTGCATCCAGTTCCCATCTGCTGCTGAGTCCAATCTGGAAATTCCCCAGTGCCTGCTCCACAGCATCAGTGGTGGCAGTGATTTAATTGCCATCAGGGGGTTGGGTTCTATATTGGTTTTGTATATATTTGTATATATTTCATTTTATCGTAATTATTTTCTTTAAAGCTGTTTTATTTTCCAATCCATAAGTCTCTCTTCCTTATTCTCTTTCTCTTTGCCTTTGGGGAGAGGAGTTAATAGAGAGCATCTGTCATTTGCCTAGTGTCCAGCCCAGCCCTAACCCTTGACAACTGTATAAAACAGGCATCAAGACACAGCAAGCTCTCCAAAGCTCTCACAAGGTCAAGCTTTTTCTTGGTTCCCCAAGGCTTTATCAGCAAGCAGACCATCAGGAGGTATCATGCTGGAGAGTAATTTTATTACACATTTTTATTATGAAGATCTTTGCATTTGTAAACAGATCATTGCTTTGATGTTTAATTACCCATCTTGAAGATATCCTAAGGTATGAACTATTACCAGCACAAACACTTGTTTTATCACTTTTTTCATTAGCAGACTCCTTTCTACTCCCATATCAGCTCTCAAATATCAGTTTGTTTGAAACCAAGCCTTATGGCAGCTAACCACCTTCCACCCTGCATGTAAAATGAAACACAGGGTATCTCCAGGCCAAGATGCCCTGGGCAGAGGCTCCTGCCCACTTACAACAGCCTCAGCAGGAGATCCCTACCGAGCAGCTCCAAAACATATGAGGAAGACAAGTGGGGGAACCACGCAGCAATTTCAGAGCCTTTTGGTGCTGGCATCTAAATGTTATGGGATAATTTTTAAAATTTTTCTCTTTACTGCTAAGCAACCTGAATAACAACTGCTTGTATTCTCTGTAGTCTCTTAGGGTTGTATCTATCTGAGATACTTAAACTCTGAAGGACACCATAATTAATAATAATCCTTTCATGAGATGGTGAAAACAAGAAAAAAAAAATTATGCTCAGAGAATGGGTGAAAGCCTCTACGTGTGACAGTGTATGGCTTAGGAGTAGAAGATGGGGCTCATACGTGAGCCTGACACATGTCAGAGGCCAAGAAAACAGGACCCACAGTAAACAAAGAACCCAGAGAAGAGTTACCATTCTACTGTTCTCTTCAAACAGGGAGGAAAAGGGCTCAGCTTTGCAGCAGTGGGAGCCTGACTGTGGCTGTGAAGACCATAGTCATGCTCTAAGAGGTGGAGAGAAACTGAGGAAGACAGCAAGCATTACCCTTGAAAAGCAAGCTCCATCAAAGCTGCTTCTTGTTCTCCATTTCCACATGTCTTCCTCCCTCCCTGCACTGGACACCGTGGCCTCCAGCTCCCCCAGCCCTGTGAGCTCCAGCAAACACCCCATTGGGACAGTAGATCATCCACGCTCCTTCAAACCCAACAGGGAGGAAAATGGGGCTTTCTCTGAGCTCAGCTCAACCGGCACAACCCAAACCATGTCGCCTCCTGCTGCTCCAGCCCCTATGGATTCTGAGAAAATTTGGTAATTTTGGATTTAAAAGAAAATAAAATTTTGGGAACTGTGCATCACTAAACAACTCTCCACAGAAAGAACAGGAAAGGGAAGCAGGCTCCCACCACTGCTTTTCGAGTCTCATTCTTTAGATAAAAGTTTCAGAGGCTCCTTTGACCCTGAACAACTTTGTTAACTCAAGTTGTAACTCTAGAAGTAGCTTTAGCAACTTAACCCTCTCATTACATGTGATTAAATATGAACATATTTCTACCGCAGAGGTAACGAGCAATATCTATCCTCTTTAAAAACATGAAAGAGTACGTTACACAAATTGAATTGTCAAAAAAATATCCTTCTGAAGGAAAAAAAACCACACTAATATTTGTGTTTTCTTCTTCTCTCCACATTTTACCCTCATTTCTGCAAGAGGGAATCTATTTCTTTACCATCCCTGACAGTTATGAGGCATTTAGATAATATATGCTGATTTGTTCTAATATGGGCTTGGGGTTTTGGGGGGTGTGTGTGTGTGTTTGTTTTTACAGATGCTTAAAAAGTCCTGCAATAATAGTGCTGTATCACTTGTTAAAACATAACACCTCTGTCCCTGAATTGCACAAAAGCAGGAATTGGCTATTGAATATTCAGGGCCGATATGAAAAAAATGCTAGAAATTCAACAAGCCTCCCCCAATACCCATTTCAGTAGAGAAAAAAAAACAGAAGAAGGCCTGATAGGCCCTGAAACTGTGCTATATGCTTCACAAGGGAAGGTCGCTTAAAAAAATAAAGTCTGAAAAATGGATAAAAAAGATGTGGAGAAGAGTCAATGAACAAAGCTGAAAAGACTGGCCGGTAGATTTGAGTGGAAGAGGACACTTGCAGCCTTATCTGCTCCCATGGGCTCATGCACCTCTGCAGAGCACTTTGCAACTGGAGAGGCTTCTGTGTCAGGAGAGAGACGTCAGCCTGTGCACGGGTCACACTACACTCGGGTAACGTTACAGGCGCAATGCTGTGAGTATAGAAAGCAACACTACGGGCAAAGAGGAGACAAGCTGCGAGACATCACCTCCAACTAGTATTTAAAGGACACCCACTGACTTGATGCTCATCGGTCGCACCTTTATGAAGGACTCCAGCTACCAGAAATTTGACAGAAATACTGTATTCTTTTCCTTTAGCGGACAACTTTTTTACAGGCAACTTAGCAAATACTTGTGTGTCTGTTTGCTTTGCAAGGTCCTTACAGTATCACAATCTTCTCACTCCTGCAGCCCCACCAACCTTGCCACATAAACCCAATACATACAACAATACACACTTTGTTGCACAGGCAACGTACCATAAGCAGGAGTAATAAATATCAGTTTGTCAAGGTCATGCTTTTAACAGACGCATCCATGAATTCCCAACCATGTCCCATCACTAAACCCTGGAAAAGAACAACCTGTTTTTCATGGTACCTCTCTAAACACCATCTGCTTAAATATCTTCAGAAAGTTTGAACCCAAAGTTACATAGGACCTATAATTTCTCTATATTCTCCTAAATGAAGAGTCAAACTTCTGAAAAAGACTAGCAACATTCCGTTTGGTTCAATGAAAAAGTGCATCAGAAATGAAAGTGTCAAAAAGCAAGGTAAAAGAAAAGTTACAGAATTGAACTACAAAGTCCAGAACAAATAGTCCACAAAATAATTCCTTTTATGCCCCCATCATCTACGTCCATGGACCCTGTCCATGGAACAGACTATAGGGAAAGTAAACTGTTGAGAAACCACACTCCAAAGCCTGGCAGTAGAGACATTCATCTAAAACTATGAGAAACGCCTCATTTTCTGCATGCCAAATGATACAGTGAAACAATGCAACAACTCCAGGGCTCCTACACTACATAATGCTGCACACCATGAAACCATCAATGTGATATAAGAAACATAGAACTTTCACCCCAGAGCACTCACAGATTGAAAGAAAAATTGAGTGCTAGAAAAGAAAACTCACTCTTTACTGCACATAATTTCATTGGTATACTGGAATATATATATTGTAAAATGCATATATTCATAGGAAAATATATATATATTGGAAAATATATATATGTATTGGAAAAAAAAAATATAGGAAAAATCCTGACTGCTTCTGTTTCAAATGCCTTTGTGCAGAGAAATCAGGCCAGGCAATGGCATTCTGCATCTGCACAGTATCACCAGGTTTTTACCCCAAATAATAGAGGTGAAAAGGTGAATAGCGGAGCAAGTCTGGACTGCTAAACCAATTAAGTCTGTCTCAAAAAGGAATCCAAAACAACAGCAAGAGCTCAGATAGTACAAAGCATCCTTTTCAGAGATATTTCATTACACTTGGCTTTCTTCCTGGGCTGAGGTCCAGAAATATCAGCGCTGCTTTACTTTTTTTCCAAGAAATAAGTTGCTTGAATAATGTGCACCTTGTGCACTGCACTGGAACAGATGATCATTCACTTCCTTGACTTTTTTTTCCATTCTGATCTTTATTCCCTGAGTTATATGAAAGGTTTTTGTTCCAATTTTTAGCAGAAGCCTGAAAACAAACCTGTGAATTACAAACAAAATTCTCACAAAAGGAAGAAAGATCTTTTCTTAGTAGTTCTTTATTCATCCAGAGATCCCACCTCACCTTATGATGCGTACCAAGGAGTGTACAGAAACCCAAAGCTGATTGCAGCCCCACTGCAAAATGACGACAGAAAAGTCTGGCCTCTAACTGAAGCTCAGCTTGGACATCTTCCTCATCCCTCTGGAGAAGGCAGAGCAGAGGCTCACGAAGGAAACGCTCCCTCCCATAAAGACGTCACAGATCTCTTATCTTAGAAAAAACTCTGAACCTAAATACTTTAAAGTTACTCCTTTGATGTGTCCTTTGACTGCATCCCTATCCCAGAGGGGATTTCTCATGCCTTTTAAATTCTTATCACCAAATTCAGCACCTGTGACTGATCTTGTCTGAGGGCAGCGACCTACTGAGAACAGGGTAATTTAAACAGGGTAATTTAAATAAATGTAACATCTATGACTTTGTGACTCAGAATCATGACAATTTAGTGCATAGCTCCCTCTTTATCAGCCATGGACCATCTAGATGATGCTGTTGCATGTTGCCTTTTAGACGACATAAAGTCCCTACCAGTTCTGGCCTCTGGGAAACACAGTTATTTAGGAGCCTTTCATCATACCTTGCCAGGCAGATTAAAATATTTGGAAGGTATTTGCAATTTTAACCTCAGTTGTAATCTCGGCTTAAAGGATACCCAAAGGAGACTGTGCATTTTCACGGAGGCTACCACAGCAGCCACAAATTCAGCTGTAGTCCTGGATCTATCTGCTGCAGCTTTGAAGGTGAGTTTAGGCACACTTTAGATGACGAGCACAGCTGTGTCTACTGGCTTCCCAAAGCAGGGGGCATCTTTCTCTTTTGTAATCGCTTACAGAAGAGCCTGTGACTGTGGGTGCAGACTGACATCTGGCCACAGAGTGGATTTAGCAGCTCTGAGCTGTGAGGGCAGCCAGCCACACGTTCCTTCACGCCTCTGAGCTGTCCTGACACAGCCACTGCTGTGGTTGTCCTCAGCCAATCTTTCAGCCAGATCTGTTCATCAGCCTGGCTTGCTGGTGTGCCTGCAGACTGGGAAAGAGCAGAGGTTCTTGCAGCAATCCTGGTGTGCTTTAGCTCTTGTTTCCTTTCATCTCCATAGCACTTTACAGCTTTTGAATATTATATTCATGCTAGGTCATAAAAGTTGAATGCATCCTCTGCTACTTAAAGAGCAATTTAAGAGAGCAGCTTGAAGTACTGTGCCTCATAAAAATGGAGCTTGTCATGGAGGAGAAGGAAAAATATTGTAGGCTGTAATTGTTCTGAGAAAACATTGCTGGAAGATATATAATCCAATGTGACACTTGAAGTTCTTGCCACAGAGCATTTGATCATAAAAGAAAAAATAGGATTTTTAAGGTCTATTTTCACATCAGTGCACTATACATCCTGTCAGAACAAACGGTGCACTAGCTTAAATGACAAATAAAAAACATTTTATTTTTACAGCCAAAATATTTCTATTCCAAGAGTAACGTATAAATAGTGATACTGAAGTGAGTGTAATTGTGAGAACAGTGTATCATAACAGAAATTTTCTGTCTCAGCAGAGGACAGTATGAAGTTATTACATCTCCTTAAGCTAGAAAAAAACAATAAAGACTGAACTTTCTGTCCCACCTTGGTTTTCAAATACCATCTGTTACACAAAGGCTGAGTGATGTCAATCAAAAGCAAGCCACGCACCTGAACACGTCACTCCACTAGGGATAGCACCAGATTGTCCTAAAAAGCACAGCAGGACGGTAGCCGTGGGTGAGGAGCAGCCAGAGAAGTGAGCACACCTATGGGGTTCCATGCTGAAAGCCCTTTTAGAGCCACCACGACACCCAACAATGTGGCCAAATGCTTTTCAAACCAAGGAGTGGCAAAAGAGGACTTTTTACCATATGTTCTCCTACCATAAAGAATAGGAGCTAGCAGGTGGATGAAATCACTATCTTGGAGGACAGCGGTGGTAATGAAAGGGCTGAAAAGCAGAAAAGGTGTTTTCTGTGCAGGGAAAGTAAAACACACCTTTGCCTACTATGAATCAGAGCCCAGAGAGTGAAAGGACATGTACATGGTGTGTACCTGAGACATGCAATACTCCAAGACACAGCCTCCACCTCCTCCTACCTGAAGGACCAGGGGGAAGACCACTGGGGTGGGAGCCCACAAGAACCCTTTGGGGCAGCACTACTTACACCTTCATCTAACAGGTGTAACCTTCCCGTTGGGCAGAGATGGAGTGCTTTGACCTGAATTACACTGCTCCCATGCTACAAGTCACCTTGTGCTACGCCATCACCCTATGCTATGTCATCACTCCATGCTATGCCATCACCCCATGCTACACCATCACCCTATGCTATGCTGTCACCCCACACTACATCACTCCATGCTATACCATCATCACCCCATGTTACTCCACTGCCCTATGCTATGTTACCACTCTATGCTATGCCATTATCCAATGATATACCACCAACCTATGCCATGCCATTACCCCATACTACACCATCAGCTCATGTTACACCATCACCCCACACTATGTGATCCCCCCACGCTACACAACAACCCTGTGTTGTGCCATTACCCCATGATATACTATCACCCTATGTCATGCCATCACCCCAAGCTACACCAGCGCCCCGTCCGTTCGGCACGCAGGGCACGGTTCCCAGCACCCACAGCCCGCAGCCCTCATGCTCCAGCTTCGTGCCCCCGGGGGACTCCCGTTCGGGCCGGGTGAGGAACACGTTCCCAGCGCCTCTGGCGCGGATCGGGAGACACCCGACCGGGAGACACCGGACCTACCCCCTATNCCCACCGCCCCCCATGCCCGTTCCCGCCAGGGGCCGCGGGCGGGCCCGCCGGGCGCTCACCGGCGCAGCGCAGGCCCTGCGAGAGGACGCAGCGGCAGCACAGGTCGCACCANGCCGTTGCCCGCCTCTCCCTGCCGAGCGACCGGGGCGGGCGGCGGTTGGCGCCTCCCGCACATGACACCCGCGGGCGAAGGGAGCGGGGAGGCGGCGGCGGTGGCAGCGGGGGGGTAGGCGGGAACGCACGGCACCGCGCCCGCGTCCTCCCCCGACGTGGCGGCCGCCGCTCGGTTGGGCTCAGCGCTGCGCCGGGGAGGTTGGGGGCTGGAGACCCCCCTCCGCGCCGCGCCGCCGCCGCCTCGCTTCCTGAGACCTCTCAGCACCAAGCGTCCCCGGGAGGAGCAACCGCAGCCGGGGGCTCCGAAACGCTCCCGGTCTGCCGGCACCCTGCCCGCGTCCCGCCGCCCGGCGAGTGGTTGCTGTAACCAGCGCTTTTACTTGACCTTCCCAAGACACTCACTAATAAGGTGTATCAAAACAAGACACGAAGCGTTCCCAGGAGGTACGCTTTACTACCGCAGATAAAACTATTAAGACCTAATAATACACTGCTTGTGGAGACTTTGTGGTTTTGCTTCCCAAGCTGAAGTTTCCACGGCAAGCGTTTTCGGGTGCTCTTTGGCATCAGGTGAGAACCGGGACCGGCGCCGGGAGCACAACGAGCGGCGGCCGCGGAGGGGAGGGGAAGGCGGGCGCAGGGAGATTCCCGGACTCGCCGACAGCCCTTCCGAGCCCAGCCTCCCTGTTTGTGGGAAGCTGGCAGCGAGCCACTGCACCCTAAGCGAGGTGAAGCCCGGAGTTAGCAAACGTAACAGCTTCAGAAGACATTGTCGGTGAGTTCACTGGTGCGTTTGGCTGTCACGTCTCCTAGACGCTAGAAACATTTTGATGCAGTCTTGCAGAGTTGAAGCGGCGTGAAGTGCGCCCCGCTGTAACGCGCATTCACGATGCGGAGATACAGGTTGTATGAACAATTCATCTAAACATTTACTCAGAAGAATGAAAGAGCAAAAGAAAGTGATGCCTGTTCTCGTGGTTTCTTTGAAGATTGTGAAGTGCTCATGTCTGCCTAAATCTGAAACTGCTGTAAGGCTCCCATGGCCATCACCAGTACAATTGTGTCAGCGTCATCTTCCTTCACTATGAGTTAGCAGGTGTGCCTGCCAAGCCAGGCCAGAGGCTGGCAGAGCAGGGGCCCAGCTCGGCTCTCCCCAGCTCGGAGCTGGGCCATGCAGCCAGATACCCTCACTCTCCACCGGCTCTGCCACTGCTAGCAAACCCCACATCGCACCCCGACTGTACTCAGGGCTGCTGAATCAGCCCTCATGCTGGCACCGGGGGAGCTGGTGATGCACTTCAGTAGGTTCTGATTGAAATGATCTGCCCGAGTTACTCAAAGCAGCTGGTCTGGGAAACGTTTCCCGCGGCAAGGCAGTGGTGACGTGACCCGTACCTTGATGGGAAGGCTGTGGGAGGCTGGGTAGGCACAGGCTGTGCTTGACACGTGCGTGTGCATGTGTTCAGGAGCAGAATACAACTCTGACCAACTGCAGTACCGCTGTGTTTGTAGCACACCAGCAGTTCTACCTGTTGTCATCAGTCTTCCTTGTCAACAGGAAGCAAAGTTCTCCCCAAAGATGTGCATCTACAACTACTGCTGGCCAGGCTTGTACCAGTGTCAAAATAGCAAACTCTACAGAGGGATACTACCCCTGCCACCTTTATTTGTGACCAAGCAAACAAATAACAAAAAAAGCTGCTTACAGCATTGAATATTAGAAGGTCATGCAGCCTTGCCCATGGCAGAATTGGCCACAAGGTCTCCCAACAGTTGACCCGTTCCTAAGACCCCTCTTCAACTGATACTTCTCCATTCCCAAAATGATCTATCCTGGCACTTGACTTCCTTCAATATTAGAAAGACTCTTCCAAACTCATACTCCAGATTTTTTTGTTCCTGCATGACAATTTATAATTTCTCATCCTTTCACCACAGACACGGTGAATGCTGATTGTCTGTAACAGCCTTTAGCCGAAGGCTTTTGCTTTTCTCCCTTGTTCCAATCTTCTCTTTCAGCCAGCCAACTCCCATTGCCTCACAGTTCCCTCCAGGTGAGTTTTCCAGTCCCTAGCCATTCTTTTTTTCTCCCCTAACATATCTTCAGGTGACCAATATCTTTTAAAATTTTAATAGGTCAGTTTAAAAGTGCTCAGCATTCGGCTGGTCACAGGAAAACCAAGTTTTCCTCTGCAGAGACCAGAGGGGGCATCCATCCCACTGATTTTCAGGCCCCCAGCTAGAGGGCATCACTGGTTTAGCTCACCAAACGTGGCTAGCCAAACCAATTGCCATGCCCTCTCTGCAAGGGATTGCACAGTAACAGCAGTCTATGCAATGACTTATTAACAGTTCTGTTTAACTTTACCCAAACGAGTTTATGTAATTGCTGTTTCTTCCACATCTCCCCTTGTCTAGATTTCGAGCTTAAAAAAAAAAAAAAAAGTGATCTTCTCCATTCATCCTTTTTAACTCTTGCCACAGTATTCTATCTAAAATGATTCCATGATTACCACTCCTAGAGTGGTTAACTAAATCAGTACTGATTCTGCTGGACATGCTGAACACATCTTCTGGACAGCTGGCTAGTGCAAGCTGAGCTGCCATTTCCTACTTCAGAGTTCAGTCTCTGTATTGTACTTACAAGGAAATAAAAAAAATTAAGGTAATACTGAAATCAACAGAAAGTGAAATTATGGAAAGACACAGAAGTAAGAACATACCATACAATAAGTGGTTGATGATGTATTTATGCCATTAAGTCATTCACTCATGCATTTTCACAACTCATAGGAAGGCAGGTTTGTTCAAGTAACAGATAATTAATATACTAAGCTAAACCCCCCAAAACAGTGAATCAGCTTCAGGAGGAAGAACCATATATTACTTTCTATTACTTCTTTTGGCAAATCAGTAGCACAACTGATAGTATCAGGACACTTTGAGCCAAAAATTGATGGTACTATCCACTACGCTTTAACTTGAAAAATATATTTGCTTCACAAGAACGTAATCAGTTGATTATGAATTGATTACTTCAAGTTCCTTAGCTACTGCTTAGTTAAAATTGCTTTAGAAAAAAGAAATTTTAACAAGATTAAGATTCCTGATGTATTTAGCAACACTAAAACCAGCAATGCTTAAAATGAACATAAAATATAACAAAACATTTTCAACCATGTAAAAGAATGCCACACATACTTCAATATACAGACTATATTGTTACTACAATTAACTTTCAGACTGCTTCCGTATAAAGAAGTTGAAAATGATATATTTCAACTAATACTTGATTTCTTTCAGAATGAAGAACTTTTGAAGCAACAAAGCTTTACAGACATAATATTGGGAAAAAAAATACAATTTATGCAGTTTGAGAGCGCAATTCTTTCAACACTTACACATTTTACTGATGCTCAGTGAGACTGCAGAAGTGATGGACCAATGTACAAGCAGGCATTAAAACATTCCAGTTCAACATGATTCTGCTATTTTAAAACAGTTCAGAATGCCACGGCTAACCAAGGAAGAACAGATAACAAATTGCTGCACTCTTTTTGCATAGCTAGATTTTGGGGGGGGGGAACAAAGCTCACAAAGAAAGAAGCTGCTCACGTGGGTGTAAAAAATATCTGAATTCCCTTTTAATATTTGATTCTCACCAAGAACACTGGAAAGCAGGTCTTGAACATGAAGGTTGTGAATTTCCTCTTCTTTTAACAATGACATAATCAATTACAAGTTTCCCAAGTTTCTATTCAAATGTTAAAAAATAAATGCAATGGAAACATTTTGTATTCTGACCTGCACAGATAAGCAGGGACTAAGCATCACAGAACTATCAGATGCTATCACAGGTTACGGCTGTTTAGTTTATACTGTATGTTTCACCATTAATTATGGAAAGACAGTTGGTCCAGCTCTTCTTACAGATGTAATGTAGCAATTAGAAGTGCTATTGGACACCACCGAACATCCATGGACATGTTTCCATGAGGAAAGAATGAATCCTGCAATATCTGCATGTTCTTCTGAAACAAATAAGTACATCTGTAGCATCCAAACAAAATAAGGGAGGTTTTCTGAGTTTTTGTTCATCTCTTTTCCTCTTTCTCCTCTCCTATATTTTGGAGCAGGCTGTTTCATTCTGCATCTCTGCAACTCAATCATACAGCACTGAAAGTAGTAACTACTGATACTGGAAAATAAATATACAGTCTTACTGAATTTTCCACCTAATTTTGATATCTCAGTCATAAGTCAGCAGTGGGTGCGGTTCTTGTGAACATCTAGACCTGTAACTTATTTTTCCAATATTCAGTAACTACTGAGGCATGATGTTATCTAGTCTATGACTGCTCGCAAATCCTCCTCATTTTTAACCTCTTTAAAAAAATCATGCCTGCAAAGAGGATTCTGAAAAAAACTGTTTTGAGAACCTGCTTCTCTTGTGGTGAGCAACAAGATTTCAGGGAAATTCTGAAAATGCTATACTCTAAAAAAAGGAGTTTTTACGTTCAGTCTGACAACCTGGAGTGCAAAACTTCCATATACAGAGCAGTCAAACGATTACAGACAATATGTCACCGAATACGAAGAGGAACTTAAAAAAACTATTGTGAATTTGTTTTCTCAAGTAGAAGTGAACTAACATTTTGGATGTGAAGGAAAGAGAAATGCATTTCCAGTCTATCTGTGCTTTTAGTCCCTATTCACACTTATTTAAAAAGATCTCATTTAAGACAGCCGTCATGTTCTGTGATGATCAGAGTCATTCAGCTGCACTCCAAAATAATAGCGGTGGTTAAAGGAAATCCAAAACATCCTTTAAAGACTATTCATCATGTGTGGAGTTCTGTAAGTTCTCTTGCAATAAATACTAAATTGCATTCTGAAAAATAAAGGGCAATGTTCAAGGCAAACACATTAATTTCATCAACAGCACTTTTTCCTTTAGGACTTCATCAGGGATCCTCCAAGGTGCTAAATTCCCTGCCAGGAGTAACACTATCCTAATATTGACCAAAAAAAGATATATATTTCTTTTATATTTACATACTATACATATTTACATTTTTTTTAATACTACAGTTGCAGAAGGCGGGGGGGGAGGGAACTGGATACAGATTTATTATCTGCCTTTGAATGTCTCCAAAGTATTTTTTCCCCTTTTAACAAATGTACAAGTCTTCTTCGGGTCCTTTGAAAGCTAGATACAGTCCATGTTCCGCAAGCCACCATCTGCAGTCAAAGCACCAAATCTAAAATGAAAAGAAAAAGAAAAAAAAAGAATATTCTTAGGTGATTGACTGGATTATAGAAGCAATCCTTAATTCGTTATAATTTATTTATGGGTTTTTCCTTTCCCTTGCCACATGCTAACACACACATTTGTATCTAACTTTTATATGTGAAAAGAAGATAGAGGATACTATACTCCCAATATGGGACAGGGCGTGGGGGAACAAAACAAAACCAATTCAGCTTGAAGTTAAACTCATCTCTACCAGCAATTTCTCTCTTTCAAGAGATCATTATTTTTATATATTTTATCATCATCATATGAAAAAAAGCAAAGTCAGGCTGTATGTCATACAGACAATACCCTTACAGGATTGTTAAGAAATATGTTAGCCTTTTCTCTTCAGTAAATTTAAGCAATTTGAGAAGTGCAAAATCATTCATTCAGATTAGTGTAATTCCACAGTTGTAAAAATTATGCCTAAAAGTGAGGAGTTAAAAGACACCACTGAATTACTGCAACAGTATTGTGTTTAAATTCAGAATGAATGTCTGTGCAACAGTTATTTTTATTAGCTAAATATAAGTAATATGAAACAAAAGTGCCATGATTGCTGTGTCAGAATGATTTTACAGTAATGTTTCAAGGATTTGAATACATTTTTTTTGGTTACACCTCAGATCAACTGTTAAAAATATATTCAAAGTTAAAGAGGTTAGAGAATTGTTCTTTAGCATAAGTTCTGGATCTACAAAATGTAGCAAATTAAGCCCATTCGTAGTATCAGCCCAAAGAGGGAAAATGATTGCTTGCCTTTCCAAGATGTGATTGTTCTCTGCCAGCTCTTTAACTACCCCTTCCATTTCCTCCTTGAGTTTCTTCATGCTGTAGTAACAAGAAGCAAAAGAAAGGTTACAGTTTCTATAGGGACACTTATCTACTATGACCACTCACCACCACACAGCCTTCTGCAACTCGTCATCACATACAAAATAAGGAACAGATAACAGGTTGGCTATTACTAAAAGTGACAGATGATATATTAGTGTTTCCAAATCTGTACCACCACTTTCGCAATATAATTTTTTTTCCTCAATATAAAATCCTTGATCTTAATACAACAATCACCAAGTCAACCATAAATTTTATTTTTCAATTTGCTTATATAACAGGTATAGAATATTACATCAATCCAATTCAGAAATTCTCACCCAAGAGTCATTTCCACTAATGTGTTTGAGCTTGGATAAACTGTATTCATGGTGTGCTTCATCCCACTAGAAGCTGCAAACATTTTCTGTGGCAGAGCATCTTGTAGCTGTAATAGATAAAAAGGAAATGTAAGTTGCAATATAAGTTCTCACATGTATCTCAATGTCCTTCTCCTTTACATTCTCCATTGCTATGATGCTTCATAAAATCATTACAGTAGTAAGATGGCTGATATTCCCCAAGTTGAGATCATCATGGCAAATTTTGTATTGACATTATCTATAGTTGCCTGATTTGCTCCATCTTCTTAACTGTCTTATACTTCTTAATAAACACCCAAAAGGAAGAATTATGTATTTATTATGTCTGTAGATATCCTAAGGAAAAAGGATCTAACTGACTTTGGTAGTGCTACTAAAATACACGCAACAAGTAAAATGCTGCTCTCCACCATTCATTACTTTTACACCTATCAGATGCTTTCCTTTCACTTATATTTCCTTTATAAAGAGTAATAATTTTACTGCATGAAAAAGCTCACAATCTCTCAATTTTGAGGTAATTCTGGTAAGTTTACATCCTGCAGAGTCACTGTCCAAATTTTAAGAAAACATTTTCTTTCACGGCACCAGCAGCATTAGTTTAGCCCATATGTTTAAGCATGTATCCCCTAATCCTTAATATGGGAGTAGTGCTTTTATGCTTCCTAAAAGAATTAAGATAATCCTCTAGGTGCTCAGATATTACTATGATAAGTTACACAGAACACTTCTCAATGAACCTGCACCCATTTGCATAGATTTTTTGGGGGGAATGCTATCACTGCAAAAAAACTCCCAAACCAAACAATCCTCAAACTCCAAAATCATGTCAGGATTCAAAA